>JBBHKE010001632.1:43914-105500 GCA_037447655.1 Zygnema cylindricum
CCAGAATTTAAGGGTTTCTGCTCCCCCCGTAAGCACCATCGCGACGCTACCACGAATGCCCCCCTCGTCTTTGGGAATTTAAGACCCCCTCCCCTCTCTCTCCCTCTCTCCCTCCTCTCCAAGGCGGGCGAATGGCGGCCTCCCATTGGCTGGAGAAGGAGAGGGCGGAGTCGAGAGGCGACCGACATGAGAGGGAGGAGCAGGGAGAGAAGAGGAGAGAGAGGGAGGAGAAGGAGAGAGAAAGTCGATATAAGAGGGAGTGGGAGAGGGAGAGGGAGAGGGAGAAGGGAAAAGGGAAGAGAAGAGAAGAGATTCAGTGCAAAGAAGGGGGGGAGAGAGAGAGAGAGAGAGAGAGAGAGAGAGAGAGAGAGAGAGAGAGAGAGAGAGAGAGAGAGAGAGAGAGAGAGAGAGGTTATAATGTGGAAACCTAGAAATCCCGAAAAGAGATGACCTTATTTTGTATTTTACAGTATTGTTTGTAAACCTATGAACGAACAGTGCGGAGATTTCGTGCGAAACTACGCAGATATCGCACTAAATTTCCGAAATTTCCACTTAGGTATTAAACTATTACGCACTGCATTTCGCACTTTATTTCGCACGTTTTTAACTAAACACGGCAAACGATTTTGATACCAAAAGACCTTTACAAGGTTTTGATTTTGAATTAAGTCGATTTTGATTTTTGCTTTCCTTTTTCACAGAGGTGACTGAGAACGTCGAATACGATTTTTTTATTGGCCGATATGCCGATATGCCGATAGGCCGATACTACAGGATGATTGGAGAAATATTTTGTTCGAACCTGGAAAAGACTTTAAAAAGTGTGTGACGAGGCGTGGATTAAATTCCAATATGTGTAGAGCTTCCATTATTTTCTTTTTCATTTTGCAGGGCTTTTCCTCAACGCAATACAAATAAAAGCAATATTAATTGATGAAAAATTATCATAAATTAGTCGAAGGCACTCTAAAAGTTTTAATTTTGCACAACTTTCTCCCTAAGACCTATCTGAACAAATTTCTTTCAAGAGGAGAAAACTTTTGATATAAGCATTACTCAGAATCACCGCCCATTCTTTGACAGGTTTAAGTAGTAAGAACTGTCCCACCCACGATTGCAACTTCGTGGCTCCATATAAGCCAGAGTAAATCTCGAGGATTACATTTTTAATAGTGAAAGATGAATCCTATTAGGCGTGTTGTTAAAATGACCAAAAGAAGGTTGCCTTCTTCATTTATGTTGTCTTTTCCTGAAAAAATATGTTTTATATGTAAATGAGAAGGATTACCGTGCCGAATCTCTACCATTACATACCATTATGAAGGGATATATTACTATGAAAAACCGTCAATACCCAAAAACCTTCAATACCTTCAATCTTTAGAATGAAATGTTTTGAGCCATAAAAATAATTCTTGGACACATACCAGACAGATTACAAATCCGTCCCAAGCTTTTTTTTTATTGGTGGACGCAATATAGTGTTTATTAAGAAAAAAAAGCACAGCATTAAAGCATTCGAGTACATACAATAAAAGAGTGAACTTTTAACTTCATATGCACTCAACAAAAAGGATAAACACATGACACTACAAACAGAAACAAAATTACAAAAACACAAACACAAATACAAAAACAAATAAAATCACATCCACAGATAACAATCGACAAAAAGACAGTTTCCGCGTACAATCTCAATTTGAGATAGAGAAATTTTTTCAGGATCCGTGGAGTTTTACCTCGACATCCATTTTATTTCGTATCACCAAATACATACATATTATATCGTCATCATCATCAATCCAAGATTTTACCTTGGAAAAACTAGAAACCAAAAAACCATCATATGACGGTTACAAAGGTATAAAACTACACAAATTTGACATCTTCTAAAACTGAAAAAACTTTTTTTTTTTGACCAGTTTATACTCAACATACTATATATTCCATTTGTCGAGATAATAACTAGAAAAACTGTTGACGAAACAAAGAAACAGTTGGTAACTTTGAATTCGAAGTTATAATCTAGTTAGGTCACTGCCTTATAGTTTTATCTTATTATGCAACTGTCGAAGGTGTAGAGACTTCAGGACTGGGGGGAGGGGCCTGCAGTGATAAAAACCCGATATAAAATTAAAAAAAAGAAAGAGAAAAAAAAAAGGACGGACGGAGGAAATTAGAAAAGAATCCGACCACCGAAAAATGAATAAGAATATGTTTCCTTAAATTTTAAAAATCACCACAACAAGCCTTAAATATCTGACAACAAATCAATAAATATTAATCAATATTCAATATCAATATTTTTCTGTACTTGAAAAGATACAAATCCCTAAACAGGAAAACAACAGATTTATACAAAAAATTGTCGGGAGCTTCGGGACAGCCTAGGGTTCTTAAAGCATTTATCTTAACACTAGTTTACAATTTTCAACAAAAACGTAAAAAAAAAATATGAACAGAAAAACAAAAGCATGCAAGGGAAAGTAGTGTATGTGTCTTAAAAACTTAAAAAAAGGTCAGAATGGTTAATGTGACTATGAAGGTTTCGAAGAAATGACTCAAGGTCAAGTTGGTAGATACGACAATGACAATAATGAAGAAATGAGTGAAGGTACTCTTCTCATACCTGAATGTAATCTTTGTTGATTTTACGACTGAGCTGATAACAAGCTGTCGCTGCTAGGAAGGCGTTAACACTAAAAAGGTTCCAATTTACTGGAATCACATCTACACTGTATTTCATAAAAATAATACCGGTCAGAGCCGCTGCCGACTGCTGGGGATAAGACACCTTATCTGCAAGTGACAACAAACAGACCACATATGAGTTTAAAGAGACCAGACAGAAGCTCAAACAGACCTAATGGGAATTTAAACAGACCAAGCGTAAACTTAAACGACCAATAGTGAGTTAAAACAGATCACATCTGAGTTTAAACAGACCTGAAGTAAGTTTAGACAGACAAAATATGAGTTTAAACAGAGCAAATATGAGCTTAAAACAAACCAATATAATAAGCTTAAAACGGACCAAAGAGAAACTTACGCATAGCAGCTATAAAATAAGAAACAAAAACAAAATGTTTAAAACAAAAAAAAAAAAAAACTGAATGCCAGGCGAACTTATAGTGGCTGTCAGAATTGACAGCTTCACATCAAAGCTATGATTTAAATAATAGCATATAAATATATATAGATATATACATTCATGAAAAATCGAATTTTGTACTTTCAGTTGTGCAATTTCTTTCTGCTGCTATCCACTTCTAGATAAGACAAATGAATGTTTTTAGACTTTTTTTTCAACAGTAAAGGTACAAAAAGGGGAAAAAATATCGCATCTCAAAAAATATGAATCTGTCGAGCGAGAATTTCAGGAAAAACCGTTAATTGGCTTGAATTAAAACGGCAATCGGAAGACATTAATTAATTAAAACTTAAATCTTAGAAAGAATCCATAAGCGGCTGACAAAAAAACATATTTTAAATTCGGAGAAATTATTAATGAAAAGAGGAGGTGGGGGTGGAAACTTTTATCATCTTATATCAAACGAAGAAAATAGGAGGAGAAGGATGGAGGGAAGGAGGGAGAGAGAGAGGGAGGGAGGGTGAGAGAGGGAGAGAGAAAGTGTGTGAGGAGAGACAGATAGAGAGGGTGAGAGTGAAGGGGGGAGAGAGAGAGAAAAAAAAAGGTGGTTGTCACTCTTCAGTACAGATCTGATTTTTTCAAGTTTCCTCCAAATGACTCAAATAAAAAAACAAATAATGACCTAATATTGACTGCCCCAGATCTCAAAAGGAGAGGGAAAAAACTCATAGGATCTCGCAACAAAATAAATAAAAATAAAAGGTTAAATAAACAATAAAAAATGAAGGTGAAATATACGAAAAAGTAAAATACGGACCCGGAGGCCGGTTATAATCCGCAATATTTGCGGCTCCTAAGCACCATTTAAAAGTTGGAGCCCAAAAAAAAATGGTCTTAGGACCCGCCGGATGGTTCCAGAAGCCCTTAGCCCAGGCGGCAGCCATGGCCAAAGGAGGAAAGAGACAAAAAAGTACTTTTAAACGACACTACAGCGAAAAGTACAGTTGCAGATTCAGCACCATGGAGAAATATGAATGGGGAATATCTTTTTGGATGGATATTTTGAATCTTGAAGCTTAAGTTTGGATATTTTTTAGTTAGTTTGAAGGTGTTCACACATACCGTACGTCTCGTCACTAGGTTTTTTTTAGGGTTTCGATCGTAGGTTTAATGTGCGAAAACATATTATATAACACCGTCTAGCACGCGTATTATACGTGAAATTTCCGTATATAGTACAATTCATACGATAAGTTTGGGTTACCAACTTCCCAACAGCGTTCCAAACTTCCAATGGTTTTCAGTTTTTCACACGAAGGGTATGTCCCCATGTGGCTAAGTAAGGGTTTTTTCCTGTAAATTTCCTGTAAAACTTAGCGCCGTACCGCCTAAGTGACAACCGTACAAAGAAATCGAAAAATAAAGAAGTACATTTTGCGTCATCGTCGAACTTAAACTGTACAACATGTTGTCGTCTTGTGTCTTTAGACCCACGGCCACGACAAAAAACGTCAACTTCAAACTTTTCTTTAAAACATATCGGCGATGTGTTTTAAAACAAAGTATTTTCGCCATACAAATAAAAACACATGTTCGCACGTGCCGTAGTGTTCAAAAAATTTCAAACGATATCCAGCGACAAAGAAAAGTACAGAATTCGCTATGTTTTGTCCGTTTGCGTTCAGTAAGACAAAGAAAAGTACACAATTTGTTTTGATTTGTCCGTTATCGCCCGGTACGGATTTTTTTTATACATGGGTCTTGAAATTCCGATGCCATTTCACGTCGACCGGACAGGAGACGCAAAGGCAAAGCGCATCTTCTTCAACCGTGAAACGGCATAGGCTGTAAAGCGGTACGTCTACAATGTCAGGGTAAAACATGCAACGTCACAAGCAATTCCAAAAAAAAACGTGCAACGACACAGATTGTAACATTGACAACCATCACATGTATTGTCAGCGTATATAAAAGCCACAAACGTAAGTTACGATTTCGTTCTTACGCATAGGGACACTTGAAAACCGGCGAATCTGCGCTAAAATACAATGTAAGTTCGCTAAGTTACAAGTACATGGGGACATACCCTAAGCCTGTGGTTTTCATTGTCCAGGGTGCCTTACAGTACATATATGGTGGACACTACCGTACACCTTGTACTTAAAACATCTTTTCTCCGTACACAGTTGTAAGATTTTCAATTTGAGACCGCCAACTGGAAGCTGGGAATCTTGCCTTTCAATCGCAACCGTAAGATCCACAATCCGACATGTATGTACGGGGGAAAGATGTTTTAAGCAGCGAAAAAAATATTAACACTAAGGGGGTGACCCCATGTAATCGGAACTTTGATAAAGTATTTTGGACTGTAGCAAAGATTCTCAATACTTTGAAGAGCGTCCCAATGTGCGAAAATGAAATTTAAACTTTGACACGTGGCGGTGGTAGACGTAGGTACAACTTGTAACGGTTGAAGGCGACTACGAAACTTCCGACGGTTAATGACGCCAACAAAAACAACAACAGATTTTTGTGAAATTGTAGATGTTTATGGTTTGGTTACATTGTGACGCCATGCTCACTTGTGATAACGTTGACGTCACTGATTGAATAACTTTCCGCCATGGTTTCCCTATTTCGTTTTTTCTACTTTTCTCATTCAACTTGCCATTAAAAAAAAACCTAAAAATTATCAAAAAAATATTTTTCAAAGTTCTTTCATTTTATACCAATATTGTCGTGTCTAAGGGTACGGCCCCATGTGGCTAAGTTCGAGTTTTTTTCTGTCCTTTTCCGTTCAAACTTAGCGCCGTACTGCCTAAGTTGAGACCGTACAATGAAATCTCAAATTTGTAGAGTACAATTTGCGTCATTCTCAAACTTAAGAGGTAAGAAAACTTGTCATTTTGTGTTTTTTTTGACCCACTGTCACGTCACCATCAAACTTATCATAAACCACATCGACAATGTGTTTTAAGCAAAGTAGAACCATTTACACGAATGGGAAAACATATTACCACGTGTGAAAAGTTTTCAAAAGGTTTTTGACGACTGAAAAAGTACAAGGCTTTTTGTTTTTGTCCACACGCGCCTTTTAAAATTTTTTTTGTGCAAGGATATCGAGGTTATAGTGTCATTTCACGCAAAGTTCAAAAATATGCGAAGGTGTAAAATCAGCGAAGTCATGGCGGCCGAACAGGAGAGAATTACGCAAAGGCATGTTGTACTGCCACGGAAGCAAGGTTGTACGTCTACAATGTCACGCAATGACATGCGACATACCAAATCGTTTCAAATATTACGATGTGTCTTGCGACGCTTCAAAAAGTTTCGAAAAATACGGTGCGGCAAAGACAAATTGTACATGGTGACAACCGTCACGGGTATTGTTGACGTATACAATCGATACAAACTTAAGTAACAATTTCGAGTAAAGACATAGAGACAGCAGAAATGTGGGTCCGCCGGATATGCGTTAAAATACAAAGTAAGTTTGCTAAGTTACATATACATGGGGCCGTAGCCTAATTCTAAAAAGTGTGCGATAAAAGCGATAGTGTGAGAGGGAGAAGGGAGAAGCGACAACGGCAAAAAAGTAATTCAAAGGACCCATGAATGAAAGTGGAGGTCCAAGACCCGACCAATTTTTTTTCCGTACATGCGCGTGACAGGCACGGAAAAAAATATCGAGGACTCTCTTTTGTCCAAAAATTTCCCACTCGTGTGGCGCGTGCGTGAGACTTTTTTCATTCCCTGTTTGGGCGGTACTTTAACTTAAAACAACCCCTCATGGTGATTTTGGATAAAGTTTTTTAATGGGCTGAATTCTCCTGCCCGGGGGTCGAAAAGAGGAAAACGCCAAAATGCGTTCCCATGACGACAAACATGTAGTACATTCAAAGTGTAGAATTGACGTTTACTTACTTTGGTAAAAATGATTTTCTCGTACGGCTGAAGTTTTTCTCAAAGTTCCTTGAATTTTAGGGGAAAACAACAAAGAAAAGTCGATATTTTCATACATAAGGACACCCCTTAATAGAGATACATGGTGTACTGTGCATGAGCGATTAATGGCGTTAGTGTTTGTGGCGTTAGTGTTAGTGATCACAATGCGTGTACAAAAAAATATGCGATTCCGTATTTGTTCTTACCCTATGTGTATCCCACTAAAACAATCAAACTATTGTGCTGTACAGTGCACGTCTACACAACAACCCTACAGATTTCAAACAGTATTAAACTCAAAGTACAGACGCGTACGAATACGATGTACATGTACTAGTATCAATGCGCTTAGGTGTAAAATATTAGGTGAACGCACACTCGTGTTAATCGAGCCTAATCGAACGATGGACAATGTTTTTTGATTTCATTAACGGTTCGAAACCATTAGTTTGGGCTCGAACCCGTGGATCTCAAACCTAATTACGCTGATCCTAAACCTAGCCGACCCAATCTAAATCGTTTGAACTTCAATTCTACTTGCGCTCTCTATAGTGCAAGTCAGATACAACCCACCTTGTATTGGCTATACTTAACATTAGCGTCAATAATCTATTATTTTTTGTAGTGTTGTGTATCAGTAAGGCTTTACGGATAACCTATATGGGCCTTTATTCGGGTAACTGATAATCGATGTATTAGTACTCTTGAAATCTAAGGTTTTATTGTATTTCTATGTCAGTATGTAGAAAACAAAAAGGTCTTATTTAATTGTTAGAATATGTCTTTCCCTCTCTCTAGTCCCCATACTTGTCGTAGTCACTGAAGACTAATGAGAGAGAGAAAGAGCCATGGCTGCGCTTGAGCAGCCAAAAGAAGATAGGGAGATTAACCCTTACAAAAAGGTTGATGACCCAGGATTGATCCTGGTCCTTACATACTACCAAACTAGCCAACCGTCTTATCCTATAGTCTAGTACCTATGTTGGGATATATAGGGTTTGATAAGTATAGAAACAAATACAAGTGGACGAAGTCGATTGACAGAATTATGGGACTGTAACATAGATTCATTAAGGTATTTTATAGGCGCATCGATAACACAAAATTTAGTGGTGCCAACACTTTATTTCAACAGCGTGAAGTAAAAGCCAATTAACATCGGACGGCTCCCATCCAAGCCGCCATTGCGAAATGGCCGCCTTGGCTGTTTATGGCCGTCACGTCACCAGACACCAGGCAACCTATCGTTCGTTGGCAAATTTTGCGAAAAATCCAGAAACAAATCTATAGGTGACGGACGACCTCTCCATGGCCATGTTGTAGAGTGGCCGTACAAAAAGTACATCAGTGTTGTCCATAGCTTATTTCAGCCATGGATTGCTCACGGAAAACACCCACAGACTACCACAAAATAGTTCTGTTTCAGACATCACAGATTACTCCACAAAAAATAGAATCACCTCAAACTGCACCATTATGCAGTATATACTAGAAAATACAACCTCCCAAAATTACAACCAGATCCACATAGGAATCCAAAAGATATGAGCTCCAGAGTTTCCCAAAAACTGTTGACAGCTTATCAAACTAACCAGGTAAACTTATCACAAAAATCTATAGAGATAACAGAATGTCCTCAAACTACACACACATATAGTTTCTAGATAATAAACTATTTTCACAAAGTTTCATGGAAAAGCATCCATCAGAGTGATCACACCATCATGTAAGGTTGCAGAAAAACATTTTGCCATTACTTTGATAAATTCAACTGTGACACTAAAAATTACTAAGTCCTACAAGTTTATCCTCACAAAGCTATCTACTGAGCCCTACACTAATAAAATTACGTCTAGGGTACCGAAGGTATGTCAAAACCCTAATTATGACTTATATCTAATTTCACTATTGTAACACTAAAAATTAATTCACTACATACAAATTTAAGTTGTTTCAGATATTTACAAATAGGAGCCGTACATAAATTGTGCCACTTGCTTAGTCATCAATTGGCAAATCCGTCCAAATGATTGTAAGCATCCGTACAAGTCAATTGCGAATTCGCGGATCGCCGTTAGATGTAAAGTAAATCTTCGTTGTGGACGACACGCGTCCAAATCATTATCCCAATGTGGTCCCATTTGGAATCGCGTCTGTTGACGCGATTCGTATCAGCCACCTAATCTTTGTCCCGTACAGAACCATTCCCAAATAGTCGTTGTGTATCTCGTTCGATAGATTATCGATATCTGTCCGTCCATTATGCGATGCGTGTTACTGTTCACCATTTATATTTCCGGAGTACCTACATATCATGAAGTGATGACGCATGTCCAACCAAGGTACTCTACACTCATCTGTACTGAGGAAACTGTCACACTAATTAAGGTAAGTATTACACAGACTTAGACAAAAATATTATAAGTCATAAAAGCTCCCCTCATAGCCTCATCTACTAAGGACTAAAGCTTTCAAATTCAACACTCCCCTAAAGCTTTAGACTAAGTACTTCTTTGTGTCTGCAGATATTCTACTCTGATGGAGGTACATACAAAAACAGGGACTTTAAAAGATATTCATAGTTTAGAAAATTCTCTCTTTCAACCTCCACTACTAAAAATCCAAAACTTTACAAAAAACAACACTCCTCTTAAGTTTTGGATGTGTTAGTTTTGAGCATCCATATACTGGTAAATATAAGATTATTTTTTTCAGAATTTTAGCCTCTATACGAGCCACTCCAATTTTTCTTCCGTTTAAAATTGATTTTTCCCATTGATGGTATCTGTTTTTCCACCTCAAAATGGCGTTTTGCGGTCTTTTGTGTTGTCGCCTTTGGAGCTGGTTTCTCCTCCAGCTGGTCTTCCTTAATCTTTGTTTTTTTTTCTTTCTTTCTTGATTCTGGTCTATTTGTAGAATTTATAATTCTGCCATTATTTGTCTTTCCTTTACCTCTATAAAGTGTGGTTTTTCTTTCTACTTTTTGGTCTTTTTCTGTAGATTTACCACTCCCCTTAAATATACATCCGAAATACTTTCATTCTGACCCCCTTTCATTTAGCTTCTTTTTCCTCTTCCTAATATGTCTTTTTAGTTTCCAAATTTCTCCAATTTTATGACCTTTTTCGCTCTCATAAACGTCTTTTTTTAACCTCATTTTCTGTACAGTCATTACCGATTCTTCGTTGAATTCTTATTTTTAAACTCACATTATTTTCCACCTCCAATGTTAATTCCCCATCTTGTGCGATATCACCATTTTCTCTTTCATCATCTTCCTCCCTTACTCTAATTTTTGTTTCAGTTCAGTTTTCTCCAAATCTAATGAATAATCTGCTGCCAATTTCAGTTTACTTTTCTAACCCTCATTTCTTCAAGAGTCTCTTTTTCTGGTAAGTCATTTACACACACCAATCTATCACAAGAAAGAGTCACAAAAACCGAATATTTTTCACTCTCTTTTTTCTCCACTCTATCTTCGGTGACCACACTATTTTTAGTTCCTTCCACTTCCACTTCCGGGTGCCCTTCACTTCCTTTAACCCTTCTTACTTCAATAACCTCTTCCATTTGAAACTTTGTGTCACTCACCAATCTTTCATCGGAAACATTGACAGAAACCAAATCCTTTTTCGTTGCCTCTTTCTCCACTCCATTTTCAGTGAAAGCACTTTTTCAACCTCCTTCCACATTTTCCATATTCCAAAAATCACAAACAACCGGCAAGTAAACGAATTTGTCGACAGAAGGTGTAAGTCTTTTATCATCGGTTGAGGCTTGTCTCTCACTCGATAAAGCACTTGGTGAAACTCTGAGACCTCCATTGGCCCTCAGAGTAAGCAGATCAAAAAAAAGCTAATCTAGATAGTACCGACTCCAAGTTGATATAAACCCAAATGACTGACCCATTGACAGTCACAACCTCAATATATATTTACCCCTGTGAAATAACACTTTCTGTGTGCTCAGTTCCACCACAGAATGCAAAGTTTGAATATGAGATTAGGACACATTCACCCACTTTGACTTTCCTTTAGAAATGCAGCCACCCTGGCAGACAAAAAAATTGACCAACTACACCCCTGTGTAGCGTGGTCTTCCTTGAGTCCGCAGCAAAAAGAATCACTGAAAATGGTCAAGTAAATTGATAGTTATGGCTGGCCAAAGTTTGCCATTTATACAGGGTGCTTTCTGGGAGAGGCAGCTACCTACCCAAAATTTTCTAAGTCCTATTCCCCCTCTAAAACTCTATCTACTGAAGTACGACACCAATCAAATTACTGTGTCGTACAGAAAAGTACGGGTGCCGGTGTACTTTCTGTACGGCCATTGTACGACAAGGCCAAAATGTCGACACGTGTCAAATCACGATTAGTTCCTGTAATCTCCGGAATTCCCGTAATCCAATGTTATCACGCCACGTGTCATTTGACGTGGCAAAGACCGTAAAACGCCAAAAGTCCCTTTTCCGTGATCGCGGCGCCTATTGCGGCTATCCGATCAAAACCGGCTATAATCCTAGCCGCTGAAATTCGACGCGCGGTATTCGTTTCGCTATCGAAACAAATGCGCGTTTTCCGTTCTGTCCCCATACCGTACTTCGTACTAAATCAAACTGTATCTTTGCACTAAGTATCTATTCGCCGTTAAACGAATTAATCTACATGTGACGATTTATATATTTATCAAACCCAATATATCGTAATATGTGTCGTAGACTTAACGGCTAGAGCTAACGGCTACTTCAAATTTGACGGACGACAGGGACCAGGATCAATTCCTGGGTCCGTCAACTAACTTTTGTTAAGTCTACCTAAGTTACCCCCTGTCTTTTCTAGAGAGCTTAGGCAACCATGGCTCTAGCTCCCTTTCCAGCCTTCAGTGACTACAACAAGTGTGGGGGCTTGGAGAGGGGAGTTAGAGGCAGACTGCCTTTGCCTTTTTTTATCGTATTTACAGACCTAGAAAATACACAAATATCAACACTTGGTTCCCTCCTTGTTGATGGTCGGACTACATTGTTGTCCCATCTGTTTTTGAAGTTTCCTGTAACGCATGCACTTTTATATGAAGGATATACCCTGAAGGTATGTCCTAAATCATTATAGTAAAAGCAATTTTTTGGTCCATCTCCGGACTCACTATTACTTTTAATTTTCTGAAAGTGAGACTTAGATTCTTCCATATTCCTCTTACTTGATAAAACCTTCTTACTAGCCTCTTCATCTAAAACAATTATTCTTGCTAAAGTTAAGCTCCAATCGTTTTTATCAAATAAAGTCACTCTATCTAATGCACTCTTATATTCTTTAGGTAGGCTTCTCATTAACAAAAGAGCTTGTTGAGCATCTGTAAGTTTCCTCCTGCCAAGTCATTTTCTACAAATAATACTTATAGGTCAAAACAGTGTTCCTCAATACTACCTCCTACATACTTGTATTCAACTATTTTGGTAACACTACTAAGCCAATAATATACAGAAGTTTTTGAATACGTGCATTCTAAGCACCTCCATAATTCAGTTGCACTCTTAAAACTTAGATATGACATTACCAGTCTCTCAGTAAAGGAGTTCTTGATAACCCTTAGACACTCATGGTTCTTCTTTTTCCATTCATTTTATGTTTCGTCCAAAGTCCCATCCACCACGTCCATTAGCTCCATCATCTCCAAGTAGCTCTCGAGCATACACTTCCAGTATTGATAGTTTGATCCTTCGAATATGGGTAGCCATGGGCGTGGGCCCATAACCTGTTGTCCATAGCCTATTTCAACCATGGATAGCTCACGGAAAACACCCACAGACAACCCCAAAATAGATATGTTTCAGACAGCACATATTACTCCACAATAAACATAATCACCTCAAAATACACCAGGTTATAGTATATACTAAAACGTATGACCTCCCAAATTTGCAGCCTGATCCACAAAGGAACCAAAAAGATAGGAGCTCCAGAGTTTCCCAAAAACAGTTGACAGCCTATCAAACTAACCAGGTAAACTTATCACAAAATTCTACAGAAACAACAGAACAGAATGAAACTACACACATATATAGTGACTATGTTATAGAACATCTACACAAAGTTTCATATCTAGATATCTTTCAGAGTGATCACACTGACAGGTGAAAGATACAGAAAAACAGTCTACCATTACTTTGATAAACTCAGCTGATAATCAAAATTACTATGTCCTACAGGTTTATACTCACAAAGCTATCTACTGAGCCCTACACTAATAAAATAACTACACGTGTATTTAAGTACTATACTCGAATACAGACAATGTACGTCAACGGTACGTCTACACCCTAATTATGACTTACATCTAATTTCACTATTGTAACACTAAAAATTAATCACTACATACAAACTAAAGTTGTTTCAAATATTTACAAATATGAGCCGTACATAAATTGTGCCACTTGCTTAGTCATCAATTGGAAAAACCATCCAAATAATTATAGGCTTCCGTACATGTAAACTCCGAATTTGTGGATCGCCGTTAGATGTAAAGTAAATCTTCGCCGTGGACGACACGCGTCCAGATCATTATCCCAATGTGGTCCCATTTCGAATCTGTTGAAAAGAGGTAATAAATAGTTCACTTCTCTATTTTATTTTTACTCTAAAGAAAGAGAGTGAGGATCAAAGGCACGCCATGTCTGCCGCCATATTTAGAAAGTGGCAAATTTTGAAGTAGAGGATATTTTACTAAAATGTTGCCTAAATCTAGATTTCACCTGGGTCTATGGACCTGTGTATAGTCATACGTCTTAACCACTAAGGCGTTATCGAAACGATACACGTGAAGGGTTGAAAAGATATATAAACATTAACGCAATAGCTAATTAACAGCAGACTAACCAAGAGGAGCAAATTATGCATGTACGCGAATCTATACCGTGTAAAATATGTTTTGATTGGACGGCCGGCGTTGTAGCCACCACGCGAAGAGAGCTTTTGGCGTCATTTGGAGATAGCGTCACGCAGTGCCACGTGGCACCACATTATTTGATACCGGAGAAGATGGGAGGAGGAACCATGGCTCCCGATTTGACATGTGTCACCTTGTAGACCATGTCGTACAATGGCCGTACAATAAGTACATCTCCTATTGTACCTTCTTATACTATAATGCGCTCTTATTGGACTAGGATTTAGCACTAGGTATTCGTCAGTAGGGAGACCAAGACTTAGTGATATTTAGGTACCTCTCTCTAAGAGAGCTTGTAAATATAAAGGTCATCTTTGACCAGCCATAACTTACTGCTCAAGGAAGCAAATTCAGTGATTCTTTTTGCGTTTGACTCAAAGGAGTCTTGTCCTCAAAGGGGTGAGGTTGGTCAGAATATTTGTGTGCCTGGGCGGCACTTATTCAGTGGGAAATTGGAAGGGGCAAATATTATCCTAGAGGCTTTACATAGGCTGCTCATTCTGTAGGTCAATGGAGACCACATAATTTCAGGTTATGGGCCCACCCTCTAGGGTGCCCATATTTGATGGATCAAACTTTTTGTATTGGGAAATGATGATGGAGAGAGAACTATTTGAGAAGCATCTATGGGGCATAGTGTCTGGACAAATTCAATGCCCACCTCCACCTGGGTTTGGAGGGACACGTTTTTCTGGCACCTCCGCCTCTACAATTAGTAGAACAGCTACCACCATCACCGAGGATGAAGATGAGGAAGAAGAGGAGATTTTCATGGAAGGAGAAAATGGAGGAGTTGCAACTCAAGTGACACCATTGCTGAATGCGATACCGGCAGCAGCTCCACCAGCAACAACGAGAAGGGTTCAGACCAAAAGATCAGAGAATGAAAAGTGGAACTACAAAGACAAGGTTGCTAAGTTCTTAATTCTTAAAAGTGTAGCAAAGGGCATTGCCATTCCCCTTATGCATGTCAAATCTCCATCTCAGATTTGGATATCACTAGTTAACAAATATAAGAGTGGATCATTGCAGGAACAACAGTTGGCGAAAAATAAGATTGCAGCTTATACTTATAAAGGAGGAAGTATAAATAATTATTGTAATGATTTAGGAGCATTATTTGGAGAGTTAGAGAGTGTAGGTTACTCATGGTCTGAGAGACAAAGAGTGAACACATTATTGATGAAACTACCTGAAGAGTATAAGAATATCATTAACCTATTGCAAGACATAGGAGATAGCAATTGGAGTTGGGATGACATAGTGGGAATGATTTTAGTGAAAAAAAACACCATAGAGCTTAGAAGAGGGAGTCCAAGTGTTCAAGCATTGTCTGCAGGAGCTGATTGGCGGAAGCGTGATGAGGAGAGAGGGAAAGATCCCTATCGAAACTTTGGTGGAAGAGGACAAAGAGGTGGCAGATTTGATAGACAGGGGAGAGGAAGTTTTCGAGGAGGATTATGTCACTTCTGCAAGAAACCGGGACAATATATGGCAGATTGTGTCAAACTTGCAGATCTTCGACTGAAAGATGGTCAAGGAACCTCAAGGGATGGAGGAAAGAAAAAGGCACTCTTGACTCAAATTCATGATGAGGAAGTGGAAGAAAGAAATTGAACCAGAAGAGGAGCTTGAGGAGCTTTTTCTTAATCCAAAAAACACTGAAAGACATGTTGACATTCCACGGAGACAAATGTGCTTTCGTAGGTAAGAGGGATCCACCCGAGGATGGGTGGATGATAGACTCAGGGGCTTCAATGCTTATGTGCAAAGATAAGCGGTGGTTCACAAAACTGATAATGATCCCAACAGTTTAGATAGAGTACGAAGATGGTAGAGTAGAAACCACAAGTCTTGTTGGAACTGTTGACTTGAAGGTTCTAGTTGATGGAAAGGCCTCAATTGTAAAACTCTCAGACGTTCTTTACATTCCACAGCTTAGCAAGAACCTAGTCTCAACAACTGTCCTAGATGAGAAGGAGTTTTAAACAGGAACTAGGAAAGGAATCTTCATAGCAAGCTTTGATAATAAGGTTTATTTCATAGCTGAGAAGGGCAGTCAAGGAATGTTCATAATTGTTCTTTGCAATGAAAAGAGAGTTCTCTACTTGTGTGCAAGTGAGATGATGCTTTGGCATAAAAGGTTGGGGCATGTGCATCTAGATAGATTAAAGAAAATGAAGAAAAAAGGAATAGTGGAGGGTATTACTTTTGAGGATGATGAGACCTTTGATGATGTTGAAAAGAGGTAATTAATAGTTCACTTCCCTATTTTAGTTTTGTTTTAAAGAAAGAGAGTAAGGATCAAAGGCGCGCCATGGCTGCCACCATATTTAGAAAGTGGCAGTTTTTGCAGTTAAGGGTATTTCGGCTAAATGATGCCAATGACTAGATTTGAACCTGTGACCTCTATATTATTTATAGCCTAACGCCTTAACCATTAGAGTTATGAAACGATACACGTGATGGGTTTCATAAATATATAAACATTTACGAAACAGCTAATTAACAGCAGACTAACCAAAATGAGCAATTTCTGCATGTACGCGAATCTGAACCGTGTAAAATATGTTTTGATCGGACGGCCGGCATTATAGCCGCCACGCGAAGTGAGCTTTTCAGCGGCATACGGATATAGCGTCACGCGGTGCCACGTGGCGCCACATTATTTGATACCGGAGAAGATGGGAGGAGGAACCATGGCTTCCGATATGACATGTGTCACCTTGTAGACCTTGTCGTACAATAGTTGTACGATAAGTACATCGCCCATTGTACCTTCTTGTATTTTATAGTGTTCCTATTGGACTAGGGTTTAATAGTAGGTAGTCGTGAGTAGGCAGACCGAGACTTAGTAATATTTAGGTACCTCTCTCTCTAAGAGAGCTTGTAACTATAAAGGTCATCTTTGACCAGCCATAACTTACTGCTCGGGTGAGCAAATTCAGTGATTCTTTTTGCGTTTGACTCAGGGGAGTCTTGTCCTCACAAGGGTGAGAGTGGTCAGAATATTTGTGTGCCTGGGCGTCGCTTATTCAGCGGGAAAGTAGAAGGGGAAAATATTATCCTAGAGGCTTTACATAGGCTGCTCATTCTGTGGGTCAATGGAGACCACAGAATTTCAGGTTATGGGCCCACCCTCTAGGGTGCCCATATTTGATGGATGAGACTTTCTTTATTGGGAAATGATGATGGAGGGAGAACTATTTGAGAAGCATTTATGGGGCATAGTGTCTGGACAAATTCGATGCCCACCTCCACCTGGGTTTGGAGGGACACGTTTTTCTGGCACCTCCGCCTCTACAGTTGGTAGAACAGCTGCCACCATCACCGAGGATGAAGATGAGGAAGGAGAAGAGATTGTCATGGAAGGAGAAAAGGAAGGAGTTGCAACTCAAGTAACACCATTGCTGAAGGCGATACCGACAAAAGCACCACCAACAACAACGACAAGGGTTCAGACCGAAAGATCAGAGTATGAAAAGTGGAACTACAAAGACAAGGTTGCTAAGCTGTTAATTCTTAAAAGTGTAGCAAAGGGCATTGCCATTCCTCTTATGCATGTCAAATCTTCATCTCAGATTTGGATATCACTAGTTAACAAATATAAGAGTGGATCATTGCAGCAGCAACAGTTGGCAGAAAATAAGATTGCAGCTTATACTTATAAGGGAGGAAGTATGGATATTTATTGCAATGATTTAGGAGCATTGTTTGGAGAGTTAGAGAGTGCAGGTAACTCATGGTCTGAGAGACAAAGAGTGAACACATTAATGATGAAACTACCTGAAAAGTATGAGAATATCATTAACCGATTGCAGGACATAGGAGATAGCAATTGGAATTGGGATGACACTGTGGGAATGATTTTAGTGCAAGAAAGCACCATAGAGCTTAGGAGAGGGAGTCCAAGTGTTCAAGCATTGTCTGCAGGAGCTGATTGGCGGAAGCGTGATGAGGAGAGAGGGAAAGATCCTTATCGAAACTTTGGTGGAAGAGGACAAAGAGGTGGCAGATTTGATAGACAGGGGAGAGGAACTTCTCGAGGAGGATTATGTCACTTCTGCAAGAAATCGGGACACTATATGGCAGATTGTGTCAGAATTGCAGATCTTCGACTGAAAGATGGTCAAGGAACCTCAAAGGACGGAGGAAAGAAAAAGGCATTCCTGACTCAAGTTCTTGATGAGGAAGTGGAAGAAAAAACTGAACCTGAAGAGGAGCTTGAGGAGCTTCTCCTTAATCCGAAAAACACTGAAAAGCACGTCGACATTTCACGGAGACAAAAAATGTGCTTTCGGAGGTAAGAGGGATCCACCCGAGGATGGGTGGATCATAGACTCAGGGGCTTCAATGCATATGTGCAAAGATAAGCGGTGGTTCACTAAACTGAGAAAGATCCCAACAGTTGAGATAGAGTACGGAGATGGTAGAGTAGAAACCACAAGTCTTGTTGGAACTGTTGACTTGAAGGTTCTAGTTGATGGAAAGGCCTCAATTGTAACACTCTCAGACGTTCTTTACATTCCACAACTTAGCAAGAACCTAGTCTCAACAGCTGTCCTAGATGAAAAGGAGTTTGAAACAGGAACTAGGAAAGGAATCTTCACAGCAAGCTTTGATAATGAGGTTTATTTCATAGCTGAGAAGGGCAGTCAAGGAATGTTCAGAATTGTACTTTGCAATGAAAAGAGTGTTCTCTACTCGTGTGCAAGTGAGATGATGCTTTGGCATAAAAGGTTGGGGCATGTGCATCTAGATAGATTAAAGAAAATGAAGAAAAATGGAATAGTGGAGGGTATTACTTTTGAAGATGATGAGACCTTTGATGATTGTAGTGGATGTGCCCAAGGGAAGATTCATAGACTTCCATTTCCAAAGGCAACCACATTTAGGAGAGAGAAAGTATTAGATCTAGTTCACACTGATGTTTGGGGACCTGCTAGGTATGCCTCACATGGGGGGAAAAGATGGATGTTAACTATCACAGATGATTGGTCTAGATACACGAAGGTATACTTTCTCAGACATAAGTCAGAGGTATTAAGATGTTTCAAAAAGTATAAAGTATGGAGTGAAAAGCTACATGAAACCTCAATAAAAAAGATAAGAAGTGATAATGGGAAAGAATACACCTCAAGGGATTTTGAAGAATATCTTAAAGAAGAAGGAATTCATCATGAGAAAACTGTTCCCTATAATCCGGAACAAAATGGAGTAGCAGAAAGAGTGAATAGAACTTTAGGAGATATGTCCAGAAGTATGTTAAGTGATAAGAGGATAGGGCTGCAGTTTTGGGCTGAGTCTATGAACTATGCTAATTTCATCAAAAATAGAGTCCTAACTTCAGCAAATAAGGAGGAAACTCCGTATGAGAGGTGGACAGGAAGAAAGCCTGATTTGTCTAGTTTGAGAGTGTTCGGAAGCCAAGTCTACAGTTTGGATTCCGATAAGACTAAATGGAAGTTAGAGGGAAGAGGGAAACCAGGATATCTTGTAGGATATGATGAGAGCACAAAAGGATACCGAGTGTATGACTTGAAAAAGAGAGATATAATTTTGGTAAAACACATAGTGGTGATGAATGAAGAGAAGTCCATTGATCCATTCAAATATAATAAGGAAATCAAAATGAGATTTCAAACGGATCAGTTTTCTGACTTTGACTTTGAAAATGAAGAAAAGGAAGAGGGAGAAAAAGAAAAATCTGCAGATCTACCAAAGGAGAAGGAGGAAAGGACAACATCCGAGGCAATGCCACAATACGAAGTGGAAACCGATGAGGAACTTGATGAGACACTGGAATTGGAAGATAGAGAAGCTGAAAAAAATCCCAAAACGAAACCCAAGGATGCCTTCCATACCGGCGTCCGATTTTGAAGGGGGAAGAAGAAGTAGTAAACGACTTCAAGAAAGACAAGTAAATAACCAACTCACCAAAGATGTCTCACCCAGATGAACCTCAAACATACTTAGAGGCCATAAACACTCCAGAAAGTAGCCGGTGGATCACAGCTATAAATGAAGAAATGGCCTCTATCATGGAAGCCAATACATGGGAGTTGGTAGATTGTCCACCGGACCGAAAACCGATCGGATGTAAGTGGGTGTTTAAACTTAAATTAAACCCGGATAATACCATTGAGTGGTACAAAGCTAGGTTAGTTGCAAAAGGTTATACACAGAAAGAGGGGATAGACTACGAAGAAACCTTTGCACCTGTAGTCAGATTTCCTTCTGTTAGAATCCTTTTAAGTATAGCCGCAGCGGAGGATATGGAAATCCACCAGATGGATATTAAAACTGCCTTTCTGCACAGAGAGTTGGAAGAAGAAATTTACATGAGGCAACCGGAAGGATTCGTGGGAAGTGGGGAAGAAAACAAAGTTTGCAAACTGATAAAATCACTCTATGGGCTTAAGCAAGCCCCGCGACAGTGGAATATAAAGCTCGACGAATTTCTGACCGGTTTGGGGTATATCAGAATTAGTTCAGATCACTCTATATATTTATTTGAGGATGAGAATGGAGTGATATTTATTGCTATTTATGTGGATGATTTGTTGGTCTTAAGCAAGTCCTTAGATAAAATTAACAAACTAAAACGGGATCTTAGAAGCAGTTTTGATATGAAAGATCTTGGCGAAGCAAAGTACATTTTGGGAATTCAGATGGAGAGAGATAGAGGGAATAGAATTATAAGACTCACTCAAAAAGAAGCAATCGGTAATATGCTAGAAAAATTTCAAATGGAGAAAGCAAAAGGATGTACTACTCCCATGGATTTGAAGAAAGTGAGTGAGGGGAGTGAAGAGGGAGGAATATTCATCATTAATGATGAGATGGACGAGATAGAAAGAAAATTTATGGAAAATATCCCTTATCGGCAGATTGTAGGCAGTTTAATTTATTTTATGAACTGTACCCGTCCGGATATAGCTGCAGCTGTAGGTGTCCTTAGTAGAAATCTAAATGAACCAAGAAAGAGAGATTGGGAGGCTGCCAAAAGGGTGATGAGGTATGTGGTGGGGACAAGGGAATTATGGTTGCATTTGGGAGGGGAGCACACTGACATCACCACTTGGAGTGATGCCAGTTATGGAGATGTGCCTTTAAGGAGGTGTACGACTGGATATGTGTTGCAAATTGGATCCGGTGCATGTTGTTCGAGTAGCAAGCAACAAAAAGTAGTTGCTCAGTCCACTATGGAGGCTGAATACATGGATTCCTGTGCTGCCACCAAAGAATTAATGTGAGTTAAATCTCTTCTTGAAGAACTTGGGTTCATGAAGTCTAGAACTCAAAATGTTTTTTGTGATAATCAAGCTGCTATTTCGATTGCAGCTAATCCGAAACATCACTTCAAAGCTAAGCATATGGATATTAGACTAAGCTTTGTCAGTGAGAAGGTAGAAAATAAAATTATTAAACTGGTTCATAAAACTGATAGAGAAATGATTGCAGACATGATGACAAAAGCAGTGCCTTCCCCTAAGTTGATTTATTGCAGAGAAAACTGTGGATTAAAATTGAAAAGTGACTAGGAATTAAGGGGAGTGTTGAAAAGAGGTAATTAATAGTTCACTTCCCTATTTAGTTTTGTTTTAAAGAAATAGAGTAAGGATCAAAGGCGCGCCATGGATGCCGCCATATTTAGAAAGTGGCAGTTTTTGCAGTTAAGGGTATTTCGGCTAAAATGATGCCAATGTCTAGATTTGAACCTGAGACCTCTAGATTCTTTATAGCCTAACGCCTTAACCATTAAGGCGTTAAGAAACGATACATGTGACGGGTTTTATAAATATATAAACATTTACGAAACAGCTAATTAACAGCAGACTAACCAAAATGAGCATTTTCTGCATGTACGCGAATCTGAACCGTGTAAAATATGTTTTCATCGGACGGCCGGCATTATAGCCGCCACGCGAAGTGAGCTTTTCGGCGGCATACGGATATAGCGTCACGCGGTGCCACGTGGCGCCACATTATTTGATACCGGAGAAGATGGGAGGAGGAACCATGGCTTCCGATATGACATGTGTCACCTTGTAGACCTTGTCGTACAATAGTTGTACAATAAGTACATCGCCCATTGTACCTTCTTCTACTTTATAGTGTTCCTATTCGACTAGGGTTTAATAGTAGGTAGTCGTGAGTAGGCAGACCGAGACTTAGTAATATTTAGGTACCTCTCTCTCTAAGAGAGCTTGTAACTATAAAGGTCATCTTTGACCAGCCATAACTTACTGCGCCGGTGAGCAAATTCAGTGATTCTTTTTGCGTTTGACTCAGGGGAGTCTTGTCCTCACAAGGGTGAGAGTGGTCAGAATATTTGTGTGCCTGGGCGGCGCTTATTCAGCGGGAAAGTAGAAGGGGCAAATATTATCCTAGAGGCTTTACATAGGCTGCTCATTCTGTGGGTCAATGGAGACCACAAAATTTCAGATGATTGTAGTGGATGTGCCCAAGGGAAGATTCATAGACTTCCATTTCCAAAGACAACAACATTTAGGAGAGAGAAAGTATTAGATCTAGTTCACAATGATGTTTAGGGACCTGCTAGGTATGCTTCACATGGGGGGAAGAGATGGATGTTAACCATCACATATGATTGGTCTAGATACACGAAGGTATATTTTCTCAGACATAAGTCAGAGGTATTAAGATGTTTCAAAAAGTATAAAGTATGGAGTGAAAACCTACATGAAACCTCAATAAAAGAGATAAAAAGTGATAATGGGAAAAAATACACCTCAAGGGAATTTGAAAAATATCTTAAAGAATAAGGTTGAGAAAATTGTTCCCTATAATTCAGAACAAAATGGAGTAGCAGAAAGAGTGAATAGAACTTAAGAAGATATGTCTAGAAGTATGTTAAGTGAGAAGGGCTGCAATTTTGGGCTGAGTCTTTGAACTATGTTAATTTCATCAAAAATAGAGTCGTAACTTCAGCAAATAAGGAGTAAACTCCGTATGAGAGGTGGACAGGAAGAAAGCCTGATTTGCCTAGTTTGAGAATGTTCGGAAGTCAAGTTTATAGTTTGGATTCCGATAAGACTAAATGGAAGTTAGAGGGAAGAGGGAAACCAAGACATCTTGTAGGATGTGATGAGAGCACAAAAGGATACCGGGTGTATGACTTGAAAAAAAGAGATATAATTTTGGTAAATCACATAGTGGTGATGAATGAAGTAAAGTCCATTGATCCATTCAAATATAATAACGAAGTCAAAATCAGATTTGAAATGGATCAGTTTTTGACTTTGACTTTGAAAATGAAGAGAAGGAAGATGGAGAAAAAGGAAAATCCACAGATCTACCAAAGGAGGAGGAATGGACAACATTTGAGGCAACGTCACAATACGAAGTGGATATCGATGAGGATTTTGATGAGACACCGGAAATGGAAGATAGGGGAGCTGAAAATCTTCCTAAACGAAACCCAAAGATGCCCTCCATACCGGCTTCCGATTTTGAAGGGGGAAGAAGAAGTGGTAAACGACTTCAAAAAAGACAAGTAAATAAACAACTCACAAAGATGTCTCACCTGAATGAACCTCAGACATATTTAGAGGCCATAAACACCCCAGAAAGTAGCCGGTGGATCACAACTATAAATGAAGAAATGGCCTCTATCATGGAAGCCAATACATGGGAGTTGGTAGATTGTCCACCGGACCGAAAACCGATCGGATATAAGTGGGTTTTTAAACTTAAATTAAACCCCGATAATACCATTGAGAGGTACAAAGCTAGGTTAGTTGCAAAAGGTTATACTCAGAAAGAGGGGATAGACTACAAAGAAACCTTTGCACCTGTAGTCAGATTTCCTTCTGTTAGAATCCTTTTAAGTATAGCCGCAGCGGAGGATATGGAAATCCACCAGATGGATATTAAAACGGCCTTTTTGCACGGAGAGTTGGAAGAAGAAATTTACATGAGGCAACCGGAAGGATTCGTGGAAAGTGGGGAAGAAAATAAAGTTTGCAAACTGATAAAATCACTCTATGGGCTTAAGCAAGCCCCGCGACAGTGGAATATAAAGCTAGACGAATTTCTGACCGGTTTGGGGTATATCAAAATTAGTTCAGATCACTCTATATATTTATTTGAGGATGAGAATGGAGTGAAATTTATTGCTACTTATGTGGATGATTTGTTTGTCTTAAGCAAGTCCTTAGATAAAAGTAACAAAGTAAAACGGGATCTTAGAAGCAGTTTTGATATGAAAGATCTCGGCGAAGCAAATTATATTTTGGGAATTCAGACGGAGAGAGATTGAGGGAATAGAATTAGAAGACTAACTCAAAAAAAAGCACTCGGTAATATGCTAGAAAATTTTCAGATGGAAAAAACAAACGGATGTACTAATCCTATGGATTTGAAGAATGTGTTTGAGGGGAGTGAAGAGAGAGGAATATTAATCATTAATGATGAGATAGATGAGATAGAAAGAAAATTTATGGAAAATATCCCTTAACAGCAGATTCTAGACATTTTAATTTATTTTATGAACAATACCGTCCGGATATAGCTGCAGCTGTAGGTGTCCTTAGTAGAAGTCATAATAAAGCAAGAAAGAGAGACTGGGAGGCTGCCAAAAGGGTGATGAGGTATCTGGTGGGGACAAGGGAATTATGGTTACATTTGGGAGGGGAGCACACTGACATCACCACCTGGAGTGATGCCAGTTATGGAGATGTGCCTTTAAGGCGGTGTACGATTGGATATGTGTTGCAAATTGGATCTAGTGCATATTGTTGGAGTACCAAGCAACAAAAACTAGTTGCTCGGTCCACTATGGAGGCTGAATATATATCTTCATGTGTTGCCACCAAAGAATTAATGTGGGTTAAATCTCTTCTTGAAAAACTTGGGTTCATGAAGTCTGGAACTCAAAATGTTTTTTGTGATAAACAAGCTGCTATCTCTATTGCAGCTAATCCGAAACATCACTTCAAAGCTAAGCATATGGATATTAGACTAAGCTTTGTTAGAGAAAAGGTAGAAAATAAAATTATTAAACTGGTTCATAAAATTGATAGAGAAATGATTGCAGACATGATGACAAAACCAGTGCCTTCCCCTAAGTTGATTTATTGCAGAGAAAACTGTGGATTAAAATTAAAGAGTGACTAGGAATTAAGGAGAGTGTTAAAAAGAGGTAATTAATAGTTCACTTCTCTATTTTTGTTTTACTTTAAAGAAAGAGAGTGAGGATCAAAGGCACGCCATGGCTGCCGCCATATTTAGAAAGTGGCAAATTTTGAAGTAGAGGATATTTTACTAAAATGTTGCCTAAATCCAGATTTGAACCTGGGTCTGTGGACCTCTTTATAGTCGTACGTCAACTAAGGCGTTATCGAAACGATACACGTGAAGGGTTTAAAAGGTATATAAACATTAACGCAACAGCTAATTTACAGCAGACTAACTAAAAAGAGCAATTCATGCATATACGCGAATCTGAACCGTGTAAAATATGTTTTGATAGGACGATCGACATTGTAGCTGCCATGCGAAGTGAGCTTTTGGCGTCATTTGGAGATAGCGTCACGCGGTGCCACGTGGCGCCACATTATTTGATATCGGAGAAGATGGGAGGAGGAACTATGGCTCCCGATTTGACAGGTGTCACCTTGTAGACTATGTCGTACAATGGCCGTACAATAAGTACATCTCATATTTTACCTTGTTGTACAATATAGTGTTCCTATTGGACTAGGGTTTAGTAGTAGGTAGTCGTGAGTAGGCAGACCAAGACTTAGTGATATTTAGGAACCTCTCTCTAAGAGAGCTTGTAACTATAAAGGTCATCTTTCACCAGCGATAACTTACTGCTCAAGGGAGCAAATTCAGTGATTCTTTTTGCGTTTGACTCAAGGGAGTCTTGTCCTCAAAAGGGTGAGGGTGGTCAGAATATTTGTGTGCCTGGGTGGCACTTATTCAGTGGGAAAGTGGAAGGGGCAAATATTATCCTAGAGGCTTTACATAGGCTGCTCATTCTGTGGGTCAATGGAGACCACAGAATTTCATGGCCATTGAATATAGGAATTCTTGACGAAAGGCCCATAATATGTTGTTCTACAACCACCGTTGTAGGCGGAGAACCAACAGTAGTAGTGGAAGTAGACATTAAAAAACAGTAGAAACTGTCAAAACACCTACTCAAATACCAACTTTGATCCAACACAAAATATGACTCAAAAATCCAATATGCCTCAAATTTGTCACAGTGATACACGACATATTAATCTGACAATTCCCAAAATTGCAGCCCAGATGACTAAGTAAACCATAAGATATAATGTATGGAGGTTTCACAAAAACTGCCCTTAGAAAATCATATTTCCAAAACTGGATGATTCAAAATTGTCTAAGTCCTAAACTATATACTCACAGCGGGTATCTGCTGGTCACACTAATACGGGTGAATGTACAAAAGTACTATCATGACTAACGAAAAAGAATCCAACGTGTACTTTACTGTACCGTAAGTACCTCCAAAAACCTAATTAATGAAACACTAATTTTTATTACATTAAACTACAAAACAATGTTATTCAAATGTTTTCATATGGCGAACCGTAAAATTAACGTTCCAAGTGCTTAGTCATGGTGGCCCACGTGAATCATGCTTCGTCACTTGTGGTCCCACGTGAATCCGCTTGTGGTCCCAGGTGAATCGCGTCCATCGACACGACTCAAAATCAATGATCATAAAACGTACCGTACCAAATATTTCCGAAATATCCGGAAGTTTCGAATCAATGATCATAGAAATGTCCCATAGCATACAATTCCAAAAATATCCGTATGATTCCAAAAATACCATACCATATATTTTCCAAAGTATCCGCACCAGATTCATTCCGTCTGATCCGGCGATTCCAATTGTCTACTGCGTGACGCGTGTTGGTCGCCACTTCGTATGCAAAGGTACAATACACTCTACTTTACTTTTGTTACTGTAATACTAATAAAGGTAAGTATTACATAAAACTACTTAGAAAATATTATAAGTCTTTTTGGTCTCCTCTCACAACCTTCTCTACTGAATATAAAGATTTTAATTTTCATCACGGATAACACGTGGCAGCATCGTACGGGTTTACGCAATCTCCGGAGAGCAAGATAACAAAACTGGATGTGACAGATGTCACTATTTTGGCCATGTAGTACAATTACCTTACAGAAAGTACTCTGGTACTTGTACTTTCTGTACGGTATAGTCGTATGACCGGTCCATACTTCAGTACAAGGGGCTTTAGAGATGGAATATGACTTAGAATTTTTGGGTAGGTAGCTGCCTCTCTCTAAGAGCACTCTTGTGTAAAATGCTAACTTTGGCCAGCCATAGCTATAAACTCAGTTGCCCATTTTCAGTGATTCTTTTTGCTGCGGACTTAGGAGAGTCCAAGCTACACAAGGGTGTAGACGGCCAGTTTTTTCCTACCAGGGTGGCTGCATTTCTAAGGGAAAGGCAAAGTGGGTGAATGTGTCAAAATTTATAATCTAACTTTGCATTCTGTGGTGGAACTGAGCACACAGAAAGTCTTATTTCACAGGGGTGAAGTTGTATTGGGTTTTTGATTTTCAAAGGGTCAATCATTTGGGTTTATCTCAACTTGGAGTCGGCACTAACTAGATAAGCTTATTTGGATCTGCGACTATTGTGGGGGGATGGACCCCATAGAGTTTCATCCCTCAAGGACCAACAAAAAATATCGAAAAGGTGGGGGTACAGCTCTGCACGTTAAATCTTACGATAAATACCACGTTAAATCGAATGATTAATTGTACAGAAGATCCCCTAACCTCCCATCTCCCCCCTTGTGGCGTGATCTCACTTGGGGGGGTGGTGGGGGGGGGGCTTTTTCTTGACGTACCGACACTTCCATATATTTTGATAAAAATACAGTGTAATACAAGCTTGTTGATCCGCTAATATTATGAAATTGAGCTTCTCGATATATTGAAGCCATATGTTGATCATCGGGTACCCCAAATATTATAAGGATCGAATATCAATAAAGGGCCTTAGATACACAACACGAGTGATAAATATGGTTGGTTTCAGAACGATATATCAGGTATATTAATTGGTTGATGTTCAATTTATCAAATATTTAATCTATTGTGATAGAAATTTGTCTATACGTAACACTATTGTATAGAATTAAACCTTTCTAAGGGTTGACCTCCATTAGCAAAAAAAGTGAGGCTGATCCCTAGATGTCGTACGTTTTTGTACCTTTTTGTTCCATATTTGTTTGCCTTCTTAGGGAAATATCTTTACTGAGATATATCAAGATTCTCAAGATGCACTTCCTCGGTTCGCTCCCCTCATCAGTATTCACTTACGACAACTACATGTCACCAACACGGCAGTTGCCGTTGAAGCCAAGTGCCTCCTTGAGGGATCCCTACGGCGTACACGCGGGCTCGGCTTATATCTTCTTCACGACGAGGGTTTGGGGCTCGGCTTGTTGTTACTCCAATTTTTGGTTCACTAAGTTTAATTTTTTTTTCCTCTCCTCATTTTTTTGTGCACTTCACTTAAGTATACGCTTGTCACACTCCTCACTATTAAGCAAGTCCCATTTCATTTGTGGTCAATAAATGAAAGAGCTAAGGCGCCCACTTGCTCTGTTGTTCACATATGAACAATATACAACAACACATAATATGGTTGGTGACGCTATGGGTTTGATGGGTAGCGAAACATGATACACGCTGAAGCATAGGGTGTGAAACTCTGAGACCTCCATTGGCCCTCAGAGTAAGCAGATCCAAAGAACCTAATCTAGATAGTGTCGACTCCTAACTTGATATTAAACGAAATGACTAACCCCTTCACAATCAAAACCCCAATATAGATTCACCCCTGCGAAATAAAACTTTCTGTGTGCTCAGTTCCACCACAGAATGCAAAGTTAGAATATGAGATTTGGACACATTCACCCACTTTGACTTTCCCTTTGAAATGCAGCCACCCTGGCAGACAAAAAATCTGACCGTTTATACCCTTGTGTAGCCTGGACTTCCTTGAGTGTGCAGCAAAAAGAATCACTGAAAATGGTCAAGTAAATTGATAGTTATGGTTGGCCAAAGTTTGCCATTTATGCAAGGTGCTCTCTGGGAGAGGCAGCTACCTACCCAAAATTTTCTAAGTCCTATTCCCCCGCTAAAACTCTATCTACTGAAGTATGGCACCAATCAAATTATTGTGTCGTACAGAAAAGTACAGGTGCCGATGTACTTTTTGTACAGGCATTGTACAACATGGCCAAAATGTCGACACGTGTCAAATGGGGATTTGTTCCCGTAATCTCCGGAGTTCCCGTAATCGAATGTTATTACGCCACGTGTCATTTGACGTGGCAAAAACCGTAAAACGCCAAAAGTACCTCTTTCGTGATCGCAGCGCCTATCGCGGCCGTCCGATCAAAATCGGTTCTAATCCTAGCCGCTGAAATTAGACGCGAGGTACTTGTTTTGCGGTCGAAATAAGTACGTGACATCCGTTTCATAAAACATTGAAGCCGTACTCTGTATTACCTAAAAATGTTTCTGAAACTATGAGACCTCCATTGGCCCTCAAAGTACGCAGATCCAAAAGAAGCTAATCTAGATAGTGCCGACTCCAAGTTAATATATACCCAAGTGACTGACCCCTTGACAGTCAAAACCCGAATATAGATTCACCCCTATGAAATAACACTTTCTGTGTGCTCAGTTCCACCACAGAATGCAAAGTTAGAATATGAGATTTGGACACATTCACCCACTTTGACTTTCCCTTAGAAATACAGCCACCCTGGTAGACAAAAACTTTGACCGACTACACCCCTGTGTAGCGTGGACTCCCTTGAGTCCGCTGCAAAAAGAATCACTGAAAATGGTCAAGTAAATTGATAGTTATGGCTGGCCAAAGTTTGCCATTTATACAGGGTGTTCTTTGGGAGAGGCAGCTACCTACCCAAAATTTTCTAAGTCCTCTTCCCCCTCTAAAACTCTATCTAATGAAGTACGGCACCAATCAAATTACTGTGTCGTACAGAAAAGTACAGGTGCCGGTGTACTTTCTGTACGGCCATTGTACGACATGGCCAAAAAGTCGACACGTGTCCAATCAGGATTAGTTCCAGTAATCTCCGGAATTCTTGTAATCCAATGTTATCACACCAGGTGTCATCTGATGTGGCAAAGACCGTAAAACGCCAAAAGTGTCTTTTCCGTGATCGCGGCACCTATCGCGGCCGTCGGATCAAAACCGGCTATAATCATAGCCGCTGAAATTCGACGCGCGGTATTTGTTTCGCTATCGAAACAAATGCGCGGTATCCGTTCTATCCCCAAACCGTACTTCGTTCTTAATCAAACGGTATCTATGCACTAAGTATTTGTTCGCCGTTAAATGAATTAATCTACATGTGACGATTTATATATTTATCAAACCCTATATATCGTAATATGTGTCCTAGAATTAACGGCTAGAGCTAACGGCTAATGCAAATTGACGGACGGCAGGTACCAGGATCAATTCCTAGGTCCGTCAACTAACTTTTGGTAAGTCTACCTAATTTACCCCCTGACTTCTCTAGAGAGCTTAGGCAGCCATGGCTCTAGCTCCCTATCTTGCCTTTAGTGACTACAACAAGTGTGGGGGCTTGGAGAGGGGAGTTAGAGGCAGACTGCCTCTGCCTTTTTCTATCCTATTTATAGACCTAGAAAATACACAAATATCAATAGTTTCCATGTACTACATATCTATTTCTTGTTAAACAACTATTCTATGTGTTGCTATTTAAATATGTGTCAAACCCTATATACACTAGCATTATTCTAGACTTAACGGCTAGAGCTACCGGCTACTTTGATTGGCGGCACGTACCAGGATCAAACCCTACGCCAGTCATCCTTTTTATGAACCTTCTTAATTTACCTGTCTTTCTTAGAGAACCCATGCAGCCATGACTTTGTCTCCCTATCCAGCCTTTAGTGACTACAACAAGTATGGGGGCTTGGATAAGGGAGTCCGAGGCAGACTGCCTCTGCTCTTTTTCTATCCTAATACACACCTAGAAAATACTCAAATATCAACACTCCCCTTATTTTCTAGTCTATTTAAATAAAAAAACAAAATACCCCCTCCCAATTTTCCTTTTTCTTTTTCTTTTCCTTTTCCTTTCATAAACCTTTATGACAATACCCTCACATCTTAAAAGGTCCATTAGATGAGCTGAAATAAACATTTTATCTTGCTGATCACATTTTTTTTTATGTAGCATCCCATTTTTCATAACCCCGAGCAAAGATTTTATCCACCTCATCACTTTTTCATCCACACACAACCCGATTTCCCTCTTGCAATCCAAACAGCCAGCCCCATCTCCAATCTGCAATATACACCCAGATGCTAACCCTTTTACAGGCACACCTTCATAAATACCATCACTCCCTTCAGCGATGTCAAACCCATTACCCGCAAAAAATGAACTTTCCTCACTCTCTCCCATGGAGTTCTTTCCACTCTCTCTTTCTAAATTCATTCCAAATAAGTATTTCTCCTCCCTTAAACCTTTCATTTAATATTCCTCTTCTCCACTATCCTTTAAAACCTCTTCGAGTTTCACTTCTCCCCTTTCCTTGGAATCCGTTGAAGTCTCCATTTCTGACCAGTTTTCTGTTTCCCTATTATCTATAAAATTATCATCATTAAATTTATCTTTCCCGTTTTCACTTATTGATCCTAGATTTGACTTTCTCATTTCTAAGTCATACACTCTACATTCCTCGACATCCTATAGTACCTCCTCGCTCTTTACTTCCCTTATACCTCCAAAAGCACACTGTTGCTTTCGTGGAATTTCTGTGTGCTTTTCTCTCTTCCCCATACTACTAATCCGGAGAAGCTCTAAAAAACCTTCATCCTCTTTCTCCTCTTCCCCTTCTTCCTTCTCATCCACATTCCAACTTCTAAGTTTTTCCAAACAAGGGCATTCCTCCATGTAATGACCCGGTTCCCTACAAAAGAAGCAAACCCCATTTTTCAAAGCTACCCTTTCTTTTCCTCTCCCTCTCTTTCCACCAAAGTTTTGATAAGGTTTACATTTGTCTTTCTTCCTCTCATCACGCTTCCGCTCGTCTCCACCGTTCCTCTCATCATGCTTCCGCTCGTCACCACCGTTCCTCTCATCACGCTTTCGCCAATCACCACTGTTCTCTCATCACGCTTCCGCCAATCACCACGAGCTGTAAATGCATTCACCCTGTCACTTCCCCTACGAAGCTCCAAAGTGCTTTCCCTCACAAGAATTATCCCTATGGTAAAGCTCCAAGTCCATGAGGAGCCATCCATTGCCTACATAAGACAAATGATGTTTTTGTACTCATCTGGGAGTTTCATAAGTAGTGTATTAATCTTTCTCTACTTAGATTCTACATATCTCGCACTAGCAAGCTCAACATATAACGCAGCAATATCATTGCAAAACTCTATCATGTTATCGCCTTTATAAACATAGGCCTCTATTTCCTGTTTTACTAATTGTCGCCTCTGAACAGTCTCACTCTTATAAATCTGACTTAGTGTTTCCCATATCTCTGAATACTTGGTAAGACTTAAAAGAGTGATAGCTATGGTTTAAGACACATATCTAAGTTGAGATGTTTTGCTATAGTGTTTTTGTATTTCCATATTTTTCTGTCATTTTCTTCAGTTTTAATCCCTACAAGTGGTACCATAGTTGAGAGCCTAGCTCCCCTCACCATAGGTGTCCCTTTTTCCTTCTCCCCTATTTCCCTATCCACGAAAAGATTATTCCCTTCACCTTCCGTTGCATCTGAACTCCGGTTGATATTCTGGGCAGCCTCAAATGATTCTCCATAGTAAGCTCCTTCAAAGCCAGGTGGCGGACATCTCACTTGTCCTGAAACAATTCCCCATAAGTGCTTCTCGAAAAACAATCCTTCCATTGTAAACTCCCAATAAGTGAAGTCTGTTCCACCGAACATAGACACCCTAGATGGTGGGCCCATAACCTGAAACTCTGAGACCTCTATTGACCCTTAGAGTAAGCAGATCCAAAAGAAGCTAATCTAGATAGTGCCAACTCCAAGTTGATATAAACCCAAGTGACTGACCCCTTGACAATCAAACCCCAGTATAGATTCACCTTTGTGAAATAACACTTTCTGTGTGCTCAGTTCTACCACAGAATGCAAAGTTAGAATATGAGATTTGGACACATTCACCCACTTTGACTTTCCCTTAGAAATACAGCCACCTTGGCAGACAAAAACTTTGACCGTTTATACCATTGTGTAGCCTGGACTCCCCTGAGTCTGCAGCAAAAAGAATCACTGAAAATGGTCAAGTAAATTGATAGTTATGGCTGGCCAAAGTTTGCCATTTATACAAGGTGCTCTCTGGGAGAGGCAGCTACCTACCCAAAATTTTCTAAGTCCTATTCCCCCGCTAAAACTCTATCTACTGAAGTATGGCACCAATCAAATTAGTGTCGTACAGAAAAGTACAGGTGCCGATGTACTTTTTGTACAGGCATTGTACAACATGGCCAAAATGTCGACACGTGTCAAATGGGGATTTGTTCCCGTAATCTCCGGAGTTCCCGTAATCGAATGTTATTACGCCACGTGTCATTTGACGTGGCAAAAACCGTAAAACGCCAAAAGTACCTCTTTCGTGATCGCGGCGCCTATCGCGGCCGTCTGATCAAAATCGGTTGTAATCCTAGCCGCTGAAATTAGACGCGCGGTACTTGTTTCGCGGTCGAAACAAGTACGCGATATCCGTTTCATAAAACATTGAAGCCGTACTCCGTACTACCTAAAATTTTTCGCATGTACTACATATCTATTTCTTGTTAAACGAACTAGTCTATGTGTTACTATTTATATATGTGTCAAACCCTATATACACTAGCATTATTCTAGACTTAACGGCTAGAGCTAACGGCTACTTTGACTGGCGGCAGGTATCAGGATCAAACCCTGTGCCAGTCATCCTTTTTATGAACCTTCTTAATTTACCTGTCTTTCTTAGAGAACTCAGGCAGCCATGACTTTGTCTCCCTATCCAGCCTTCAGTGACTACAACAAGTATGGGGGCTTGGATAAGGGAGCTAGAGGCAGACTGCCTCTGCTCTTTTTCTATCCTAATACACACCTAGAAAATACTCAAATATCAACAGGGTGTTGGTTTTGGAAACCTTTAGTCCTCTCTAAATCTCGTGTGTGAGAAAGAGAGTTTAGATTTAGCTGGTTTTTGTGTATCGACTGAGTTGACGTAGACAAGATGTGGTGTGGTATATAACTCCAAAGGGAGTTCACAGATTTGGTACACTCTATGTACACGTGTCGGTCCGTTGGGAAGTCAAGCTTGGTTGAGTTGGTTGACAAAATACATAGTTACTTGAGGGACCACATTTACACGTAGAGGTTCATCTTCGGTGATGAATGAATACGCGGACGGCGGACGAAGTTCGTTGTCATTTTTGGAAGAGAAATATTGACCAAGCCGTCATTTCAGCAGACTAACTTTGAATGCGTACTTTAGCAGCGGCTAGGGTTAAGGATTGATGTAAATACTTGTACGGTAGATGGCGTGGTTTAGTTTGATTAATGTTTAGTGTACCGACACACCACGGTAGTTGTGGTGCGGTGTAGATCAGCTGTAGGTTCACTTTGTATATGTAGGACTTAGAAAATTTTGGAGTTAGGAATTTTGTGAATGAAAAACTGCAAAGCAGTTTTTGTGTCTTTTTGAATTGCAAGATCATTGTGATCTTTTAGCAAAACCCTATGAAATTCTGCATGTGGTTTCTTTGTTATACTACTTATATTGTGGCAAATTTGCAGACCTAGTGTGTGTCTGGTTTGCTTGGGGATTTACTGTGAAGTTGGTCCTTTTTGTGGATTCCGTGAGAGTTTCCTCTTTTGTAATCTGAATAATATGGCAACAGCTGGTGCTTCTTCTTCTTCCTCAGGGTCACCGGTTGTCTCAAATAAACAGGTCACGGGCCCACCCTCACGGATCCCGCTGTTTAATGGCCAGAAATTTTTATATTGGGCGGATTCGACTAAGTCTTACCTTAAGCAAGTGAGATTGTATGATGTGATTTCTGGTGTTCTTCCGGATACGGATTTTGATTTTGAAAAGAAAAATGAGGATGGATTGCATGTTCTCAAACTACTCTTGTCCGAAGATCTGAACATGACATATATCAATATCTCTAAAGCATCTGACATATGGAAGGCTTTGCGGGAGTCATATGTCCTAGTTAGTGAGCAGAATGAGGTTATAACTGCTGGAAAAATTTGGGATTATAAGTATACCGGGGGTGATATGAACTCCTATTGTAATGGCTTGAAGCTTTTGTTGTCGGAAAATGCATGTTCCGGGGGGAAGTTTCCTCCCTATCATCAAGCTATGATTTTAATGAGAGGGCTTCCTACTGAATATAAAGGAGCCGCGGAACAATTGAAAAGGTTAGAGAAGGCTAGATGGAATATAGCTGTAGCTGAAGCTTATATTCTAGAGGAAGAGGCAACTCAGATAGCATTGAATGGTGGAAAATCAGCGGTAGCGTACAATGCTTAGACATATAGGCCGGCTGGATTTTCCGGAAATAGGAACTTCACCCCTAACCCAAATAATAGGCAATATGATAGGTGTGTCTATTGCTTCGGTCAAGGTCATGTTTTCCGGCTATGCCCGGCATTTATAAAAGCGTATGAAACAGAAATTTACCGTGCGGGATGGAAGGTGCGATCGGAGGAACCACCTTCAAATGGGTCAGCACCAAAACTGCCGGTGAAAAATGCGGCGTTCCTTGCATTTGATGAGACGCCACAAGACGAATCGTTGGGGGAAAAAGATGATGTGGTCAGATTTCCGCAATCGGAAGATGATGAGTTCTTTGCCCTTGCAAAAGATCTCATGGAGGGGCCTCAAGAGAATGGATGGATTATGGACTCCGGGTGCTCTTCCCACATGTGCGGCAATCGGGCTTACTTCAAAACCCTTACTCCTATTCCGACTCGGCGAATCTACTACGCGGATGATAACGGTGTGGAGGCTACGGCAAAGGGAAACGTGGAGTTAGCATGTGACATCAATGGTCAGATTGTAAAGAGAACCTTACATGATGTTCTCTATATTCTAAAGTTTAAGAAAGTTTTCTACTTCTGTGGCTGAAATGAAAGGACTTGAAATTTTGCAAAAGAATGGCAAGAAAGTAGTAAGCAAAAATGGGAGAGTAGCCTTGGTAGGAACTAGAGGCCCAAACTTGTTGTACCGGATAGACTTGGCTAATGAAATTGACTTTGCATACTCAAGTGTCCTTCCGGAAAATGTTTTGTGGCATAAGAGGCTCGGTCATGTTCATCATGAAAAACTTGATAAAATGGTGAAACACAAAATGATAGATGGGGTCATATTAGGACAAAAAGATTCTCATGTATGTGATGGTTGTGCTTTAGGGAAGCTTCACAAGCTGCCCCTACCTCAAACCGCGGATAACCGGGCTACGGATTTGCTGCAAATTATTCATTCGGACGTTGGGGACCGTCTAAAGTCCCTTCCCTTAGTGGCAGCCGGTTTCTAGTTACATTTACGGACGACTTCTCGCGGTACAGCAGAGTTTACTTCATGAAGGAGAAGAGTGAAGTGTTCACTCACTTCAAGCATTTCCGAACATGGGCGGAAAAGCTTCACGGGAAGCCGGTTCTCTCTCTTTGGTCCGACAACGGGGGAGAATATATTTCGAATGCATTCTCGAATTATTTAAGGGAACACGACATATCTCGTCACTTTACAGTTCCCTATACTCCGGAGCAAAACGAAGTATCCGAAAGACTTAACCGGACTTTAACGGAGAGTGCAAAATCTATGATGTCGGATAAAGGGATAGATTTCAAGTTTTGGGGTGAGGCTTTCTCTTGTACATCTTATATTAGGAATAGAATAGAAACTAAGGCAGTAAAAGGGAGGACACCTTATGAAATGTGGACTGGAAAGAAACCCAATGTAAGTCACTTCCAGGTGTTTGGTAGTATGTCATGCCGCGTGGTATCAGTAGCACGCGTGCACGATATTTTGCACGCATGCACGATATTGTGCATGCACGGAAGTTACCCGACGTGGCCGCACGATATTATGCATGCACGCGCGATATTTCGGCACGCATATATAAGTTTCGTTCGCACGTGCGATTTCACGCCGATTCATTTATTTATGACGTGTACGTGATTCGCGGGCACGTTTCATTGAATAGTACTAATTTCGTGCGATATGTTTTATTTCGTGCTTAGGTACACGATTTTCAAAGTTGGATACGAAACATCGTTTGGGCAACGTGACGCGATTTTGAGTATTTCGTGCTAGACCTTTTATTTCGTGCGGTATGTTTCGATGCGTGCGTATGCACGCGATTTTGAAGTATGTACGAGGAGTATTGTTTGGAGGCGCATCGCGATTCCCGGGCGACGCTTCGATACACTATCTCTTTATTTAAGTCGCGAACCCATGTAGGTTCGCGCGCACATGTAGTTAGGGAGGGTTTTTACCCTCGTACGGTGGATTTTGTCAGGCGTATGACAGACGATGTTGGCCGCCTATTGGCCAACATCTTAAGCAGTTTTATACATGTAAATTAGACTAGATGTAGGCTAGTTTCGTTTAGGCCTAGCGTAGCTTCTACTTAGTCTATTTTCAGACTTAAAATTTCTAGCTTTTGGACAAGAATTTTCTCTTGGCGGCGGAGCTTTTCTCTTGCTCTCTCTCTCACCGATTGCTCAAGTTTCTTCTTTTCTTTTGCTAGCTAGCTGTAGAGGCTAACGTATATTCTCCCTTGTAATTCTGCCCACGCTTTTAATCCACGCGGCTCAAAGCCAAGTCCGGAAAGTTTCCCTCTAAATTGTGTCATTTTTGAGAAGTGGTGGATTGGAGTTCGTGTGGAGAAGCATCCGGATCCGGCTGCCCTTCCCACGGACAACTGAACGGTTTGGGTGTTGGTATTCGTGTTGTTTGTATTTTCGGTTGGGAATGGAAAGGTGAATTTTGGCCGAATTTGGAGTTTTCCTTGTTTTTGGTTGGAATTATTTATTTTGCTTCGTTGCTTTCTTATGAGATAACTCTTGTAAAGAATACGTCGAAGTCCCAAGAGCCTAGTGGCTACCTTGTGGCTAAGTATTCTTGTCCAAAAGCCTCACATTTCAAAAGCTTTTATTTGAATTAAATTATTAAAAATATCAAATTTATTTTATAAAGAAAAAAATATCACCTTTCATTTTCAATTTTAATTCATAGCTTGGTCTCTTCTATTTTCTTTCCAATTTACATTTCGTTTTCAGTTTTGCTTTGAAATAAAAATATTACAAAATTAATTAATTTTATAAATTTTATTTTATAAAAAAAAAAAAAAAAACATTTTGTTTTTGTTTCCGCTATTTCTTTCTTTCAATCTTTGTCTCTTATTATGTTGCCACTATATTTCTTGGCTTTAGGGTTAAATCCAAATTTTGTATCGAATTTAGGGTTAATCTGCAGAATTAGGGTTTGGTGGCAAAATTAGGGTTTTGGGCTGCAAAATTAGGGTTGCAACAGATTTAGGGTTTATTCCTTTTTATTCTAGTCCTTAGGTCGGTATCCTTCTATTCCTTGGCTGCATATTTGGAGTTTTGGCCGTCTAGAATTAGGGTTTTGCTTTGGAATTAGGATTTTTCAAGTGGAATTAGGGTAGGCTGCTGGCTTTGGGTTATTGTGGTCACCAGTTTGGCTGTATATCTAGAGTTTGAGCGGCCTCCGACTTTATTCTAACACCCTTTTTCTATCTATCGCATTTGTGTTTCTTATTGGTTATTTTTCTTCCACCCAACGTTATTTTTTTCCCCTTTCATTGGTTCTCTAACATTCCACGGCGTACATCGTCACGTACAGAGGGTTATTTTGGGAGACGTTGCTCGGAGCGAATTTCGTGGAGCGAATTTTATCCCATGGAGCTTTGCAAAACCCGACTTGCTTGGAACAAGTTTGGTTCACCTTTAGTGCTCACCAAAGTACTAAAGGTGTTTGTAAGTAGTCGATGCCTTGCGGGTGCAGGAGCGTTCCGATTTAGTGTGGACAGGCGTGTAAGGGGGGGCGGTGTGGAATGGTTCTATCGTGAACCTTTTTTATTGAGCATTTGCATTTTCTTGCTTTCCCTGCATGCTATCTGGCCCTAATTGGCCTTTGATTTATGTGTGACTATTTGGAGTGGGATTTCTTGCTAGATCTTGCCGTGGGTGGCACTGTGTAGACTTTTTCTCGGCTGTGTTGTTGTAAATCTGCACCCAAGGGTGCTTGGATAACAATTTTCTTGTTTTTATAGATCTGGTCCTTTGGCATTGCCAACTGTTTGCAGGGTAGAGGTTTTGGTAAACCGGCTTCTTGCTAGATATGACCATCGGGTCTTGATAGTGACTGAGTGTGTTGAGTGGAAGAGTGGATTGGTCTGACACGTGTTGCATCTCTTTTAGGTCGTGCGACACAATTTAGTATTGTAGTAAGGGTTTTCCCCTTGGTTTATGCCCACAGATTGGGACAACCTTCTTTATTTATCCGGGTCCACCCGAGGTGGTACATTGTATCGTCCTTCGCAGTTAAATCCTTCAGATTTTCCCGAATCGTTGACCACATCCGATCCAAGTACAGATCGCAGATCGCCGTCAGTGCGGTCTGGTCTCACATCTACGTCATCATTGTCCTCGGTTTCATCTTGGTCATACCTAGAGGGGACCAATTAAGAATTTCCGGAGGAAACCTTTCTAACTCCTCACACTCGTAGGTTCCCTGCCAGCCCAACTTAGGCACAACCGGCTCATCCTCCTCTTTACGACATGGCTTCCTCTTCAGAGGGATCCATGGGAAGGATGCAATTTTGCTTTTTCGGATTGAAGGACACCATGTCCTTATCGCATTTCCAGATGTTATACGACACTGAAATGAGGGATCTAGCATTTAGATATCAGGATAGGTTTGACCTCCGTGTCGCCTTTTCCCTTCTCGGTCGATACCTCCGTGGTACGGCCCTCACTCTCTACACTCGCAAGTACGAGGATGTTCTTGCGATGATAGAGTACGTGACTCCCTTTTTGAGGTTACCAGAAGTCCTCAGTCAGGTGGATATCCTATATCAAGCCGCGATACCGTCGGTATTAGATGCCAATGGGGACGAGTTGTATCCAGGTATCCCCAAGGTTCCTCGTCAGTATGCACTGGCAACGCGAAGCGACGGTCCCAGCTAGAGCGGGGAGCACCATTCCCTTACGTGACTCTCTCTCAATCATGTTTGACATCCTCCAACAGGCTGTACGGGCTTCCAACTGATAGGAAGGAAACCCGAAGGATCGGTTGCAACTCTAGGTATAGGAGGGATAGTTGTTAATGGAATAGATAATGTGGACTTATAGATATTGTCAAATGTGTGAGAATTGATAAGAAAACCCGGTTCCATAAAGAGCTCGGGTAAGGGAAAACTATCCGGTATAATTTCTTCGGCCGAAAGAGAGTGGAAAATTTCCTCCCCAACGGAGTTCCCCAAAAATGCAAGAAGAGCTGTAGCCGAGTGAGCCAAAGTGGGCAAAGGTCGACGGGCTAAAATGAGAGGGAGGCAGATTTTACGCTAAGGAAAGCTTGTCGGTTGGTAAGAGAATGTCTGGTCGTGCATGTCCACACTACCACCGACTCGGAATATAACGTCTTGACCCACGAAACACTCATAGTCGTCACATTTAGTAACCAATGCTCTGACGGCAATTTCAACAGACTCATTTTCGGTTCCTGTATGAAACCGAAAGATGAGCGGGTCCTTTATGATTCCGAGGACTTGCTCCGTGGTCCCAGCCAAAGTAAGAAGGCGGGTAGCGGTCGCCTGAAGCTTTTCTGCTGTCAGACCAACCTTGAGCGCAAATCCGGATCCGAGGATCACGGTTTGGCCCCGGTGTCCATGAGAGGAAGAGTGGGGTGAACACCGTTCACTGAGAATGATCCTTGAGAGTTATAAAGGAAAGTGATATGGGGATCGAGATTACGACGCTCTTCCGCAGTAACTGGTTGAATTGTTAAGAGGTTGGGTTTAACTGTAGAGCCCTCAAAGCGGCTGCCGCTGCGACCTCATCAACGAGGGGAAGAGCTTTCGGTACTTCCTCCTCTTTACGATATGGCTTCCTCTTCAGAGGGATCCATGGGTAGGATGCAATTCTGCTTTTCCGGATTGAAGGACACCATGTCCTTATCGCATTTTCGAATGTTATACGATATGGAAATGAGGGATTTAGCATTTAGATATCAAGATAGGTTTGACCTCCGTGTCGCTTTTTTCCCTTCTCGGTCGATACCTACGTGGTACGGCCCTCACTCTCTACAGTCGCAAGTACGAGGATGTTCTTGCGATGACAGAGTACGTGACTCCCTTTTCGGGGTTACCAGAAGTCCTCAGTCAGGTGGATATCCTATATCAAGCCGCGATACCGTCGGTATTAGATGCCAATGGGGACGAGTTGTATCCAGGTATCCCCAAGGTTCCTCGTCAGTATGCACTGGCAACGCGAAGCGACGGTCCCAGCTAGAGCGGGGAGCACCATTCCCTTACGTGACTCTCTCTCAATCATGTTTGACATCCTCCAACAGGAGTACCTGATGCAAAATCCTGATCAGATCAAAGAGTTGATGAACTTTAAGCGCAGGCCAGGTGAAACTGCTCTTGCCTTGCGGGCTCGGATGGAAACTATGCGAGAGGCATTACGGGACCTCATGTTCGATACAGAGGCTGTCCAAAAATTTGTGGGACAGTTTCCAGGTCCATCGAAGAGGTTTATCCAAAACCACCTCAGCCAGATGTATGGACTGAAATTCACCTTTGAGCAAGCGGCTCAATACGCGGTAGAGTATGAGATGCAAACATCGTGGTGGGACGCCCATGAGCGGTCCAAACCTCCTCACAGGGAACCGACCAATCCATCTCCTCCTCCACCTAAAAACCCATGGCCTCCTAATAGGCCCCAGAAGACGCCAGCCATGGGAACTCCACCTGTTAGTCCTGGAAACCGAATGTGTTTCCGATGTGGAAAAACCGGGCACGATGCCCGCATGTGTCCTAACAAGGCTGCCACTTGCTCTCATTGCCACCAAAAGGGACATTATGTCCATCGGTGCCACATCAAGGACCCTAATTTCACTTATCAAAATCAGATAAAGAACGGCGGAAATTTGGCCTGTTCGGCGAAACCAATTACTCCACCTAAGGAGACCGAGAAGGAGGAAGCTCCTCCTAAGATCTCTCGTAAAGAGAGAAAGAAGGCCGAGCTTCAAGCCACAATGGCGGCCATGATGAAAGAGCAATTTGCAGCTTTCATGGGGGAAATGAAACCCCAATTTACTGGGATGGCTAGGACAGTTTTCCACATGTCGTCGTTGGCCGGGCGAACCCTTCGAGATTCCACCATCCAACAACGTGAGGCCACATTTGAAAAGGGCTCAGCGGACCATAACCAAGTGGGCAAATTTTAAAATTCTCGTGTCCCACTCTCATTTGCAAAAGAGCCTTTGGCTTCCTATCGAACCGGGCCCTACCATCTGCAAGAGGCATCAATTATTTAGATAGCACCATTCATGAGGCTGATCGGGTGAAGGAGTGATTGAGTATTCTTTCGGCAATGTTGGAGGATGTACCGAAAGCTCTTCCCCTCGTTGATGAGATCGCAACGGCAGCCGCTTTTTCATTCTTTTGCATGTTGTATATATGTTTTTCCTTTCTCATTCATTTTTGTTTGTATATATGTCTGGAGCATGACTTTGCTGGTTATGATGCATGATTTCTTGTTTCTCTCTCATGCAAGACACTGTGGGGGAACTTCGCACACACAAAATCTTCTTTCACATAGGTGAAGCTGTATTGGGGCTCTAACTATCAGGGTGTCATTCATTTGGGTTTATATCAACTTGGAGTTGGCACTATCTAGATAAGCTTCTTTGGATCTGCAATTTCTGTGGGGGAATGGACCCCATAAAATTTTAAGATTTCCCTCCGTCTTATTTCTACTCATTCTAGCAAGAGTGGAAGACATGGAAGTGCACCTGGTCGACATCAAAACATCCTTATTACACAGTGAATTAGAAGAAGAGATCTTCATGCAACCGCCAGAAGGATTTGTGGAGAAAGGAGAAGAAAGTAAGGTGTGCAGATTGATAAAGTCTCTTTATGGACTAAAACAAGCTCCACACAAATGCAACAAAAAGTGGGACGAGTTTTTGATGAGTTTGGGATTTATCCAAATAAGTTCATATCATTTCATCTATCTATTTGAGGACGAGGAAGGTATAATTTTTATTACCATCTATGTTGATGATTTGTTTGTTTTGAGAAAATAATTGGAGATAATTAATGGATTGAAAAAGGATCTAAAGAGTATCTTTGAAATGAAAGACTAAGGGGAGGCAAAGTATATTTTGGGAATTCAGATGGAGAGGGATAGATAGAAGAACACAATTAGACTAACTCAAAAGGAAGCAATACGAATCATGCTTGAAAATTTTCAAATGGATAAAGCAAATAGTTGTACCACTCCAATTGACTTAAAGAAGGGAAATGAGGGGAGCTCAGAAGAGAGAGTCTTGATCTTTGATGATGAGTTGGGACCAAAGGAAAGCGAGTTTATGCAAACTATTCCATACAGACAAGTTGTTAGTAGTTTGATCTATTTTATAAACTTTACTTGTCCTTATATAGCCGCAGCTGTAGGGATATAAAGTAGGAGTCTGAATGATCCTAGGAAGAAAGATTGGGAAGCGACGAAAAGGGTCATACGATACTTGATACGAACAAGAGACGTGTGGTTGCATTTGGGAGGGGAAAATACTGACATCACCACTTGGAGTGATGCCAGTTATGGGGATGCTCCGACGAGGAGGTGTATTTCTGGGTATGTGTTGTATGTTGGGAATCGCGCTTGCTGTTGGAGTAGTAAACAACAAAAGGTGATTGCTCAATCCACCATGGAGGCTCAGTATATGGCATGTTGTTTGGCTGTTAAAGAATTAATGTGGGTGAAATCTTTGCTTCAAAACCTTGGATATATGGAGAGTGGAGTGCAAAAGATTTTTGTGATAATCAAGCTGCGATTGCAATTGCATGAAATCCTAAGCATCAATTTAAAGCAAAGCATATAGACATTCTTTTGAGCTTTGTTTGAGAGTAGGTTGAGAGTAAAATGATTAGTTTGGAATATATGCTGGAATGGAGAAATGGTAGCATATATGATGACTTAGTCGGTTCCTTCTCCCAAATTTGATATTTGGTAGGGAGAAGTGTGGACTAAAGCAAAAAATAGACTAGAAAATAAGGGGAGAGTTTAAAAATGATGTTTTGTATTTTATCTCTTTTGTTAGTCTATGGTCATTCTACAGTTCTCATACTTGTTGTAGTCACTGAGAACTGCCAGGCAGCAATGGCTGTCTCAAGCAGATAAGAAGACAGGCAAAAGAAACACCCTTGCAAAAGGTAGACTGTCATGAGCAAGTTGAATTTTATCTCTTTTGTTAGTCTATGGTCATTCAACAGTTCTCATACTTGTCGCAGTCACTGAGAACTACCAGGCAGCCATGGCTGTCTCAGGAAGATAAGAAGACAATCAGAAGAAACACCCCCTGCAAAAGGTAGACTATCACGGAAAGGTTGTATTTTATCTCTTTTGATAGTCTATGGTCATTCTTCAGTTCTTGAAATTATGTGGTCTCCATTGACCCACAGAATGAGCAGCCTATGTAAAACCTCTAGGATAATATTTGCCCCTTCTACTTTCCCGCTGAATAAGCGCCGCCCAGGCACACAAATATTCTAACCGCTCTCACCCTTGTGAGGACAAGACTCCCCTGAGTCAAACGCAAAAAGAATCACTGAATTTGCTCCCCTGAGCAGTAAGTTATGGCTGGTCAAAGATGACCTTTATAGTTACAAGCTCTCTTAGAGAGAGAGGTACCTAAATAATACTAAGTCTCGGTCTGTCTACTCACGACTACCTACTTCTAAACCCTAGTCCAATAGGAACACTATATAGTACAAGAAGGTACAAATGGCCATATACTTATTGTACGACCATTGTACGACAAGGTCTACAAGGTGACACCTGTCAAATCGGAAGCCATGGTGCTTCCTCCCATCTTCTCTGGTATCAAATAATGTGGCGCCATGTGGCACCGCGTGACGCTATCTCCGTATGCCGCCAAAAAGCTCACTTCGCGTGGTGGCTATAATGTCGGCCGTCCGATCAAAACATATTTTACACGGTTCAGATTCGCGTTCATGCAGAAATTGCTCCTTTTGGTTAGTCTGTTGTTAATAAGCTGTTGCGTTAATGTTTATATATTTATGAAACCCGTCACGTATACCGTTTCGTAACATCTTAATGGTTAAGGCGTTAAGTTTTAGAGAATCTAGAGGTCTCAGGAACAAACCTAGACCTAGGCATCATTTTAGCAAAATAACCATTACTTCAAAAACTGCCACTTTCTAAATATGGCGGCAGCCATGGCGCGCCTTTGGTCCTCACTCTCTTTCTTTAAAGCGAAACTAAAATATGGAAGTGAACTATTAATTACCTCTTTTCAACACTCCCCTTAATTCCTAGTCACTTTTCAATTTTAATCCACAATTTTCTCTACAATAAATCAACTTAGGGGAAGGCACTGCATTTTTCATCATGTCTGCAATCAATTCTCTATCAGTTTTATGAACCAGTTTAATAATTTTATTTTCTATCTTCTCTCTGACAAAGCTGAGTCTAATATCCATATGCTTAGCTTTGAAGTGATGTTTCGGATTAGCTGCAATAGAGATAGCAGCTTGATTATCACAAAAAACATTTTGAGTTCCAGACTTCATGAACCCAAGTTCTTCAAGAAGAGATTTAACCCACATTAATTCTTTGGTGGCAGCACAGGAAGCCATGTATTCAGCCTCCATAGTGGACTGAGCAACTAATTTTTGTTGCTTGCTACTCCAACAACATGCACCGGATCCAATTTGCAACACATATCCAGTCGTACACCTCTTTAAAGGCACATCTCCATAACTGGCATCACTCCAAGTGGTGATGTCAGTGTGCTCCCCTCCCAAATGCAACCATAATTCCCTTGTCCCCACCAGATACCTCATCACCCTTTTGGCAGCCTCCCAATCTCTCTTTCTTGGTTCATTTAGATTTCTACTAAGGACACCTACAGCTGCAGCTATATCCGGACGGGTACAATTCATAAAATAAATTAAACTGCCTACAATCTGCCGATAAGGGATATTTTCCATAAATTTTCTTTCTATCTCATCCATCTCATCATTAATGATGAATATTCCTCCCTCTTCACTCCCCTCACTCACTTTCTACAAATCCATGGGAGTAGTACATCCGTTTGCTTTCTCCATTTGAAATTTTTCTAGCATATTACCGATTGCTTCCTTTTGAGTGAGTCTTATAATTCTATTCCCTCTATCTCTCTCCATCTGAATTCCCAAAATGTACTTTGCTTCGCCAAGATCTTTCATATCAAAACTGCTTCTAAGATCCCGTTTTAGTTTGTTAATTTTATTTAAGGACTTGCTTAAGACCAACAAATCATCCACATAAATAGCAATAAATATCACTCCATCCTCATCCTCAAATAAATATATGGAGTGATCTGAACTAACTTTGATATACCCCAAATCGGTCAGAAATTCGTCGAGCTTTATATTCCACTGTCGCGGGGCTTGCTTAAGCCCATAGAGTGATTTTATCAGTTTGCAAACTTTGTTTTCTTCCCCACTTTCCACAAATCCTTCCGGTTGCCTCATGTAAATTTCTTTTTCCAACTCTCCGTGCAAAAAGGTCGTTTTAATATCCATCTGGTGGATTTCCATATCCTCCGCTGCGGCTATAGTTAAAAGGATTCTAACAGAAGGAAATCTGACTACAGGTGCAAAGGTTTCTTCGTAGTCTATCCCCTCTTTCTGAGTATAACCTTTTGTAACTAACCTGGCTTTGTACCTCTCAATGGTATTATCCGAGTTTAATTTATGTTTAAACACCCACTTACATCTGATCGATTTTCGGTCCGGTGGATAATCTACCAAATCCCATGTATTGGCTTCCATGATAGAGGCCATTTCTTCATTTATAGCTGTGATCCACCGGCTACTTTCTGGAGTGTTTATGGCCTCTAAGTATGTTTGAGGTTCATCTGGGTGAGACATCTTTGTGAGTTGGTTATTTACTTGTCTTTCTTGAAGTCGTTTACTACTTCTTCTCCCCCCTTCAAAATCGGACGCCGGTACGGAAGGGATCCTTGGGTTTCGTTTAGGGAGATTTTCAGCTCCCGTATCTTCCAATTCCGGTGTCTTATCAAATTCCTCTTCAGTTTCCACTTCGTATTGTGGTGTTGCCGCGGATGTTGTCCTTTCCTCTTTCTCCTTTGGTAAATCTGCAGATTTTTCTTTTTCTCCCTCTCCCTCTCCCTTCTCTTCATTTTCAAAGTCAAAGTCAGAAAACTGATCCGTTTCAAATCTGATTTTGACTTCCCTATTATATTTGAATGGATCAATGGACTTCTCTTCATTCATCACCACTATGTGTTTTACCAAAATTATATCTCTCTTTTTCAAGTCATACACTCGGTATCCTTTTGTGCTCTCATCATATCCTACAAGATATCCTGGCTTCCCTCTCCCCTCTAACTTCCATTTAGTCTTATCGGAATCCAAACTGTAGACTTGACTTCCGAACACTCTCAAACTAGACAAATCAGGCTTTCTTCCTGTCCACCTCTCATACGGAGTTTCCTCTTTATTTGCTGAAGTTAGGACTCTATTTTTGATGAAATTAGCATAGTTCATAGACTCCGCCCAAAACTGCAACCCTATCCTCTTATCAGTTAACATACTTCTGGACATATCTCCTAAAGTTCTATTCACTCTTTCTGCTACTCCATTTTGTTCCGGATTATAGGGAATAGTTTTCTCATGATAAATTCCTTCTTCTTTAAGATATTCTTCAAATTCCCTTGAGGTGTATTATTTCCCATTATCACTTCTTATCTCTTTTATTGAGGTTTCGTGTAGTTTTTCACTCCATACTTTATACTCTTTGAAACATCTTAATACCTCTGACTTTATGTCTGAGAAAGTATATCTTCGTGTATCTAGACCAATCATCTGTGATGGTTAACATCCATCTCTTCCCGCCATGTGAAGCATACCTAGCAGGTCCCCAAACATCAGTGTGAACTAGATCTAATACTTTCTCTCTCCTAAATGTGGTTGCCTTTGGAAATGGAAGTCTATGAATCTTCCCTTGGGCACATCCACTACAATCATCAAAGGTCTCATCATCCTCAAAAGTAATACCCTCCACTATTCCTTTTTTCTTCATTTTTTTTAATCTATCTAGATGCACATGCCCCAACCTTTTATGCCAAAGCATCATCTCACTTGCACACGAGTAGAGAACACTATTTTCGTTGCAAAGAACAATTCTGAAAATTCCTTGACTGCCCTTCTCAACTATGAAATAAACCTCATTATCAAAGCTTGCTCTGAAGATTCCTTTCCTAGTTCCTGTTTCAAACTCCTTTTCATCTAGGACAGCTGTTGAGACTAGGTTCTTGCTAAGCTGTGGAATGTAAAGAACGCTGAGAGTGTTACAATTGAGGCCTTTCCATCAACTAGAACCTTCAAGTCAACAGTTCCAACAAGACTTGTGGTTTCTACTCTACCATCTCCGTACTCTATCTCAACTGTTGGGATCTTTCTCAGTTTAGTGAACCACCGCTTATCTTTGCACATATGCATTGAAGCCCTTGAGTCTATGATCCACCAATCCTCGGGTGGATCCCTCTTACCTCCGAAAGCACACTTTTGTCTCCGTGGAATGTCGACATGCATTTCAATGTTTTTCGGATTAAGAAGAAGCTCCTCAAGCTCCTCTTCTGGTTCAGTTTTTCCTTCCACTTCTTCGTCATGAACTTGAGTCACGAAAGCCTTTTTCTTTCCTCCATCCCTTGAGGTTCCTTGACCATCTTTCAGTCGAAGATCTGCAAGTTTGACACAATCTGCCATATATTGTCCCGGTTTCTTGCAGAAGTGACATAATCCTCCTCTAGAAGTTCCTCTCCCCTGTCTATCAAATCTGCCACCTCCTTGTCCTCTTCCACCAAAGTTTGGATAAGGATCTTTCCCTCTCTCCTCATCACTCTTCCGCCAATCAGCTCTTGCAGACAATGCTTGAACACTTGGACTCCCTCTCTTAAGCTCTATGGTGCTTTCTTTCACTAAAATCATTCCCACTGTGTCATCCCAATTCCAATTGCTATCTCCCATGTCCTGCAATCGGTTAATGATATTCTCATACTCTTCAGGTAGTTTCATCATTAATGTGTTCACTCTTTGTCTCTCGGACCATGAGTTACCTGCACTCTCTAACTCTCCAAATAATGCTCCTAAATCATTGCAATAATTATTCATACTTCCTCCTTTATAAGTATAAGCTAAAATCTTATTTTCGGCAAACTGTTGTTGCTGCAATGATCCACTCTTATATTTGTTAACTAGTGATATCCAAATCTGAGATGAAGATTTGACATGCATAAGGGGAATGGCAATGCCCTTTGCTACACTTTGAAGTATTAAGAGCTTAGCAACCTTGTCTTTGTAGTTCCACTTTTCATACTCCGATCTTTCGGTCTGAACCCTTGTCGTCGTTTTTGGTGGTGTTGCTGCCGGTATCGCCTTCGGCAATGGTGTCACTTGAGTTGCAAATCCTCCCTTTTCTCCTTCCATGATAATCTCCTCTCCTTCATCATCTTCATCCTCGGTGATGGTGGCAGCTGTTCTACCAACTGTAGAGGCGGAGGTGCCAGAAAAACGTGTCCCTCCAAACCCAGGTGGAGGTGGGCATCGAATTTGTCCAGACACTATGCCCCATAGATGCTTCTTAAATAGTTCTCTCTCCATCATCATTTCCCAATAAATAAAGTGTGATCCATCAAATATGGCCACCCTAGAGGGTGGGCCCATAACCTGAAATTTTGTGGTCTCCATTGACCCACAGAATGAGCAGCCTATGTAAAGCCTCTAGGATAATATTTGCCCCTTCTAATTTCCCGCTGAATAAGCGCCGCCCAGGCACACAAATATTCTGACCGCTCTCACCCTTGTGAGGACAAGACTCCCCTGAGTCAAACGCAAAAAGAATCACTGAATTTGCTCCCCTGAGCAGTAAGTTATGGCTGGTCAAAGATGACCTTTATAGTTACAAGCTCTCTTAGAGAGAGAGGTACCTAAATATTACTAAGTCTCGGTCTGCCTACTCACGACTACCTACTACTAAACCCTAGTCCAATAGGAACACTATATAGTACAAGAAGGTACAATGGGCGATGTACTTATTGTACGACCATTGTACGACAAGGTCTACAAGGTGACACTTGTCAAATCGGAAGCCATGGTTCCTCCTCCCATCTTCTCTGATATCAAATAATGTGGCGCCACGTGGCACCACGTGACGCTATCTCTGTATGCCGCCAAAAAGCTCACTTCGTGTGGCGGCTATAATGCCGGCCGTCCGATCAAAACATATTTTACACGGTTCAGATTCGCGTACATGCAGAAATTGCTCCTTTTGGTTAGTCTGCTGTTAATTAGTTGTTGCGTTAATGTTTATATATTTATGAAACCCGTCGCGTACATCGTTTCATAACGCCTTAATGGTTAAGGCGTTAAACTATAGGGAATCTAGAGGTCTCATGTTCAAACCTAGACCTAGGCATTATTTAGCAAAATAACCATTACTTCAAAAACTGCCACTTTCTAAATATGGCGGCAGCCATGGCGCGCCTTTGGTCCTCACTCTCTTTCTTTAAAGCGAAACTAAAATAGTGAAGTGAACTATTAATTACCTCTTTTCAACAGTTCTAAAACTTGTCGCAGTCACTGAGAACTACTAGGCAGCCATGGCTGTCTTAAGCAAATGAAAAGACAGGTAGAAGAAACACCCCCTGCAAAAGGTAGACTGTCAAGAGCGGGAATTGATCTTATGACATCCGAATAACTGCTGTACCGTGTAGTCGTTTACTTTATCCAATAAGCCTTGATGAAGCATTACATATGTTCTATGTGATAAATATATAAATAGTGACGCGACGACACATACGAAACAAAATGAACATGAAACATAGAGTCTCGCACGAAATAATGTACCATACGAAATAAACAGAACGACATCTAATTGCAACGGACGAAATAAAATGTCGTTCGTGATCAACGGCAACGGTCAACGCGGAACGACGGTCGTAGAATTTCAACGGTCAACAAATATTATTCGGCGCGCTGTCAAGATCGAACGACCAAAATTGATCGTCGATTTACGAACGAATGACACGCGTTAATGTCGGCATGCCGGAAATACTTTTTGGGAGCACTTCGCCAAAGTGGAGGAAAACTCACACGTGGTACCATCCTAAAGAATGATAGAGAAGAAAGGGAGAGAACTGCGATGACTTATTCGCCACGTGGCAGACGGCGAGTGGTGCCGTATATTTCCGTACATAAAGTACTGCCGCTACTGTACACTATATATACATTATGTGGTGTATGGCAATTTGATTGGTCTACAGGGGTTATGAGTAGGTTCTTAGGACTTCGACTTTTTTTTTGTAAGCCCTCTCTCCTATAGGCCATCTGTATAAATTTGATGTCTTTGAAGAACTATAACTTAATTCTTAGGGGAGCAATTTCAATGATTCTTTTTGCTGCGGACTTAGTGGAGTCCAGGCTACACAGGGGTGTAGTTGGTCAAAGTTTTTGCGTGCCAGGGTGGCACTTATTCAGTACTAAAGTCAAAAGTACAAATGTTAGTGTTGTGTATCGAGAAAAAAATTATCGCGATAACATCGATACTGATAGTTATCGGTTATCGAGCGATCAGAGGTCCGGATATATCGGTCCAAGACCAACAAATTCCATATCGGCGATTACTTAAAAAATTATATAGCACGCATACTACAGTACCTTATAATATATTGTATTACATTATTTACATTATATAGCGTGGCATGCCACGTATTACAATCTGTTCTGTATCTATTTAACTGATAACTATTACGGACAGCGCAACACGTAAACGTAGACAAATTGAAAAAAATACTTTATAGTTCTTAAATTGTACTACCGAAACGAATATATTAATATACATTGTAAAATTTGAGAATCAAACTTTTTCAAAAGAAAAACGAACAGACGAACAGGGCATAGTAAACTGTCGATGTCCAATTCGCGCGGATTTTAACTTTTTTACGAAAACTACGTAGTATTCGTCTTTTTAATACTTTTAGGAAAATTTGTGTAAATTTCATTGTACAGCAATGTACAAAAACGTACGAAAAGCTTAATCTTAGAAAATTCATAAAAGTCTTAGAAAGTACGTAAATTTTTCAGAAATGTACGAAATTGTATGAAAGAGTACCCTAAAAAACCTAATAGTACGGAATATCTACTAAAATATGAAGGAACATACGGCAATGTACCTTAGAAACCCTATAGAATCCCGTAAAATAACCCTAAAATGTACAAACATAGACGGACACCGTACGTAATTGTAATAATATTGTACCGGCACGAAGTAAGGTACGCATTTTATTTACTTTTCATCATCGTTTGACGCGTACCGTAAGTAGTATTCGTTAGTTTATACTGTGCGTAATGTGCGCACGGGACATCTATGGACTGAACACATCTGTCAGACTGCCGCCATTTACAACCACCATTTTGATTTGTACGGTCCGTACAATTATTGTCGATAGTTTATTGATATCGGTGTTATCGCCGATAATACCGATAAATATCGGTTGTTTATCGGCGATTTCACCGATGGCGATATATCTTACCAATATATCGATTATCGGGGTCCATATCGGTTATCGGCAAATCCTTACCGATACACAACACTAGCAAATGTTATCCTAGAGGCTTCATATAAGCTTGACAGTCTGTGGACCAATGGAGGTCACAGAATTACATTTGCAACATCATGTACCATCTCGTACTGCAATGAATGGATTTTCCAAATAACGATTGGATTTTGTAACATCCAAACTTTTGAAGGAGACTTGATACTACACTATATCTATCTACTCTTTTGTTTTTTCTGGGAAACGCTTTCCAATTTTGAGTCCAGCTAACAAATGAAGAGGCCACCGGCACGTGCCACATCAGTCCAATGCAGGATTACGGTCAAAGAAGGGTGTCGTTTAGTACATTGATTTGGTCGTTGTGAAATCAATTTTTGTCGTATATACGCAAATGACCGACCCGAAACTTTTATCCTGACCGGTTCGCAGGTCTTTGGGGGAAATGCACACGAGGACTCCGAAACCTGAGACATCAATATCGTACGGTCAAGATAATACCTACGATGTACGGCGTACGATAAAGACGCTTTACTCCCTTCCGTATCGTTAGAGGAGATCCTGACCGTCCGATCATGGTTTCGGGCGTGCGGAAAAATCACACATTTTCGAAAACCCAGCTCCTTCAAGCTAAAGGAGGCGTATCGACCGACATCGGTAACAGGAAAGTCGATTTACCGATGCGAGAAACCGATAAATCAGAGGTCACAAAAGTCATTTTTTTTACAATCTGAGTCTGATATTTTATTGTTTTATCCTACATATTATCTTGACCGTACGATACTTATGTCTCAGGTTTCGGAGTCCTCGTGTGCAATTCCCCAAAGACCTGCGAACCGGTCAGGATAAAAGTTTCGGGTCTGTCATTTGCTTATATACGACAAAATCGAATTTGAAAGCCACCAATCAATGTGGCGGTCGAGGAAAGTCTACCGGGCCACTTATTTTACGACACGTGTGTGATAAAAGTATATAAAATACATGAGGACACCGAAAGTTGCCCGGTAAATGTTTGAGAGATCTTTTTTGTCGTCGCCAGAAGGAGACTGATTGGTCCTAATCAATTCGGCAGATAATGCCAAAAAAGGTTCGGAATGAGCTAAAGTATCCGTAAAAAAAAAAAAAATGTCATTTTGGATGTTTTTATGTGACCTGGCACGTTCACATTTGTGATTGGCCGTAGCAAGACCACGGTCATGCCAATCATGACGGAAAACGACAAACGACTTTGAGGCAGAAACTTGCCTTGGACTGATGTGGCACGTGCCGGTGACCGCTACATTTGTTAGCTGGGCTCTAGACGGGTAAGCCTTTCCCATAAAAAACAAAATAGTAGATAATTTTAGTGTAGCATCAAGTCTCCTTCAAAAGTTTGGATGCTGCAAAATCCAATCATCAGATTTTCCAAGATAGTATTTAACCGTCACGGAGGATACGAACGCCCATGATTGTCAGACACGTGTCCATTTATCGAGGGTGAGTAGAGTTGTCGCATCTACTACATCAAATGAGATTACTGCACTTGTACTTTGATCGTGCACGGGCAGCTTCTGCTGTTTTTGTCATTTTTTTTTGACGTTTAGCCGATGCAGAATGGACGTGGAAGCTATTTTGGAATGACATGCTAGGCGTCAGTGCTCGAAGTTTTCACATATACACTCTGAAAGCACTTTTCCAAATTGTGAACATGTTTTTTTTTTTTTTTGTAATGCACTCATTTTAATCACTCCACACCACAGGTTCGTAGGACCTCATCCAAAGAAACCCCCAAACAACCAAATATCTCCAACGCTTTAGAAAAAAAGTCATCCGTAGAATCGTGGTTTGCGTGTTGTTATTGTGGTTTTTTAAAAGACCCAGAAACCCTAAAGGATCGAATGTAGTCACTTGCAATTCGAGCCCCTTTACAAGCTTTTATAACCGAGGTAGGGTTTACTAAAACAATGTCAACAATAAAATATGGTGTCGTCGAGCAAAACATTCTCAATGCGCCGCATTGAATAAATGTGAATGCCTCTCAACTAATAAAATATCCCCCCTCAAAAGCAGTTTTGCATTAGTGTGGCAAGTAGTGTTATGTGCTTGAATCACCTCCCCCACACGAGAGTTACATAACAAATAAATGCTATGGGGCTAAAGGACATGGTTGCACGAGCAAATGAGATTTGCAAGTAAAGTTGGTTCAAAGATGCCAAACCTCAACAGGAGAGCGGTGGTGTATTCATAAGGCGTGAAATGTAGACCTTAAAAAATAGGTGTAGCCAATTGAAAAGCTCCAAAACCAAGCCCTTGCAAAATCTAAAACAGGCACAAAAGAAATGAAAAGCTTGAATCAAACGGTGGGGTAACCTTATATTAACTCAATTTCTACACACGCGTAATTGGCTTCGTAACAAGGTTGGAGAAAAACGACATGTCCGTTAATGCAAGGAGGGGAACACATTAGTTGTCTTTAAAAGAGGATGTTGGACAAATTCCGAAACAAGAGCGACGATAGTAGGAGGAGCAAGAGTATCCTTACCTAAAAAGCGAGAACTAAGCTTGGAACTAATAAGGCACCAAGCAAGGAAAGCAGCAAGCAACACATGTGAATGTAAGCCATAGGTCTAACATTACGATTAAAAGCCCAGCGACCGAAAGGAGTGTGGAGGATATCTATGTGGTCATCATTGAAGGCGAAAGCAGATGGGAAAAAAATAGGGGCGAGAAGGGAAGTACGTTTAAAGTATGAGCCTGTGGGTGAAATACCTCCTCAAAAGAGCAAAAAGCCCCTTTGAGGGTGAAAAAATTTAGGGAGGTTGTCTACATGGGACAAATCTACGTGAAAGGGAGAATCAAGAGATTGTGTCGTAATAGTACTCGGGCGAAGCGGGCACCGTAGTAGACAGATGCCCTCGGATTTGGGGGCTCTAAAACACATGAGAGAGTGAAAATACATAGGAGGTGGAACACGTCAATTTGCCCTTTGTCCGAGCAATTGTTTAAACAGTCATTTAAATGGTTTAACCATATTGTTTCTAATTGTTTATTTAGCTCGTAGCCTTCAAAAATTTGTAGTACATACAATATAACTTGTGCACATCTAAAATGTATGCTTTTACGTTTTTTTTTATGCTTCAATTTTCTTTAGGGTTACAACTAGAGCGTGGATCATTCACAAAGTTATCCTAACAACCTTTACTCGATATGTAATTAAAACAATAATGCTCAACATGGCGACTTATCGTACGCCTTACTTCACGGAGATTATCTTCACCGTTCGATAGCGGTGTCTCACGTTTTGGCGTTATCGTGTACATTCCCCCAAGACTTGCGCCGCGTGAGGTGGAAATGTGGGGCTTGTCGTTCGCAAAGACCTCATAAAATCGATTTTCAGAACTACACCGTGAATCGTTATTAGCCTTATGTACGCTATATCGGCACCCCAGAATTTTGACATTGATACCTCAAATAAAATAAATTACACTATTTAAGGATATGGACCATAATCTGCCACGTCTCCTGGCACTAAATTAGAATGAATGACGCTAATTTTTTCTTTACACTAATAATTTCTATACGCTAATAACGATTCACGGTGTACCACTGGGATGGCAACAGAAAATCTAGCGTACCGCTTATTTTAATATGCGTGTGAATTTTTAGAACATAAGGGGTAATGAATATGGCCACGGTAAAGAAAGAACATGAATGGTCCAAATTGGGCAAAAAAGCATAGTTGTTCAAATCGCATATTAAGCACAAGACGAACGCTCGAATAATACATACGATTCGCATCTAACGATTTTCGAAAATTGACAAAATGCGTACCCGACTATGTACCCATACATTTTTGTACATTTGCGTAGTGTGTCCGTATATAGTCGTACTTCTAGGGTTATTTAAGGAGGGATTTTAGGGCTTTTAGGGTACATTCTCGTACCTTTGCGTATATTTTAGGACAAGTGTCATCTAACTTTTGTACATTTTGATACAGTGTCCGTATATGTTCGTACTTTTGACGGTTAGGATTCTAAGGCATTTAGGGTACATTCTCGTACACTTCTGCTATGTGCATTAAAGTATCCGTACATTTATGGACAGCGTCCGTGTATTTCTGTACTTTTTAGGGTTATTTAACGGGGGATTTTACAATTTTAGGGTACATTTTCGTACATTACGTACAATACCGTATATATATCGGTACAATTGCCCTACATTTCACGTGTTGAGATTTTTCTGGTACACTTTCCGTATATCTTTGTACAATTTCGTATGTTTTCCGTACGTTTCGTTTTTTCAGGGTTAAAGGGACAGTTTCCGTACATTTTTTAAATGCCGTACAGCGAAAACTAAACGAAATTTACGAAAGAATAGAATCGGCGAATACTACGTAAAAATCGGAAAAAGTTCAAACACGCACAAATTGGACAACTATGCAAAAATGGTCTGATATGCGCTAGAGCGGCCGTACGAGGTAAGGTTTTTAGGAGTACAGAAACTTTTTAGCTGACCTGCCACGTGGATGTTTTTATTGGGAGAAACAAGACCTGGTCATCCAGATCATCGCGCAAAACGACACTCTATATTACTGTACTTTACTTTGACCAGAATCGTACTTTGGACTGATGGGGCCGCAAGCCGAGCTTTAATATCGGTGGCCGCTACATTTAGCGAGCCTTGCCCAGAAAAAACAAAAGTTGATATATATTTAGCCTAGTATCGTGTCTCCTTTTTGGAATTTTGGATGTTTGGAAAATCATGGCAGTTTTGAGATCGAACATGATGGTACGGATTAATGCGACTATGCAGGTAGCAATGTACGGTCTGGGAGATACACTCGCCCATAGTTGTCTGACACGTTTGCATTCACTGTTTGTAATTATAGTTTGTCGTATTGGAAACATTGATATGACTATATGAGAGACCGCCACTTTTGTCGAGCTGGACGCGCACGATATTTTTGACAAACAGCCGTTTTGACACAGAATATGGCACGTGGAAAGTTTTTTGTCGTCACATGTAAGGCGTCAGTCCTCGACGTTCTCACAAGTACATCCTGAAAGTACTTCTAGTACAATCTGGGTAGCATGTGATGTACCGAAAATAGTGGAGAAATAGTACTTCTAGTACAATCTGGGTAGCATGTGATGTACCAAAAATAGTGGAGAAATAAAAAGACAAATGCTTCGCAGGAAACATATTTTTTTGTCGTATTATGTTGTTGGAAGGTCTTTCCTGTTTTTCCGTACATCTCGGGGGTTGAGAATGTACTTTTTCCAGGTAAATCAGATTTGATTCTTTAAGCTGACACAAACAGATTTACTCGAGTTTCAAGATATTTTGTCGTTTAGTTACTAACTACGTTTCCTGCGTTTGAGACCACTATGTACCAGCCTGATAGAATATTGTTTTCCACCGACCAAATCTGGGAAAATCGCCTGAAACCAATGAAGCTTGTTTTTTATACCCTGACTCAAAGCACGCACTTTTGTCGTTTTGTGTTATCCTTTCCCCCCGAAAGCTGAAGTTGGAAACGTAAACTGTAAAGTACAGTATCGTCCCTAAACGACAAACAATGTGCTGTAATTTCCACTTAATTGTACAATTTTTTACTATTCTCCACTGATTCGTACGGATAACAATGATATTCAAACTCGGCAATTCTTCAGCGAATATTCGATTTTCCCAGTACGGACCTGATTCACGGACATTTTTGTATTTTGGACGCATTAGGCTTCCCGCCAAAAAGTACAATGATTTCCTATTTGATAATACGGCTTCAGCCGCTATAATACGACAAATGAATTCGAGCCAGAATTTGCTCAGATCCGAGTCTCCCGCTGACGTGTACAGAAATCTATTTAAATCTCGAAAACTCCGTCGGTCATTCCCGCCAAAAAAAAAAACAAAAAAAAACAAACAAACAAAAGTTGGAGAAAAACAAAAAAAAACTGTCTTTTTCTCTCCCCAGAATGAAGTCCCAATAGCTTCACTTAACTTTTTTGTGTTTTTCCAATCAAGTCGACGCGTGCAAAAAACGACAAAAAATCAGAAGCCAATAAAAAAGTCGAGATTCTTTCACTAAAAAACCAAAAAGAAGGGGAAAATGACGCCATATTTCTTTTTTTTTTCGGGTTTTTTTTTTCTGACATTTTTGAAGGGGACCAGGAAGGCGTGAGATAAACAACACGTGGAAACGACAAAAAAGACAACGAGCAAAACGCCAAAACTACGAAACTTCCAAAACCTGTGAATAACAGAAAATTTCGACGAAGTTTCGGCAAAAGTCCGCCAAAACCCTCCTGGAGACCTCTATTATTTTGAGAAATAAACAACCATCAAAAAACAAAGAAAAAAAGGAAAAAAAAGGGTAAAAAAAAAAGCAAAAGGAAAATAACGCGTCTCTTATTTTTTTATTCCCTCGAATTGTCGCACGCAAGCCCTCTCCTCCAATACGGCAAAAAAAACGGCGAATTTTGAGCGGGCATCCATACAATACGGACTCAACAACTTATCTCCACAGATTTTAGAAGACGCCAAAATGGGGGATCCACCGTTGGAAATATCTCCCTCGGGGAAGGAAATTGCCGGGCAAGTTCTGTCATACATGACGTCAACATTGGAGGATGTTATAATCAATGTTGTAATCGGCCGCCGCGGTCTGTAGCGCGGCCAGCTAGTTTGGCATTACGTGAAGTTAGTGGACCAGGTTGGTTTGGAGTCATTAAGTTTTGTTGTACGTTTTTGTGGTACCCTGGTCTCGCGGAGATTTAGTTTGGCGACGACCAGGTACTATGTCGTTTGGCATGTACGGTATATATGTATGTTTTGTCGTTATGTTTTGGCTTAATTGTAAGTGTGTTTTGTACTCCACGACTATGTAGTAACGCCGTTGACGCGATTTGTTTTGTAGGCGCTTCGTGCGCACTATACTTGTTTGGTTTGTTTTTATAGTTTGATAGTGTGACGTTTCACTTGCAGTATTATATACTGCAGATTAGGGGAAAAGGAAAGTTAATTTTTTTATGGGAGAATATGTCTATGAAATATATTGGCTTTTGTGGACAGCTCTCTCTCGTGTGAAATTCAGTGAAAATTCTGAATGCATCTGCTGTAGTCTTGCACTCTGATTTTGAGTGAGATCCTTTCAATTGGCATCAAAGCTTGTGTGCTCCTTTGAGGTGTAGTAGGGTGGCTAGTTTGGCTGCCATGGGGAGAAAGAAGGAAAATACCCGTTCTCCAATGATGCCTTCTTCTTCTACTTTGATTCCTCGACTTTCGGATCCGGATCCTCCGGATCCATCGAATCCGAATCATCTTCAAATCCGGAAGTTGAAACTCCATTTGCTTTCACCAGCAAAACTTTTGAGGAAGCTGTTCTATTGATCCGTTCAGACAAAAGAAGGAGAATGAAGGGAAAAATAAGGAGGGAGATGACGCGATGGAAGATCGTCTTCAAAAACTGATGGATGGTCTTTTACGATATGTTGATCAACGGATTTCAGAGTCGAACCGTGTCACGAGACCTCTGTTTTTCGGAGATCCCATTTCGACAAAAAACATCGTTGATACCGAAGGAGATGAGGAGGAGATGACGGAATCGATTCGAAAGGGGAAACTTCCCATCGATGACGATTCTGATCTTGATGATTAGAGAGAAAGGGACGAACAAGTTGAATCTATGTCCGAAAAAATTGTCATCTTCAATGGGACGAATTATCAATCGTGGAAGAAATACATCAAAGGTCAATTTAAATTAAAACGCTGTTGGAAGGTGGTAAAAGGGGTGGACAAGATGCCTGCATCGGATCGGAGAGCTTATGGTGTGTGGACGAAGAAAAATCTATCCGCCGTCGGCGATTTATTTCAATCATGTAGCACTTCGATTCACGATTTATTTCTTACCCGAAGATTCGCCCATGATTGTTGGGTGGCCCTTGGAAATCATTTTGAGAAGAGTCTTCAAAACAATGGGCAACATATTTATACCAATTATACATCCTTCAAAGTGAAACCAAATGAATCGACCGATGAGGCCGCAAAGAGATTTAATATTATTATTGAGCATCGCGCAAATATGGGGAAATTTATTGAAGAGAATGATAAGGCATCGTTCTTCACCCATGCCTTACCGGAGAAAACTATGCACTTAAGGGACATTCTCTTATCGAGGGATTCGAACACCTTGGACTCGATCATTACATTCCCTAAATCGACCGAAGTGAATCGTCTGAGCTCATCGAGAGGAACCCAACCGACCGGTTCCCTCAATGCAACAACACCTGAAAGGCAAGATCTAAATTATTTTCGGGGAAGAGGAGGAAGAAGAGGGGGAAATCCAAGAGGAAGAGGGGGAAGAGGACACGAAAGGGCCGATGATCTCCTTCCCAACCCGGATATTCAGATTTGACCAATAATGCATGTTTTCAATCCGGCAAACTTGGTCATATGGCGGCTTCTTGCCCGGATAAGGAGCGCCAATGTCACTTTTGCGGGAATTGGGGTCATATAAGCCCCTAATGTTGCTCGAAGGCCGAAAATGGAGGCGGCGGTGGAAGAGGAGATAGCAACGGTAGAGGAGACGGCGGCGGCCGATACGGTGGGCGCAGTGGCGGTCGACTTGGT
>JBBHKE010001632.1:105510-142542 GCA_037447655.1 Zygnema cylindricum
CATTGATATTTCCAGTAGAAACTGGTCGGTATTGAATGACGAGCCCAATCGTTTAAGTCACTAAGAAAAACGCAAATTGAGTCCCCTCAGAACAGGAGTGTTACCCGAGCAGTAAGTTATGGCTGGTCAAAGATGACCTTTATAGTTACAAGCTCTCTTAGAGAGAGAGGTACCTAAATATTACTAAGTCTCGGTCTGCCTACTCACGACTACCTACTATTAAACCCTATTCCAATAGGAACACTATAAAGTACAAGAAGGTACAATGGGCGATGTACTTATTGTACGACCATTGTACGACCATTGTACGACAAGGTCTACAAGGTGACACCTGTCATATCGGAAGCCATGGTTCCTCCTCCCATCTTCTCCGGTATCAAATAATGTGGCGCCACGTGGCACCGCGTGACGCTATGTCCGTATGCCGCCAAAAAGCTCACTTCGCGTGGCGGCTATAATGCCGGCCGTCCGATCAAAACATATTTTACAGGGTTCAGATTCGCGTACATGCAGAAATTGCTCCTTTTGGTTAGTCTGCTGTTAATTAGCTGTTTTGTTAATGTTTATATATTTATGAAACCCGTCACATGTATCGTTTCGTAACGCCTTAATGGTTAAGGCGTAGGGTTAGAATCTAGAGGTCACAGGTTCAAATCTAGGCCTAGGCATCATTTTAGCCAAAATACCCTTAACTGCAAAAACTACCACTTTCTAAATATGGCGGCAGCCATGGCGCGCCTTTGATCCTTACTCTCTTTCTCTAAAACAAAACTAAAATAGGGAAGTGATCTATTAATTACCTCTTTTCAACATATACCGTTTCGGCCAAGACCTACACCGTTTCCCTTCAACACTTTTTCGTCCGTTTGAGTGGATTCCGATCTCGTCCTCATAACACAAACTCCTTTTCCCGCATGTGGCTGAACTTTAATTAGTGTGGAAGTTGCATTGGGAATATCATTTTTCTGTTTTTATTTTTTGTGATTGTGCATTATTTCCATTTGGCTTATATGCATATTTTGAGTTTGGTTATCTCAAACCTCATAAGTGACTGGCATATTGTCATTTTCAATTTTTGTTTTCCGTCTCGGTTGTCTTATTTTGATTTATTCTCTTTAAGTCTAAATTCATATTGTCTTCGATAAGATAACTCCTGCAAGGAATATAAATAGACCGTGGGGCTTAGTGGCCATCCATCGGCTTAGTATTATTGCACTAGAAAATTGTGGCTTCTCCTCTCCCTTGTTTTTGTTTAACAAAATATATATAGAAAAAAAAATATATATATATATATACATATATATGTATATATATATATATATATATATACATCACATTTTCTCGACATTGGTCAACATTGTCGCACATTTGGCGCAATTGATGCAATTTCCAAAACATATCTTCACATTTTCATCCTTAGTTACTAACATTGTGTCATTTTGATCATACGTTGTTGGACATTTGGTCATATTTGCAGACATTGTAGGACATTGGAAAATTTCTGCACATTTCTTGCAATTTCTGCACATTTTGGCACATTTCTACATAATTTCTGCACATTTCCAGCAGATTGCTGCACATTGCTTACAATTTGTGCACATTTAGTCGAAATTGTAAAACATGTTTTCCTATTTCCAAACACTTGTTCAATTTTACACTTGTCCAATCAATTTTCAACATTGCTTAAGATTGTTGCCAAATTCTTCGATATTCAGTTGTTTAGGTGTACTATTTTCCACTCTAATTTTTCTCGTGTTGGTATGCGTTGCATTTCTCGCCCGTACCCGACTTCATATACGAGGTGACCGGCCGACTTCCGTATTTCGCGAAAAGCGAAAAAAAAACACCGAATTCGATTGGGAGTTTTGCAAAACTCCAACTACAGCGATCAACTGCAGTTCACTTTTGACAATCACCAGATTGTTAAAAGTGTTATGTAAGTATCACAATGCCTCTAGGTGCAAGAGCGTGTTAGGATAATTGGCTGATCGTTAGAGGGAACGAGATTGAAGTGGATCTGTTCAATCCACTCATATTGAGCATTCCATTTTTCTAGCTTTTCATGCTTCCACGCTTTGTTCAATCCATTCATATTGAGCATTGCATTTTTCCAGCTTTCCCCCTGAGTGGCCTTGGCCTAGTTTGCTTTATTTGGTGTGAGATTTTTTCCTTAGATCTTGCCGTTGGTGGCTTTGATTAGTTCCATTTTGGATTTTGTCGTTGTAGATTTGCACTTGTGAGTGCTTGGATAGTAAGTTATTTGCCTTTATAGATCTGGCCCTTCGGCCTTGTCCCCTTGTTTGCAGGGCAGAAGGTTTCGGTAATACGACTTCTTGATAGATCTGGCCATCGAAGCCTTGTTAGAGATTGATTGGCTGATTAGACAAGAGAGTGGTGTGGCCTGACATTTGAAGCGTCTCGTATAGATCGATTTTGCTATCTGGTCGTCATTTGGTATTATCATTTTTTATGCCCACCCATTAGGATAATCTCGATTATCTTTTCGAAACAACCTGATCGTCGGTCTTTTTTAGGCCCACAAAATCAAGACCATCAGACTTACCTAGTCTTTTGGACCACCCTTCTCGGGATATCTCGGGTCAAATTTCCCGTTCAGTCCGATCGTCTCTCACCTCAGTATCTTTCTTTACCATCAATCTCTTCCACACTTTTCGAGGAAGAATCTGACCACAATTCCCTTGACGGGTCGGATTCCAATTCAATTTTTTTCTGGTTTCCGCAACTTACAAATTCATTATTAGCCCCACTTATTTCATTAGTGGAAATGGCTTCCACACCCAAGGGAGGGAGTCGGCTTCATTTCTGTTTTTCAGGAATGACACACACAACGACCCTATCTCATTTCCGTATGTTATTCGATACCGAAATGCGCGATCTTGCATTTCAGTACCAAGATCGGTTTGACCTACGGGTTGCTTTCTCTCTTTTCGGCAGTTACCTTCGCGGTTCGGCCCTTACTCTTTATTCTCGCAAGTATGATTCCGTACTTGCGATGACGGAGTTTTCTCCAACTTTCGCTGGGAGTCTTGCTATTGTAGGACAACTAGAAATTCCTTATCAACCGGCTATCCTAGAAGTCTTTGATCTCAACGACGATGTTATTACAACAGCAGTTGTAGAAATACCGCAACAGTTTGCTATAGCCGCACGTGCTGGAATCTCGGCACGACCAGCGATGACGATCCCTATACTGGATCCACTCTCAGTCTAATTGTAAGCTTTGTCAGAATTCGGTTATTTCGAATCCTAAATCTAACTCGTGTAAGAAATACGCCTAGATTGTGGAGCCTAGTGGCTACCCATCGGCTTAGTAAATAAATGGATCTCTCTTTCGGCTGCCCACTCACCTTTGCCTTTGGATCTCTCTCCACCTTTTTTCATTTTTACATTGTCATATTCATTATTGCTAAGTATTATAATTCTTTTTACTTCGAGATTGGCTTTGTTGTTGTCTGTTCCCCTTTTCCTACTTGCTAGTTGGTTTGGTTGCATGTTTCTTGGTTCGATTAGACACATGCACGACAGCTCGCTTGGGCTGAACTCAATCTTTCGGTCTAGCTCTCTAAGTGTGTTGTTTGGTCCCCATGTCGTATTCCTCCTTCTTTCACTCCCCCTCCTGGTTTTCAGACTCCTCCTCCTTCCAACAACATTCGTGTGTTGGGTTGTCCGCTTAGTTCCGATCCATACGTCACAAAATTCCTAGATTCCCCTTTTCAGACAGATTTTTCCCACGTGGACGACCTTCGTCACCTTTCCAATCCCCAGGTGGCCTTTGCTCTTTTGACACGGTGTTTCCCCCACCGGCCGTCCTACCTTACTTGCACTTCCCCGCCCACCTCGTCCTTTGTGTCCTCACTTTCTGCTTTCGATGATCGCCTTATGGAAATCCTAACACTTTGTTGGGCTGTGGAGCTTTTGTTCGCGAGTCTGGGCTTGATGCACGCATCCAAGCCTCTCTTCCTGTCTCGGCTAGCGGTTTGGGTTTACTCTCGACGGCGCGTGTTGCTCCAACCGCCTATTTGGGAAGTTGATGCCTTGTTGCTTCCACTATTGTCTCTCGTTTTCTGGCTGTGGACACTCTTATTCTTGCGGTCGTGGTTCCCCGTGTTTCAGATTGTGAGCTCGCCTTCCAACGGTCCCTATTGGATGCATCACGTTCTCTTAATCCGGTTGCTATCGTAGACATGCCGATTTTTTCCACTCTTGTTAAGACATCAGTTGCGCGGGTTCGGGAATCCATTTCTGATCGCGTTATCGCCGCTATTAAATCCAAGTTTCTCGAGGCGCTTGCTTCCGATTCTTTGTGTGCACGCTTCCTGTTTTGTGGCGAACCTGGCTCTAGAGCTAAGCTATTGGCTGTCCCTATCTTATCCACTCTTCGTTTCACACCGGCTCAGTTCACGACGACCCTTAGGTTCCGGCTTGGCCTCCCTCACCCACCTTTGCTTGGCTCCCTTGTTTGCTCTTGTGGCCACATTCTCAAGCCCGACGGGGTCCATTTGCTTCGTTGCTCCCACAGGGGCGAGTTGATTCAGGCGCACGACACGATTCGAGACACCATTGCTACTATCGCTTCTGAGGGGGGTTTTTCTGTTCTTCTGGAGGTCTCTCACATTATTCCTTCGCGTCGGATTGACCTTGTATTACTTGATGATGCGCGTCGTACATTTGGTGACATTGTTTTGCGAACCCTACCTCAACTATATTCGTCCACCAAGCGGCTCGGCATGTGGGAGTGGCCGCCCGTGACGCGGCTAAAAGGAAAGAGCGTGATTATGCCCGTCTTGACGCTATGGAGGGCTTCATTCCGATGACGGTCCAGATATTTGGTTGTTTGGATGTGGCTTTGGACGAGTTTTTCCGTACTTGTGGTCGGCGCTCGTTCGAGAGGCGGGGACTTGGGAGCCCTTCAGTTTCAGTGTTTACTTCTTTTTATCGTCAACATTTTTCCGTGGCCCTACAACGGGTGCAGGCTTCTATATTACTTCGATCATCTATTGTCGTAATGGATTGACGCCGTGTTTTGGAACTTCCCCCTCGTGCTCCTCCGGGATTCGAGGACTTACGTGGTTGCTTTCCGTAGATTTTTAGTTATGTTGGGGGTTTTTCTGTTACATGTTAGTCTTTTCCTTTGATGTTTTGTTTGCGGGGTTTTGCTTTTTTGGGTGTTTTCGATTTCCCTTCCATTCTTTCGTATATTCGTAGGTTTTGCCTTGATTTTACTTTTTGTTTATTTCCTCGTCATGTCATTTTTTCAGTTTTCTCAATGCTACTTATTTTTGTTCCTATGGACTCTATATATATATATATATATATATATATATATATATATATATATATATATATATATATATATATATATATATATATATATATATATATATATATATATATATATATATATATATATATATATATATATATATATATATATATATATATATATATATATATATATATATATATATATATATATATATATATATCTATATATATATATCTATATATATATATATATACATATGTACCTCCAGATCTCTTTTTTTCCATCTTTTCCTGCTGCACTACGCAACAGCACCTCTTCCCCGTAACTATGTACCTTCGCATCTCCTTTTTTCCGTCTTTTCCTACTGCACTACGCGATAGCACCTCTTCCCCGTAACTATGTACCTCCGGATCTCTTTTTTTCCGTCTTTTCCTGTTGCACTACGCGAGAGCACAACTTCTCCGTAACTATGTACCTCCGGATCGGGCATTCGGCCGCTGCCAACAGCACGCACATTGGCAAAACCACAGGTGTGACCCCCCTAGGTCATCACTAGCTCCCCCGCCCTCTCCATGAATTGCTTGATTCCCCATCCCTCCATATAACGAGTTCCAAAAATCATACGCACAAACGCGAGCACACACACACATATACAACCACTTGAAAGAAAAAAGCTTATATTTCTTTACCCTCTCCCCCCTTTCCCCCCCTCCCCCCCCCCCCCCCCTCCCCCCTCCCTTATACCCCTTACACACCCAAAACCAATACTTGAACCCTCTCTTTCACTCTCTCCCCCCCCCCCCCCCCCCTCCCCCTACTCCCCCCCCTCCCCCCCCCCCACTTCTTTTCCAGCATTTAACTTTATGTTATATTCCGACCCACTACCAATTTCCCCATCCATCCCACATGGTTCCTTTTCCTCTCCCACGCTTTCACTTCCTCTCACCCTCCCAATTCCCATGGCTTCTTTGACTTATTGACCATGTCCGGAAGCCCTTCTTATTCCCTTCTCCCTCCCCCACCTCCACCCAAACCTCGTAAATCTTCTAGGCGTTTGGAATGTCCTGGGTGTCACAACCTTTTTGCCGCTGGGGCCGGTATTTCCCTTCACACACGGAGTTGTCGACATTGTATAACCCTAGGTGGTCCTTTGTCTATCACCTCTCCTCAATCGTCGTCGATCTCACTCTTTTCCGGCCCCACAGATGAGGATTGGAATTTCGTTCGTGAGTTAGATGTTTTGGGGGCTTACGATTTGGGAGCTCCGCGCCCGCAATTGTACACCCGTATACTTATGGCCGTCAAGACAATAGTACAAGATGCCCTCCACCTCCCCTTGTCCCATATTTTTTCAAACCTGGCGGACATTGCTCCTTCGCACCTTCTTCTTATGTTCTCTCTCTGGGTGCTAGTCCTTCAGGTCGTGGAGGGGGCAGTGGGGCTAGAGAAACTATGGCCCGTTGTCACCGATTCCTTCATGGTGATTGGAAGGCCCTCCACGCCGAGCATGAGGATCGGGTATCGAGCACCTCTTTCATACCACGTCGACCACCTAGGCCATCGGATGTCCCGGCCTCTTATCGTGGAGCAATTCACTTAGGCCGTGTTGGTGAGCTTTCTCGAGCAGTTCGGGCCCTACAACCATTCACCCTTGCCCCCATATCTTCTTCCACTATTGAGGTCTTTCGAGGTCTCCACCCCCCTGGCCCTTCCCCTTTACCCCCTTCCATCCATGCCTTTGAGCCCTCTGAGAGTTTTACTATGGATCGGGAGGTTTTCATGAAGGCTCTTAGCTTTTCTCCTCACCTTTCAACGTGGGGCCCCTCGGGCACAATGTATGAGTTGTTTCGTGATGTTTTGCCACATGAATCGGGTGCCCGAGGGTTCGATGTGTTCTTTTGAGTATGTCCTCTTATTACTAGTGGGGATGTTCCCCCTTGGATTTCTGATCTTCTCACAGCGTCCCGCCTTATGGCAGTCGCCAAACCTAATGGTGGGATCCGCCCTATCGCCGTGGGAGATGTTTTATATAGATTGGTGGCTTGTGCAATATGTCTCCAACCCCAACCAGCTTTCCATGATTATTTTTCTCCTCATCAGTTTCGAGTGGCCACGAGAGGGGGTTGTGAGGTCGTGGTCAGCGAGATTCGGGCTTTGTTGGATATACATCCGGATTGGTTGGTCCTTCAAGTCGACGTTTCCAATGCCTTTAATACGGTGGATCGGAACGTGATTTTTTCAGAGCTTGTGGCGGCTCCATCTCCGATTGTCCAATTATTCCCCTTTGTGAGGGCTTTCTATTCTTTGACAATCAACCTTTCCTTCTCGGCTGATGGTGATCTCATTTCTCTCTCCTCTGCAACTGGCACTCGCCAAGGCAACCCTCTCAGCGGACCATTGTTCGCCCTCGCCCATTACCAGGCCCTTCGTGCCTCCGCGGCCGCATTCCCTTCTTGCATTTTCCCTTCAACCTTTCAGTCCAGCCATCAAAGTGTGTTATTTGGTTTCTTAGGATATTCCACTTTCGTTTACTCCCCCTCTTGGTTTTCAAACCCCTTCTCCCTCCGATGTCATTCGGGTGCTTGGTTGCCCCCTTAGTTCGGATACTTTCGTGACCCAATTCCTTTATGATGCTTTACGATCTTCCTCACCTTCCCGATCCCCAAGTTGCTTTTGCTATGTTAACCAAGTGTTTTACCCACCGCCTTTCTTACCTAACTCGTACTTCCCCTCCCACTCCGACATTTATCTCCTCTCTCTCAGCTTTTGACGATCACCTCATAGACATCCTCCACACTCTGTTAGGTCGTGGGGCATTTGATCGCGAGTCTCGGCCATCGGCCCGCATTCACGCATCCCTCCCTGTCTCTACTGAGGGGTTGGGTTTATTATCCACTGCTCGTGTTGCTCCCGCTGCTTATTTGGGAAGTTGGTGTCTTTTTGCCTCCACTCTTGTTTCCCGTTTCTTGGCTGGGGAACCCCCGTTCTAGCTACTGTTATCCCCCGGGTTGCATACGGTGTGTTCGCCTTCAAGTGATCTCTATTGGACGCGTCACGTTCTCTTCCTCCCCATGCCTTAGTGGATGTGCCAATTTCTCCACCCTTGTTACAAAATATGTTGAGCGTGTCCAAGAAACGATTTCTGATTTGTTTGTCGCCGCCATTAAATCCGACCTTCTCAAAGCGCTTCCCTCCGATTCTTCGCGTGCCCGTCTTCTCTCTTGTGGTGGACCTGGTTTTGGGTCTTGGCTTTTGGCTACAACAATTTTGTCCACTCTCCGATTCTCACCGGCTCAGTTCACCACCGCCCTTCGGTTTTGCCTTGGCCTCCCCCATCCTCCTTTACTTGGCTCTCTTGTTTGTGCCTATGGTCGCGTTTTGGGGCTCGATGGTGTCCACTGGCTTCGTTGCTCCCATGGGGGAGATTTGATCCAGGCGCACGACACTATTCGCGATGCCGTTGCGACTATCGCTTCAGAAAGGGGCTTTTCTGTGCGTCAGGAGGTTTCTCATATTATTCCCAAGCGTCGGATCGATGTTGTTTTGCTTGATGGTGCCCGTCGCATCTTCGGTGATATTGTTTTGGCGAACCCTACTTCAGCTACAGTTGTTGGTCAGGCGGCTCGACATGTTGGGGTAGCGGCTCGTGATGCCGCTAAGGTGAAGGAGCGTGATTATGCCCACCGGGACCCTATGGATGACTTTATTCCAATGGCGGTCGAGATCTTTGGTTGTCTGGGTGTTGCAATGGACGAGTTTCTCCGTATTTGCGCTCGAAGTGCTTTTGAGCGTCGAGGACCTGGGAGCCCTCCTCCTTTGGTCCTTACTTCTTTTTATCGTCAACGCTTACCTGTGGCTTTACAACGAGTGCAAGCTTCTATTCTCCTCCGATCGGCTGTTACGGCTATGGATCGTTGCCAAGTTCCGGAACTCCCTCAACGTGCTCCCCCGGGATGGGGGGACTTACGGGGTTGCTTTGGTAGTTATTTAATTGGGTTGGGGTTAGGGTTGTAGTTTTGGTTTTGTCAGTTGCCGTGCTTTTCATTTTGCGTCTGGATGCCTTTATTTTCTTTGTTGTTTTCTTTTTGTTTTTGTTGTGCTGTTATTTTATTCCCCTGCTGGTAGTTTTTCAGTTTCGGCCATGCCACCCCTTTTGTACCTTCGGGCTCAAATGGTTTACCATCGTGCTTTTTAATTTATCCTATATATATATATATATATATATATATATATATATATATATATATATATATATATATATATATATATATATATATATATATATATATATATATATATATATATATATATATATATATATATATATATATGTATATATATATGTATATATATATATATATATATGTATATATATATATGTATATATATATGTATATATATATGTATATATTATTTATGTGTGCGTGCGCGCGTGCGTGCGTGTGTGTGTGTGTGTGTGTGTGTGTGTGTGTGTGTGTGTGTGTGTGTGTGTGTGTGTGTGCTGCGCGCGCGCGCGCGCGTACGATGTTTGGAACTCGCTTTATGGAGGGATGGGGAGTCTTGCGATTCATGGGAGGGGGGGACGAGGCTAGTTATGACACAGGGGGGTCGCACCTATGGTTTCGCCAATGTGAGAGCGGTTCGCAGCGTCCTCAGGCGAGATCCGTAGGTTCGTGGTGACGAGGTTTAGCTGCGGCCGCGTAGTGAGGAGGAAAAGTTGACAGACTGCAGATCTGTAGGCTCATGGTGACAAGGAGTAGTTGCCCTCGCGTAGTGAGGGAGGAAAAGACGACAGACTGCAGCTCCGTAGGCTCATGGTGACAAGGAGTAGTTGCCGTCGCGTAGTGAGGGAGGAAAAGACGACAGACTGTATTGTTAACACTTATGATCCTCGGCCAAAAAAAATTGCGACCAATTAGTGTTGTTATTTCTAATAAGGCCAGGCCGTGGAGTAAATCGCAAATGGTTCCAACAATGACATGTTGCGCTGTTTATGGTGAAATCCACTTTCTTAAATGCACAAATGTTCATTTATTTTCCTTTTCCTTTTATCTTTTCCTTTTCCTTTGTTGTTTTGATGTGTTGTCTTCTATGCCTTCAACCTTAAGAATGTGTTCTTTTGGGACATCCGCGTGTCTATTAGGAAAATCATTCAAAGTGCCCGAAAAAATCTGGAGACACTATACGTGTTTTGTACCATATAACACGGGAATTATATACTACACGCGCAGTATCTTGAAAACCACATATAGCGTGTCCAATTGTTCTTGCACATTCGAACTACGATTCTGAGTCCATTGACAAAACCACCGTCGTCGATCCCAACTCCAATGGCAACTCCAAACTCCAACCAACCCTTTTAAAATCCTGACCGTTGGTTCTTAAAAAACACAAGTATTTGACCTCACCTCCCACAACTTTAGGGTCATTGTGATTGGCGTACCATTAATCAACTTGACACGTGGCCATAGGGGAATTCATAAACTAGACAAAAATCAAACAATTCACAAGGATGCCTTGATCTTCCTAAGATTTCACATTATACAAAAGAACAAAACCTGTTCAGGGAACAAAACAAATATACACCAAAAGAGCACAGTCAAACACAATACTGAAGCAGTTGAATGCTAGTTTTTCAGAATTTGGAAATAAAAAAGGAAACTGGCACACAGAAATAAACAACAAAAGAAAGTTACAAACAGAAAAGACAAACCGACAAATAAAAACGGAACTTGAACAAAAAACAGCTTAAAATCGCCAAGACATATTTAAAAAACGGCATTGTTTTCACAAATTGTTAAATCCACAACCTGTGGTTGTGTCCAGAGTATTATACAAGCGACAAAAAAACTGCTTTTGGGTTTCCAGTCAGAAGTCCCGGCTCACCTCCTCATTCGAGCCTTCACCAAAATAGCATATTATCATTCAACTACAAATTAAGAAAAACAGATGACCGCAAAAAATTACCATTTGATAGAATTGCCATGAAAGAGTCACTAGACTGCCGTAGGTAGTTACATAACCCAAGGCTTATGAAGGAATCAATATCATAGCCTGTCCGTCCATGGACGATTTTTTGGTAAATAATGCCTCGACAAAATGCAACGACTTAGGAATAAATCCGTAATTTGCAACATGTTGTCCCATCGAGGGTATGGATCTGCTGCTATTAATGAAAAACTAAACAACCTAGCATGAGGAAATCGCCAAATTCCCCTCAACTCCCAAATTTATGGAGGTTAAGATATATACATACATAACAACGCTCCATGTACAGATGACCCTATTTTGTATTCGAGGTCATCAATTCAAGTTGAACGTCCACCTCCACAATATTGTGAAGAGTATTCTTCAAGGCGGTCCTTACCTCTCCTGCCAGCTCTATTGCTTGCCTGCAACTCCACATTCCCAAACTCATGTTGAATGCTTCTACGCTTTTACGCTTTTTTTTTATATATGGTTTTGTGTGAAAGCTAATCACCCTAATTCCAGGCATTGCCTTTTTGACCCAAAATCACAAAATTAGTGTTAGTAACTCTATTTACGTAAGTGGCCTGCAATAAGCCATGTAAACTAGTCTATAGCGTTAATAATTCACCAACTCTGATAGGGATAGGCGGTGTACCACACCGCCCATCGCTATTGAAGCCATTAACTGTTTATTTTATAGAAATCTACCATCGAAAAATCTGATATGCATATTGGTCTGGCAGTCCGTTATCAGAACCTCAAAACTACACGGCCCATTGTTATTAGTGTTAACAACACTGATTCAACACTGATGTTGCAACATTTTTTGACAAAAAATCACAAACTAGTGTTAATAACACCACTTAAGGAAGTGGATTACGAATAGCGACGTGCTCCTAACATTGAATGACACCGTGAATAATTGTATTTCACAAGGCTTCTAGAAAAAATCACAACTTTTACTATAAAGAGTGATGAACCATGCTCTTCGAAGAGGTCAATATTCCCAGATAAATTATTTACAAAATATGGCTTAAAATAATACCACCAGCAGCAAATGATGTCCACTCACAAACACAAACAAATCCTTGCAACTATCCCTTATCCATCACATTCATCCTCGTCTTGCGTTTTCTTCCAAAGAACATCATTGGCGACTTATGCCGTACGTTTAACCAGGGGGCAACTGAGCTCATCTGTGAATGAATAATCCACGATTCTAAAGGCAGTTTCTATAGCATACCTGATAGTGAGATCAGGACTCATGGTCACTTTGACCTCCACAACCGCACCCTGCTGCAAAAAATGGCAAGTCACTGCAACCACCTCCACCACCTGTTTGGGACAAAAATCACGAAAACTGCAAGTTAACCTTACAACTTCGATTATAGTTGATGTCCGTCTTACTGCCATGAATCCTGAAAGGCATCCTTTTGCAAGGATGCTCCAACCCATAGTGCAATTGTGCAAAAACAATTTGAAACACCATATTTTTGTTACCTTGTACTACACACGTATATACGGTCTTTTCAAGCACAATACAACGCAGAAATACAACATGATAGTGTTTACAACTGTTTTTGCACATTTGAACTGTGCTTTAACCACAAGCAAACCAACCATTTGACACCCTCCATATTTGCCGGAACGATGACATTTATGATGTTGTCCGATAAATACAGACTTGTCATAAAAAGAGCCAATAACGAAAATCAACTCTAACAACTAATGGGTACTGTTATATCGCAAAAGGCACAGAGAAGGCACAACTCAACACAAAGGTCTGACGGGTCATTATACCCTCACAATATAAATACTACAGCTTAAACAAAAAGTTTCAATAGCCAAAATATTCTGAGTGAATTACAATAGATTTCCCACTGTGACATAAATAGCGCCCACCAATAAACCGACACTTCCTTTTACCTTCCCTCCCTTTCTATCGCACCGTTTTCTTACCACTTCAACCAGACTACATCCGTTTAAAGAAAATGACCTACGAATAAAGAAATATCACAAGCCTCCTCTCACCTCGCCAAATTGTCCCTTCACAGTTTCTCTCACTTTCCCCTCCACATCCCGTTGCTGCAATATGCCGGCCTCCCCTCCACACACTTCTCCTTCCTGTGTCTCTGTTTGTCCCACTTCACCATTCTGGTGGCCATCTTGCCAGCTTGTATGGCTGTGTTCTGGAAGTGCCTCACTATACCGATGATGATGCGAAAAAGAGGAGCCATGGTTTTGTGATGTCTCTTCATGTGTGTGTGACTCTTCCTCAACCAAGGTTTGAGGCGTGTGGGTTAGCCGTCCATCAGCAGGGTCTGCAGTAAAAATAGAAAGAAGAAGATTTTATGTCAACACTCGATGCGTAAAATCATGTGGGTATAAAGCATGATTGAAAGGAAACAAATTTGATGACCATTAAAGGCTAGAGGTGACCATTTTTACGAACTATCAGCATGACAAAAACGAAGAAAGTAGAAAGGGGAATAAGTTGACACAGGAAGTTGATTGCAAAGAGCAACGGCACCACAATACCCGTGATCCGTTCACATATGGTTTCTGTAGAGGCGGTGCTTCTGAAAGCTCAGACAAAACCTCCATCATATTGGTGAATAGCAACACAAACTGGCGCTATCCATGTTAAATTTGGACAAGTTCGGAAACCACTCGCTGCAATTTTTTTTCAGAACCTAATCACAGAGAAATATGCAGTGACACGGAGAAATATATGTAATTGTCCATGGCATCTATTCCTAACTTCTTACACTGTTGCACTAAACTCTAAAGTTAAAAGGTACGTTTCTATAGAGTACGTGTATGTTGAAGTGACTTTAAAATGCATAAAACACCATAAACACAACACTTAAAAACCAATTAGAGTTATTACCACATTGGACTGACTAAGTGCCAAGTGACATGCGGTGAAAATAAGCTGACAGCACCTAAACATCTCTAACATAACGCATGAAAATATGAATGGAGCTATGAAAAAAAACCTCAGAACTCGTCAAAACTTATCACCCACGAAAGGAAATATCAAGCGTCAAAAAAATCCACCCAAAATATTGCCGCACTCAGGACACCCATGACACGTCTGTCATGGCACCCTTTATTGCCAGTGTAAAAAAAAAAAGCCCGATTCTGAGGTCACATGGATGTGACTGCCTCCTCTTAAACTGTCCATGTCAAAACTGTCAAGGTTTCCCACCATTCCAAGGAACTAGGTGGGAGTTAATTGAAAAAGCACCTATATGCACCATGGTTTCTGTTATAAGAGAATATGTTTCCTGTAACTCCTTCCTTACTGCCTCTCCAATATTGTGGGCAGCACTAACACTTAGTAAGGGATCGACCTGCATCCCCTCCTCAAATATTCCTTCCTCAGTAATCTTCGAACAAAATGTTAAATTCCATACAAACACATCATAATAGACATGAAAAACTCGCGACATACAGGGTCCTTGTCTCACAGAATAGAGTTGAGTTTGTCCTGTTCAATCGTTTTCCGTTTTTTATTCTCGATTTGTGTTTTACGTTTTTTATTCTCGATTGTATTATTCATTTTAATGAACTTAAGCCCCAACAAATCCACAGACCCACCGCTATATGAACGTCCACATGTACTGAAGATCCCATTTTTCGACCCCGCAAGTAAAGGCAGCCCTGTGATTCCAAAACCCCTTATTGGCTTATTTTATGCAATTATCAATTTGAGTTGTAAACCTCGGTGTGTACAGAGAGGGAGAGAGGGAGGGAGGGAGGGAGGGAGGGAGGGAGGGAGGGAGGGAGGGAGGGAGGGAGGGAGGGAGGGAGGGAGGGAGGGAGGGAGGGAGGGAGGGAGGGAGGGAGGGAGGGAGGGAGGGAGGGAGGGAGGGAGGGAGGGAGGGAGAGAGGGAGGGAGGGAGGGAAGGGGGGAGAGGGAGAGGGCGAGGGCGAGGGAGAGGGAGAGGGAGAGAGAGAGGGAGAGGGAGAGGGAGAGGGAGAGAGAGAGGTAGAGGGAGAGGGAGAGGTAGAGGGAGAGGAGAGGGAAAGGGAGATTTTCCAAATAGCATGGAGTACACAACATTTACAAAACGGAAAGAACTGAGTTAAAGAAAAAAAAAAACAGAGATTACCGAGCCTTTCTTTCTAGTATAACCAATTTCACAAACAATTGTTGAGTAGACCACCACTAAACAGTCTTGAAAGATACAACAGATCTTCCCTAAATTCTTTTCGGTAATCTTTCAAGCGGTCACATTTTTGTAATCCCAGAAAAAAGTGCAATAGCTGAGCCTTTTTTCTTACCTCAACCCCTGGAATTTCAAGCACAGTCTGACGAATAGGATCCAAAAGTTTGTCTGGTACTCCGATATCTAACAGCTCCTTTAGACTGCCATAATATAAACCAGCAAGAGCTCACATCAGTTAGCCTTCCTCAAACGGGTGCTCAAACGTACTCTCTCCACAAAGTACAGTGTACCGTTATTAGCAACACCATATGGGTGCCCCAAAATTTTGCCCCTCTTAACTTATAATAGCACCAATGACACTACTTGTTTTTTTCTTAATGCTAATTCTTTACACGGTTCACAATCAGCCCACATCATCCGGAACTGAAATAGAATTAATAGCATTGATATAAACTCCACACTAATAGTTTTTTTACTCTAATAACCATTCACGGTGTAATCTCTCCAATTAAGGGGGGCACTGCCTAGCTAAATAATAACAAACTCAATTAAATTAACAACCAAAACAAAAAAAGTGACAACCCAATTACGTGTGGATTGCATACAGTCTACTACACTTACATCCAATGGAAACAAAAGTCAACACTCATTTAAGCTTGTCTTAAGTTACAACGATTCACCAACAGCATGTAGACAGCCGTCTGCCCAGTATACCAGTTTGATTCACATAAAACCTTCACAGCTAAAACCATCCGGGTTCTAATTTGGCCCTTACAATTTTTTATATATGTAAGTGCATCCCAGGTATGACATCTGGCTTTACCATCATTCTTTCAAAAGAAGTCGTCAATTCCAGCCATAATTTTTGGTTGATACAGTGGCAAAAAAGAGTGAAATTACCAACCTCTGTGAAGCAATGGAGCTTCCAGCCCGTAGAATCATAGTTGCCACAAGAATTGCAGCTGCGGGATCCAAAAGGGGCACCCCCACCATAACTCCACCTGTGCCCCAACCCAGTTTCACATTCTTGTTTTCTTCAGAAACTTTCTATTATAAACACCACCATATTAATCTTTCCAATTTATGACCTCCTGTTCCCCGGTGGTTGTTTCTTCATCCTTTGCTAAATTATCTCCAAGACAGTTTAATTCTTCCAAGCTTCAACGTCAAACCGTTGTATTATCTCCAGACAGATATTTAACAAGCAGAAGAATCTGGAACATTCACAAGCAGACACACTTGATTGAACGCGTTACCATAAAAAAGGTCCAAACTCTCCGAAATGCCAGCAAGACAGTGAAATGGATTTCAAACATTCAACCATTTTGACAAATCTCATTCTGCCAAGTCTAATCTATGAACAATGATTAACACAGACGGCCCCTTATGCCGATAGTTTGGTACTCACCAATCCCTACAAGCGCCACAAGTGACGATATTGCGTCGCTCCGGTGATGCCATGCATTCGCCTTCAGCAATTGGCTCCCATATTTATCGCCTACAGCTTTTGTGGCCCAGTACAGACTGCCCTTCAACCCATATTCCCCATAGAAAACTCTACAGTTTCATGCACCATTCCCTTCATTCTTTTACCTTGCTTTCCTAAAAGTGCAGACCAGGATCTATATGCAAGCTAAGGTTACGAGGGCAACACCTCTTCATGGCAAATCCATCATCCGAAATCTCACCAGGCTTGAAGATGAAATGCACTAGCTGCACAAGCAAGAGCACTAGGTTTTCATTTTCTCATTAACCTTATTTCCGAATGTGATGAACACAGTCACACCTGACTTTTGGATATCTTTCGTAGGACAACCATTTGCCACCCATTCCAAGCAGATAACTGCAGCAGCAAGTCTAACACCCTTTATAACCTAGTGGTACCCTTTCCTTGCATGCTTTTTGTGTGTTTCTCACAACAAGTAATCCAATGAGGTCAGTGTTCTCACCCTTCTTTCACTCCAATAGATAGGACTGCGGCTGCTAGTGCAACTCCAACATGGTCCATATCCAGACCATGCGAATGGCCATGGCTATGGCTATGACCATGGTGGTTTTCAAGGTGTCCTCCATGTCCGTACTCCAAGCCCAGAGTACTCGCCAGTTGACCAATTATATCGGAAACTTCTGGCAACACGGTCTGCAATCAACAGCAATGGTTGGTGACCACAGTACTGACGGGCTACACGGCAAGACTTAGTAGAATTACCGAAACTAGTATCAGTAACATTGATTTAGTACATCACGACGTGGCCAATTTAAGTCCACTCACTTAAATAATGTTATTAACACTATTTTATGATTTTTGGCCAAGAAAAGTCGCGACCGAAATATTGTTATTAACACTAACGGTGATGGGCACTGGGTATTACACTGGGTCGAAGTCACATTCTCTAGAGGAACTTTTAACATTCAAGAAAACACTGCTATAATGATGAATGAGTAGACTTCGGTGTGCAGAAAAATACCCATATACTGTCTCACGGGAGCGGATGAAGGTGGTTTGCACTTTCCAACTTCCTAATGTGAGAAAAAAAATCAAACGGCGAAAAAGACCTGATATGACTATGGTTCCAATTAAGCTTTCCCATTCCAAGCTCTGAGGTCCTTAAGTTTAACAGAATATTTCTCCACAACTTCTTTCAGAACCACTAAAAGGATAACCGGAGGAAAAATCAACACTATTACGAGACCCAATCAGAAAAAGTAATTCACCCATTTCAGCACTACCTCGGGGCAAATAGAAAATACCTAGGAAATATGAGCTGACCATAAATTATACGACTGTACAAAGCCTTCTATTCTCTCCCATTTTCCTTTTTCCACTTCCAGTCCCCATCTGCCTATCGAGGTCGGTATCCTACCTGTAGAACTTCCAGCGCATGCCAAGCAATGCCACCACCGGTTCCCATTAGAAGCAAAGCCACTCCAAGAGCTCCAGCGGTTTCAATCTTCCCATGTCCTGTAATGACATCAAATGCATTCACAATCAATGGATGTCGTGATCAATATTCACACTTCACATACAAGTTGAAGCCGAATACAAGCTTCCTACACAAAGAACTGTAGCAGTTTCAGATGAGCCAACAGCTAACAAAAGTTGCGGGCAAAAGTGTTTCTATTGACTCCGAAACTGTTAACATCGCCACTAATTCAGGTGTCCGTTACACGCAGGAAAATGACTGTGCTTGCTGATTACCAAAAAAAGGGAAAACGGATGAAATCAGAAAGTTTGCTCTGGGACAGAGGTTGCTATAGCACAGTGAGAAAAGAGATGAGAGGGAGAAGGTGAGGGAGAGGAACGGACGGGCGTGGATGGATCAGTTGGTGGTCGACCAGTTCGGTGCGGATAGGTGGGACGGTTGGACGGGTGGATGGTGGAAAGTTGGGTGAGGGTGATGTGTTGTTGAGGGTGTTAAGAGAGAGAGAGAGAGAGAGAGAGAGAGAGAGATAGAGTTGAAAGAAATAGAAATGACTATGAAATTTGTCTCTCTGATTCGATTTTCTCTCATTTACCATTGGGTGAGGAGGGGAAGAATGCAAGGTACCATACGGAAATGCTTTGTTGCTTGGGGCTCTTGCCGCCTTCACAGACCAAAGACTTACTCCACTCAATACCTGAAAGCCCAAATCCAGCAATGACAAACTAACAACATATAACATGGAATCTGATCCAGAGAAAGCAAAGGCGATAGACACGACAAAACCAAGAAGAAATGTGAAATTTCGATTGCTAGTTATGGTCAGGAGAATGTCATTAGTCCACTTGTAGCGACAGTCATGACATACAATGTTAAATCGCAGTATTGATACAGGCCAGTGATGCTTAAAATTTCAAATCTTTTATCATAACTTCTTTTGCTAGAAAGGAATTTGGAAGAAGGGAGAGCCTGCGAAGAAATAATTTTGGGGGCATTTTGTCATTTCCACCAGACACAAGTTGGTCAACCAGAAGAGGTTCTTTCTAAAGCTCATGCAAGCTGTCCTGTAATGTTTGTGCACTCCAGCACTATTCAGTTTTTTCCAGTTTTGTGTTGAAATTAGTAACGCATTATGAATTACAAAAACAACATCCTTATTTACTTTTACATGAAAACTAGAGTTTTCAAAAAAATGTAAAATACAACTGATACATTATTGCTTTGTCCCAACGTGCTTCCTGCTTAAGACATTTCAGCTTACACAACTAATTGAACTTAATTTCTTCATAAACTTAAACAAACATTTTCCCAACTCGGCTGCTTTCATCCAAATATCTTTCTGCCCTACAAATCAACCAAGAAGACATAATGAACGGTATAGTCTAGATTAAGGCCATCAAACAAGCAATCCAAAATTCGTAATAGTGTGTCTCATTTTCTGGTAATGTTCTTCAGTCTCCTTCATCAAACAAAGGACTTACACCATAGTTCAAATTGCGAAAACAATTAGAAACCCTATATGTTGTCAACTAGTACTGTACGTGTAATATTGGTATGATACGCGTATAATACAGAGACACTGGCATTTCCAATTGTTTTGACACATTAACTATGACTTACACACAGACATTTCAAAATGCTGGCGCGAACCAAAAACTCACAATGTCAGAAACGGAATGTGCTGCATCTGCAATGATAGCCGTGCTGCCTGAAAGCCATCCTGCTGTTCCTTTGCTGATTGTTAAAAAAATATCAGATGCAAGACCAATACGCATAATCCTTTCACCAGCTTCGCCTCCTTTCTTCTCATTTTCCGATTTTGGTCCTTCACTTCTCATACCAAGCTCACTAAAACCACTGCCATGATCGTGATGGCTATGGCCCATGTGCATTCTTATTCCTCCCAAAGCCATGGACGGATTCCAAGAACCTTTATTTATGGCAACATGGCGGTACGTTTTGTGAGAGAAGCAATAACCATTTACCTCTTCATCTTTCCCTCTAAAAACTGTGATTCCTCCTGGCTGGCCATGTATTACAAGGTTTAATGTAAAATTATTATTTTTTAACATCTCTCCTTCCTGGCGAGTGATTCTACAGCATATTTCTCCAATTATTTTTTTCTCAGGCATGAGCGAATCGAGGATCAACAAGGATCGAGGTCCTTCAGAGATATTTGGAGAAGGAGACATTCCGGTCCGAGGATAAATATGTGTGTCCATATGTACGTAATTTTGCAAACACACAACATGAACACCAGGAAAAAATATTTTGGCTGATGAAGGCTGCTGCCAAAGGCGCCATGGTTTGGAAACGGGACTGCATCTCCTAGCTATGGCTGCCATGGCAGCAAATTCAAAATTCAAATCCTACACGAGGGAGAAGTGAATAATGCCGTAGAGATTTAATTGTTACAAGATACGATATAAAAGTGCGGACATTTGGCACGGAAGTCGCACGAAATCAGCCATCGTTGACGCTTCATCCGAATGCACGAAAATTAATAGAAATACGTAATATCCTCATCATTTCTGATTTCGTGCGACAATTTGCATGGAAGTATAGTACAGGTGCGCACTTTTAGGAGTCAGTACTGTACTGTAGTGGGGAACACATCAGAACATAAGATCTGTGCACTAGAGTGCGTACTATTGTACTGTACTGCGTACCTCCGCACATCGCACTGCCTAGTACGACTGCTTATTGTTTACTGCGTATTTCTTAGGGTACGGCCCCATGTATGTGTAACTTAGCGAACTCACTTTGTATTTTAGCGCGGATCCGGCGGACCCGGATTTCAAGTGTTTCTCTGTGTTTACTCGAAATTGTTACTTAATTTTGTGACGATTGTATAAGTCGACAATACCCATGACGGCTGTCACTGTGTACAATATGTCTTTGCCGCACCGTATTTTTTCGAAACTTTTTTGAAGCGTCGCAAGACGCATCGTAATTTTTGAGACGATTTGCGGATTTGGCATGTCGCATGTCATTGCGTGACATCGTAGACGTAGAGCCTTGCAGCCGTGGTTGTACGACATGCCTTTGCGCAAACCTCTCCCATCCGGCCGCCATGGCTTCGCATATTTTTCACCTTCGCAGATTTTTCAACTTTGCGTGAAATGATACTGAAGCATTAAGACTCCTGCAAAAGAAAAGCCGTACAACATGCAAGCGGACATAAAAACAACCCGGTAATTTTTTTGTCGTCAAAAACTTCTAAAAAGTTTTCACCCGTGGGAATATGTTTTACAATTGGTTTTACTTTGCTTAAAACACATTGCCGATGTCGTTTATGATAAGTTTGAAGATGACGTGACAATGGGTCGGAAAAACGCGAGACGACAAATTTTCGTACATCATAAGTTCGCGGATGACGCAAATTGTACTCTACAAATTTGCGATTTCTTCGTACGGCTGTAAATTACGCAGTACGGCGCTAAGGGTACTTCCGCATGTAACCGAAACTTAGTCTTGTTACTTTGTCTTTTTCCAATATTCTCCGTACAACTTTCAGAGCATTCGGATGTAAACGCAAATAACTTGTCACTTAAAAAAGTGACTTGCGTAGACGTGTACGAAACATTGTGATAGATGAAGTGGTACACAAAATGAGGTGAAACTTCAACTTGCTTCAATTTGAGGCGTTTCTCCGCACGTTGTACATTTTTTGTGACTTTGTAATGTCCATACGCCACATTGTCGACGTATCAAAACCCTAGAATACCTTTCATTGTCGCACAAAAATGCGGTTTAGTTATTCGTCATCCCACTTGCCGATAGGTGGCCAATGCTTATCATACGCCTTATGTGTGAAGACATGTGTGTTTGAGAGAGACAGAAATCAGCGCTCGTAAAACAGTACGCACAGGTTGGAATCGTGCGGTGTGTTTTTTTTTTGGTACTCCGCGCACATAAATCGTTTAGCGAGTTTCGACCCACTTTCGCGTCCTTCCAGATCATCTTCAAACTTTATATAAAATCACCTCGCGAGGTGATTTTAAATAAAGTTCCACGACGTGGGCGAATATGCATATGATTTCGCACGCGTCGGAGGTTTTTGACAAAATTTTCCTAAAAAAAAAACCCACTGCACGTTTACAGCCTGTACGATCCTTTTTCCGTGCACCTTTTTCCGTACAGAGGAAGTGGAGGGGTCTTGACCAACAGACGCCATTTTGCAAAAGCGAAGTTTGTGAAGGCGCGCCTCTCTCTCTCCCTCTCCCACTACCGCGTCTATCTCACAATTTTTGCAACGAAAAATGTCTATAATGGTATCAAATGGAAGTTTTATGAAAACGAATTCTTTTGACTATCTTTGAGCGTATTTTGATGGCAAGTAGATTAGGAAAAGACAAAAAACAACAATCGGGAAATCATGGCGAAAAGTTTTAGAAGTTGTGACGTGGGCGCTGTCATAGTTGAGCGTGACGCGCGTGACGTCACAATGTCACAAACCCTAAACATCTGCAATACCTCCACGTTGACAATGTGGCGTGCAGACATCTGAAATCGAAATTGAGTGGAAGTTTCGCAACATTTTGTGTACCGTTTATGTGTCACATGTTTTGTACACGTCTACGCTTGTCACTTTTTGAAGTAACAAGTTATTTGCGATTACATCGGAATGCTCATAAAGATGTACGGAGAATCTTCGCTAGAAACAAAGTTTCAAGATTAAAGTTTCGGTTACATGGCAAAGTGCCCTTAGCCACACTGGGCCGTATCCTTATTGTTTACTGGGTATTTCTTATTGTTTACTGCGTATTTCTTATTGTTTACTGCGTTCTTCTTATTTTTTACTGAGTACGGCGTACTGTTTACTGTGTACTACGTCACCATAAACGCTATTCGACGCTGTCGGGGCATGAAAAGATAAGCGTCCCGCGGAAAAGTTACGCGTCTTTTGCTGCGCTTTCTTTTCCCCTAAAAAAGGTAATCGTATACGACAGCGTAACATGTTGTAATATATTCCGATGAGAATCTCCTCTAACAATCAAATATGTATCCAATGTCTATCCCTCATTAGTACCATACCGCACACTTGACGAACCGAACACACGGTGGCCCTGGCCGCGCCATATTTCTAGTGCGAGTGAAATTCAAAATACTACCTGTCCTTTGTGAAAGAAAAGAGATTTTAAATTTCTAGTAAGAATAAAAATTAAAAAGTATCCTAGAGCGGAAAGTGACCACTTTTTCTTTTTGCTTTTCCGCGCCCAGAAACCGGTTTTTTTGGTGAGTGTCTCCGACTAATTCGATCTCCTTTTCTGATATATTCTAATTTTTAAAGGAATCAACGTCCCTTCAATAATGAGTATTTCCACATTGTTATTCTCATCTAGTATATTTAGGTCTCCGTTTTGGATCGGATCGTGGATAAATTTTAGCAGAAGGCTTTACCTGAGTGGGAGGGAGAGTGATAGTGGGAGACTGTTTTACCTTATTGGTGTTAAAACGAGCGAACTGTAAATCCAGGTCATTCCAAGTTTTTGTGATAATCAGTTGCAATTTCAGCACCGTTTTTCCTTGATAGTTTGATGCATATCATATATATTTTGCATGCAATCTTCTTTTCTTGTCCATCAGAATACTTGTGTTTTGCCTCTAGGACTCTTGTGGAATATGATTAAGTCTGTCGAGGCCTTATCCAATTATTCTTAGGTGAAAATCTCTCTAGTCTCACTTCAAACGTTATCCTTGTACAGAGAAAGAAGTGGCTACAAAAACGAATATCATGGCTTTTCGAAAATCTTTGGCAACTTTCAGCCCACTCCTCCGTCCACATTTAACGCTGGTACATTATTCTCAATGTTCTTGCATCATTATGCTCTTCCCTGAAGCTATCAAAAGTTTCATAACAGTATTTTGAATGATATTTAGAAAAAAAAAACCTGACTTCAAATAACTTTCCTTGTCCAGTTATCTGACAAACAGAAAGCTTTCATCGGCATACAGAAGATGTTGGGAAAAGGACATCGATGTACCCTTTTGGAAAATGCATTGAAGATATGAAATATCCCTTCAAGGTTCCTTCTTTGGATAGCTAAGCCATTACAACAAACTGTGAATACAAGGACTGTTGTGTTGTCGCTTCCTGCTCCCCTTCTCTTTCTCTCTTTTGACTTCTTCTTTAATGATGTTATTAGGTGCGTTCTTTTGCATCGACACCCTCCAAAATCGATTTAGGATCTTCTGTGAACCTTCAGAAAGCTCGCACATGGGACGAAGGAGTAAAGGACGGCTTTGCTGTCACACCTATGGCTGATATTTTTAAGGTGCGTCTCTCATTTGCTGGATGTATAGGCTCACATCACCTTACATCATGTCGCATCACATCTCCAATTCGAGTATGATTATTACAATGTTATGTTCAATGTCTCTTTTTGACTGCTGTGTAAGGCAGGGAAGTACTCATGGGTTTCTGATTAAGATTTGATTGTATGCTGTGGGGTGCAGGGAAAAAAGGTTGTCATTTTTGGGTTACCGGTAAGAACCGTATCTCTTCCATTAGCAAATTTGGGATCAAGGAAAAGGGGCGTAGTCTCTGGTGAAAGAAAATCATGTCCCAGTGAGAAACATGAAAACACTTGAATACTTTTATTTGAAGATTGAACTCCAGATGTGAGGGTGGCAGAATGCTCCTTTTTTTTTTTTAAAGAGGTCCTCTGTCATAGTTTGCATGAAATGATTTTATGTTGACATTCATTATACGAGAGGTTTAATGGAAATGGAGTTAAAGCAGTAAAAGGCTTTTGTAATTGCTGATATAACTGCCAACATCTGAGAGTTTTCTTAAAACTATTTTTATTGAAATTTTCTGAGGTATATCAGCTAGCCTCTTGTTTTGTTACATGGTCACTTTAGTAACCGATATATTGTTGAATGGAACATTGGACCTTGGTTTTATTGCAGGGTGCCTATACAGGAGTGTGCACCAAAGCCCATGTGCCAAGCTATCTGAAGAATATGGATGCTTTTAAAGCCAAAGGAGTGGACTCTGTTATATGTGTCTCCGTCAACGATCCTTATGTAATGAAGGCATGGGCTAAAAGCCTTGAGGCCGATGACAAGGTGTGCACCTATCATGTTAGACCATAGGTATTGTGAAGAATTCAATAGTGCTTACCACCATGGGAATTCATTTTGTTAGTTAGCATGTTCTTAACTTAACTGTGCTAATCATGCTCACAGGACTCCAAGATCAGGTACACTCCCCACGCTATTAGAGTTAATCATTCATATTCGAATGAGTGTTTTTTTGACCCAAAATCATAAATTTGTGTCTAATAGTGATGAGTGCTCTAGTACCCTTCACATTGACTTATGGTTTGCACAAAACGAATTGACTCGTTGTGCCTAAAGAAAGCCGTCCGATAGAACTTCTTAGACAATTTAACAGACCACATTCAGTGTATAATCGACCACATCGACTGATTAATTAAACCACATTAATTAACCCACATTAGTGGGTGCAGTAATGCTCTATTTCGGTATATGTGTGGTGACCTCTAGAGCATTTGTATTCCGAGAGGAGCTCCAGCTTGCAGGCACTAATAAGAATCATCAGAAAATATGTCTTCATCAACATTAGTGCTGGTTTAAAATTGTGCTCATTCTAAAGTAGGTAGGCCATTGTTCATCATATCGCTGATGTCAAAATTCAGGACCAATGAGGTTTGCCTTCTGGGCATGGCTTCACTAAATCGGGTGGTCTTTGTCAAAAATCCCTTTACCTAAGATTGTACTCCATGATAACCTGTGATTACTGTGCTCGGTGTCCAGCAAAAGGTGAATGTACTTCTACACCGTGAATCGCTATTAAAGTAAAGAAATTGTTAGCATGGGGTTTATTTTAGGGTTATTAATTCTAATTTACTTCTGAATAATCTGGTCGATTTGGAACTGGGAATTGTGAAGGATTTTACAGAATTTAGCGTTAAAGGAAAAGACAATTAGTATCATTAATTCTATTTGGTAGTTAGAGAGCCAGAAAAAAAGTCTCCAAATTAGTGTTATTAATCCTTATAGCGATTCACGGTGTAGCGTCCAAATTGGCCCTTACTTTTTTGAAGTACCTGGTACTCTAAACTGTTATCATCTTATACACACTCTTACGGATGCTTATTGTTTTCCCTCACAATAGTCACGATACTGTTCATCAACAGACAGTTCTCTACTCTCCTTTCTTCACGCTGACATCGTTTTACCTTTTGTTGTCATAGTACTGTCCATTATCATTGTTAGTCTGGATCACACTAATCCTGGGTGCACCTTCCCTTTTTTTTTCCATGAAGTTTCAAATGCGTCCAAAAACTCCATAAAACGTGAACGCTTATTCTGTTGATCCTGACAGCATGTGTGCTTCTTATAAATATAATATAACCTCCAATAAAATATAATATAGATTTGAGATAATTATTATTATATAATATATCTGCTTTAAAGCAACTGGGGCATTACCATTGCTCACAACGATGGGCAACTACATTGTACACCGTATTATTGTCGACCACATTGATTAATATGAGGGGCTGTACTTACATTAGCAACCAGAATAAATTCTCACAATCTTTATTTCACACTACTGGTGATCATGTTATATCTGTTATTATTTTGATTTGTTACCACGATATCAGAATTGTTAGATACCACACTAATTGACCGCTTGGGTGTGGAAAATCGCGCAAATGGTTGTACCAAGGAGACTTCTGTTGTTGCACACTGATATCTCTCACCAACTTTTGTTGAGCCATCTAATCTTTAGTCATCCATCTCTTAAGTCATCAATCTCTTTCATGCAATGTGTTATAACACTGCACCAAAGTGATTCCATTCCGCAGATTGATTTTTATGGTGATTTTGATTCTTCGTTCCACAAGTATCTCAAGCTTGACCTTGACTTGACGGGAGCACTTCTCGGCCCTCGTTCTCAACGGTGAGAAACAAATCGACCTTCAACTCTAATTGCTCTAGTTGTTGTTAATTGTGATGTTTCCTTATCTTCCTGTGTTTAGACCCGACATATTAGGCCCACTCCTATGACCAATATTTGTCATTGTAGCTATTTTTCAAACCAATTACAGTCCATCGGTATACAAGCTAAGAAAAAATATTGACACATAGATGCCTATTGGTTTAACAGTCATTGTTCTTTTCATGTGTCAAGGTTCCAAAGGTATGCCTTGTGTTTTGATGTTCTGATAGTGGTGTTGTGGTTTCCCTTTGCTTTTTAAATCTCCTTTTATCCTCCCTTTCATAAGATCAGTCCTGCAAGTTATTTATATTCAAAACTGTACACGGTATCTACCTCTGTCTCCTTCATAATATTAGTTATGCAATTCGTTTATATTCGATAATGTAAATGGTGCCCACATCTCTTTCCTTCTTAAGATTAGTTCTGCAATGAACTCATATTTGATAATACTGTAGATGGTATCTACATTTCTTTCTCTGTTAATAATACGATTGCATCTTGACTTGTATGAACTGCTTGGCTATTGCAGATGGTCAGCTTATGTTGTAGATGGCGAGATAAAGTCAATGAATGTCGAGAAGTCAGCAGCTGATTTCGATCTCTCAAGTGCCGAAACTATATTGAAGCAGCTGTAAGAGACCAGGTACAGTGGAAGACTCGCAAGTAAAGATTTACCACTTGTCATTCTCCTCTTTGAAACCAAACATTTCAGCACAACAATTACCGTGGTAGCGTGGACCCAAGTTAGGCATACAACACTAGAAGGTTTTGTTTGAAGTAGGCGTAAACTCCCAAGTTCATATCATCGTGTGGTGACTAAGGTTAGATATCATGTGCACATGAACCTGTCGCTGTTCTCATTTTTTATGTAAATGTAAACATGCAACTGTTGAGCTTCTTCATCATGGTCTACTTTTGTATTATGGCATTTTTTTTCTTGTTATCCTTCTTCCCCTTTTACTAATTATGTCACACCATTTGCTGTTTTTAAAGCGCGCATGCGTGCTTTGTGGTGCTCACTACAGTTTAGATTTCTAAAAATGGTTTGTCATTGAAACTATTTAGAGAAGTGCCACTTATGGGTTTTTACCATTGTTAATAATTACTTGTCTACGACCATCAATATCAACCCATAAATTTTTCAAAGGTCTTTAGTATTTCACTGATAGCTTTTCCTTCTTACTTCGCTTCAAAAGCAACGTTATATTGTGGGTAGGTCCGAAAATAAAAGTAGAATGTCTGAGTTAAGCGCTGCAAAGCTACGCCAAAGACATGGGACAGCATTTCACAGTTTTGTAGCCCCTACAAGATCGAAATGCTTGAGGTTGGTTAAGTGCGCAACACAAAAATAATCATTAAAGCCGCTAAAAACATTAATTTTATTTCTATTAGATGCATGTTGTCAATCACATTCCCAGTCCATTTGTAACATGACAGCTCCATCCTGTAGTCACAGGTTACGTCTGAAAAGCTAGTCTGAAAAGACAGCCATAAACTTGGTGAATTTTCTGAAAGAATATGAATTATAGAGCCATAGTGAAGACAATTTCCTTAAAAGAGAGGAGACTAAACGTAATGTAACCTAACTCCGAGACTGAATTTGTTCTTGGTGAGGACGACATGTACACTATTCAAGGACAATGTAACTGAATGTAGGGACACTCCAGTCAATCTGTATCTACACTCAACAGGCAAGCTGTGTCCACGGAATCTAACAACAGAAGTAAAGAAACACTGAAATTCAGGTCACAAAGGTCAGATATTTTAATCAGTGATGCTTGTTACTTCCCTATCCATTATTGTCTTACTACAAAGAAGTTCCCAAAAGAAAGTATTTTGTCTAACTATCAGTCTTGACAGAGAGTTACCCTAAGGCACAAAATTATGTGTGTTATTTTCTATGAGGTAACAGTCCGTTGACAATTATTATATACTAAGGCTACGGGCTTGTTGTCTGTCCTCAAAATACTTTCACAACTATATCAAGGCCTGGCTAAAAACAAAAATTCGACACGTGCTGCGACAGTTTCAATCAGCAGGAAAAAATTGATGCTTAAGGACAGTCTATTTTTTCAGTTGTACAGATTTTACCTTTTGCCTCTTTTCGAGGTTGCCGGTATTTGGTGCGTGGAACTTTCACCTTCAAGAGATTTACCACTACCCACAATATGGCTCACATCATCCACGATTTTTTTGAACTGTTTGTCACAGACTGCCGTGTTCTTCGCTTCACTCTGTCTGATAATGATGTAAAAATATCTACCATACTGTCATCCAATATCTTGTCTTTGACAGCCAGCCTCGCAGTACCTCTAGTCGGACTTTCATGTGGTTCTTCCTTTTTTTCAGCTTTTTGTTCTTCTTTAGGCTTTTGTTGTGCTTTGGGTTTCTTTACTTCTTCGGGCTTTTTTTCTACTTCGGGTTTTTTTACTTCTGGCTTTTTTTCTTCTTCTAGAGTTGCAAGATTTTCGGCAACTCCTCTCTTGACAGCACTTCCTACCGCCTTTTTACCTCCAGCGGGTGTTCTTACAAAGACAAACTTAAGGTCAGAGCTCTTCGTTTCTCGGAAGGAGTACTCCCCGTCATTGCCAGTAAAAGACTTGAGGGCCTCCACACTAGTAACTCGATTGAGAATTGCATACCGAACAAGCATACCTCGAGCTTTCTTGCAGAGAACACTCACAATTTTTCCATTCGCCTCCTGAAATACAACCTGAAAGTACAGAAAGGAACACAGTCATGATTTTTCATGCTGGTGAGCTCGCCTATTACAAATAGAATCAGAAAGAGTGGTAACACAATCGTTACAATAATAACACCATTCTCACAATCCACAAGCACAATTTTCCCATTCACTCCTGAAATACAACCAGAGAGTCCAGAAGTGAACAAAGTCTTCATACAGTCTTAATTCTCCATGCTCGGGAGCTTGTCTATAACAACTTGACCTACAAATAGTGATAGCACAATCTCTACAATATAGCACCATTCCCAGAGAACACAAAGGAATAAGAACTGGCCGACATTTCAGATAGATTCATTACAGACAAGAGCCATTACAGAGTATCACAAGTTCAATATGTGATGTGGATATTGTACCTCAACAACTTTAGCGTTTGCTGGTAATAAAGATGTTTTCAGTGCTTTGAAGTACTCAGCAGAAGCCGCATTAATCAAAACCAAAGAGTCACCTTCTTTGCTCTCATCCTCATCCTCCATGGCTTTTACAAGGCTTTGTGTGATCCGATCTCCCCAGTACTCATAAAGATCCTTTCCCTGGTCCGTTTTCAACTTCGAGCCCATGTTAAGACGGTACGGTTGAATCGAGTCAAGAGGCCGAAGGACTCCGTAAAGTCCAGAAAGGATACGGACATATTTCTGAGCCCAACTTAGATCTTCCTGTGTTTGCCAAATATAACCCGGCTGATCAGACAGGCAGGGTTTAAATAACATGAAAGGAAATGAATAAGGCGAGGGAGTTACAACCAACCAATCAAGACGTGACAGCTAACTCCTGGCTGACCTTCGAAAGAAGCTGTGAATTTTATCAGTCACGTCCATCATCTCATGGTGCAGAGTGATTTGCTAGGATTTAAAAAAAACTGAACAAAAAGTGGGTGCAGAATTAAGAGGCGAAGAAGCTTGATAATTAAGGGGCTAAAAGAACCATAAAACGGAGGAAATTTAAGATATTAGCAAAAAAAATGAAGAACAACACAAACCTAGGAAGCTGGAACTGGCCTTTTCCTCTAACTTCGTCCTCAAAATCCATCCAGGGAATCAAAAATGAATCAAGGTTTGAAACTGACCACAGACATCTTTGAGGCGGCCCATCCGATGTAGGCGTCACCATTGAAGGCAAGGCAAGCAGCCTGGCACACCAGCCATAATTGCAAAAAGTTAAAAAACCCTAATCTCATTGAAACAAAAAAACCTAATCTCATTTAAAAAAAAAAAAAAAACTCATCTCGTTGAATAGGTCAGCTGATTTACAAACCTCCTCATCAGTTAACTGATTAAATCTAATCTTTGGCAATTCTATAAAAAAGGAGATTTACAGACAAATGATGATTCTATATTCTATAGTGATTCTAAATGTTGGAACACAGTGACTCAAATAGGGACAACAAACTTTTTTGGGTTCTGGAAAATATGTCAACAAATGAGTATGAGGACTTGCTCAGTTTGACTCAAAAAACTACAATTCCTGCACATTTTACAACCATGAACCGACTTCCTACTTAATGTTCCCGATCCTTTTCCGGTTAGAAACGTACCTAGGAAAACGCAAAGCAATACAGCAAGCCCCAAACACTTAAGGACCTAACCAAAACGATGGTAATGTACCAAATTTCCTTCAACGCCATAACAGTTTCAAGTACAAATCGCAAAAGTAGAAGAAAAACCTTGCATGGCTGATCCTTGAAATTCTTATACCGCTGGAAATTGAGATCTGTCAAGTTCCCGGAAACTTCCAGCAGCGCCTGAAGCTGAGTCTTGGAAAGCTTTGCCAGCTGTCCCGCCAGCTCATAGGCGCTATGCTTAAACTCCGGATCGTCCTGAGGAGCCACGTGGCCTTCAAGCATGTCCAGCGCCTTGGCAGGAGACAGGACGAAAAGCATGACTACGGAGAGAAAGTGCAAATGAGAGAGAGGGAAAGAGAGAGAGAGATGACCTAAATTTTGAAAGTTGGATAGTTGCCAGGTCCAAACTCCATATTGACAAACCCTAGCCTATTCCCACAGGAGCATTTGATTTTCCGAAAACTCATCGGAAAACGTACACGCTTCGACGTCATCAAACATAGGCGCGAAAGCAAACCTGCAGTATTGAATGTTCGAAGGACGACGACGGTGGTTCAAACTTCAAAGTCCTGCAGTTGTTTTGCGCGAGTACGATGAAATAGCCGTTCGGATGTTGTTTTGGCTACGTCAGCTTTTCGGTGAAATACGCGACTTTAAGGGTAACCTTCCATCAGGCGAAAAGTGGGGTTGTTTACTGGAGAAAGTACCCTTCCGTATTAGGCCGTACTGTTTTTTTTTTTTTTTGCTTTGCCCTTTTTCTAAAAGGGCGAGTTTTCAAACTTTTCACCAAGACCAGTTTTAAAGTCAATTGCGTGAAGCTGCTTTTAGCCTTTTACCATAGAATACTGTAAATACTGTGGCATCCGTATTACCTTCAACTTCTCAATGCTGGATTTGACAACATAGATCCCCTCCCCCTTCCTCTCCTTCGAACCTCTTTCATGCCACGTCGCCCACCTAAGCCATAGGATGTCCAGCCTCTTATTGTCGAGCAATTCACTTAGGTCATGCCGATGAGCTTTCTCGAGCGGTTCGGGCCCTGTAGCCATTCACCCCTGCTCCCCGATCTTCTTCCACCATTGAGGTCCTTCGAGCTCTCCACCCCCCTTGCACCTTCCCCTTTACCCCCTTCCATCCATGCCTTTGAGCCTTTTGAGAGTTTTACTTTAGATCGAGAGGTTTTCATTAAGGCCCTTAGCTCTTCTCCTCACCTTTCAACGGCACAGTGTATAAGTTGTTTCGCGATGTTTTGCCCCTTGAATCGGGTGCCCGGGATTTCAATATGTTTTTTTGAGTATGTTCTCTTATAGCTAGTGGGGATGTGCCCCCTCGGATTTGTGATCTTCTCACGGCGTCCCGCCCTGTGGCATTCGACAAACCTAATGGAAGGATCCGACCCTATTGCCGTGGGAGAGGTTTTATACAGATTGGTGGCTTGTGCAATATGTCTCCAGCTCCAGCCAGCTTTCCATGATTATTTCTCTCCTCATCAGTTTGGAGTGGCCACGAAAGGAGGTTGTGAGGCCGTCGTCCACGGGATTCGGGCTTTGTTGGATGTACATCCGGATTGGTTAGTTCTTCAGGTCGACGTTTCAAATGTATTCAATACGGTGGATCGGAACGTGATTTTTTCAGGGCTAATGGCGGCTCCATCTTCGATTGTCCAATTATTCCCCTTTGTGAGGGCTTTCTATTCTTTGACAAGCAACCTTTCCTTCTCAACCAACGGTGATCTCATTCCTCTCTTCTCTGCAACTGGCACTCGACCCTCTAGGCGGACCTTTGTTCGCCCTCGCCCATTACCGGGCCCTTCGTGCTTCCGCAACCGCCTTTCCTTCTTGCCTTTTCCCTTCAGTTGCAAATGATACGCACATTATTGGGCCTAGAGAACAAGTCGTGTTGGCATATGATTTTTTCAAGGAATGTTTAGCCGAACTCAACCTTTCAGTCCAGCCTTCGAAGTGTGTTATTTGGTCTCCTCACGATATTCTACTTTCCTTTACTCCCCCTCTTGGTTTACAAACCCCTTCTCCCTCTGATGGCATTCGTGTGCTTGGTTGCCCCCTTGGTTCGGATACTTTCATTACCCAATTCCTTGATGATGCTTTATAGACAGATTTGGCCCAGGTGGACGACCTTCCTCACCTTCCCCACCCCCAAGTGACTTTTGCTATGTTAAGCATGTGTTTTCCCCACCGCCCTTCTTACCTTACTCGTACTTCCCCTCCCACCTCGACGTTTGTCGCCTCTCCTTCGGCTTTTGACGATCGCCTCATGGACGTCCTCCGCACTTTGTTAGGTCGTGGGGCATTCGATCGCGAGTCTAGGCCCTCAGCCCGCATTCAGGCAACCCTCCTTGTCTTGCTTGGAGAGTGGGGTATATTATCGATTGCTCGTGTTGCTCGCGCTGCCTATTTGGGAAGTTGGTGCCTTATTGCTTCTACTCTTGTTTCTCGTTTCTTAGCTGGGGACACCCCCGTTCTAGCTACCGTGGCCCCCCGTGTTTCAAACGGAGATTCGCGTTCCAACGGTCTCTATTGGACGCGCAACGTTCTCTTCATCCCCATGCCTTAGTGGATGTGATAACTATCTCCACCCTTGTTACAAAATCCGTTGAGCTTGTCTTGGAATCAATTTCCGATCAGGTTGTCGCCGCCATTAAATCCGAGCTTCTCAAAGCGCTTCCCTCTGATTCTTCGCGTGCCTGTCTTCTATCTTATGGTGGACCAGGTTTTAGATCTTGGCTTTTGACTACACCTATTTTATCCACTCTCCGATTCTCACCTGCCCAGTTCACCACCGTCGTCCGATTTCGCCTTGGCCTCCCCCATCCTCCTTTACTTGGCTCTCTTGTTTGTGCATGTGGTCGTGTCTTGGGGCCCGATAGTGTCCATTTGCTTCGTTGCTCCCATGGGGGAGATTTGATCCAGGCGCTTGACACTATTCGCGACGCTGTTGTGACTATCGCTTTGGAGGGGGGCTTTTCTGTGCGTCGGGAGGTTTCTCACATTATTCCCTCGCGTCGGATCGATGCTGTTTTGCTTGATGGTGCCCGTCCCATTTTCGGTGATATTGTTTTAGCAAACCCTACTTTTGTTACGGTTGTTGGCCAGGCGGCTCGACATGTTGGGGTGGCAACTCGTGATGCCCCTAAGGCGAAGGAGCGTGATTATGCTCACCGGGACCCTATGGATGACTCTATTCTGAAGGCGGTCGAGGTCTTTGGTTGTTTGGGTGTTGCAATGGATGAGTTTCTCCGTACTTGCGCTCAACGTGCTTTCGAGCGGCGAGGACTTGGGAGCCCTCCTCCTTCGCTCCTTACTTCTTTTTATCGTCAATGCTTATCTGTGGCTTTACAGCGAGTGCAGACTTCTATTCTCCTCCAATCGGCTATCGGGGTTATGGATCGTCGTCGTGTTCCGGACTTCTCTCAACGTGCTCCCCCGGGCTGGGGGGACTTACAGGGTTGCTTTTCGTAGAATTTTAAGTGAGTTGGGGTTGGGATTGTAGTTTTGGTTTTGTGAGTTGTCGTGCTTTTCATTTTGGGGTTTGGGTGCTTTTATTTGCCTTGTTGTTATTTTCTTTTTTGTTGTTGTGCCCCCGTCGCTCTCCTTGGTTTTTATTGTCCTGGTAGTCTTTCGGTTTTGGCCATGCCACCCCTTTTGTACCCCCGGACTCAGATGGTTTACCATCGTGCTTTTTAATTTATCCTGCATCTGACCGACTCCTTCGAACTGTACACCTTGAATCGCTATTAGGGTTAATAATTTTTTCGCCATTTAAAACATATTTTCTCCGTACACACTTGTACGATTTTCAATTTGAGTTCGCCAATCGGAAGCTGAGAATCTTACCTTTCAATCGCAACTGCCAGATCCACAATCAGACATGTGTGTTAAGAAAAAAGATGTTTTAAGAGACGAAAAAAACATCAACACTAGTAGTGATTCAGGGTGTATTGTAATGATGTATCGAGCTGTACTGTACGGAGGAACAATCTGCGTTTCAACTCTTTCCGCAAATTAAACATATGCGAAGAAAGTTTTGCTTTAAATACTGGAGCTCACAATATTCATTCTGTTTGTGTTGATTGTCCACCGTCCGTTTCGAACAGTGTTATTCTCTAATAAGCCCGATTGGACGTCCTAAAGGACAATGAAGCTTTAAAATGATTAACGATATCATGACTTTTCCTCGGAAATAGTGTGAACAAAAGAGTTGTGCTCAAGGTATTGATGCCAAAGGATCTGGTATGTGCACTGAACTCATGTATTGGTTTCCCAAATCGCCCAATAACTGCCTTACTGTACGTACCTTTTCTGTGCCTCAAGCATACATTGACTTTTGGCAAACACAAACAGGTCATTGCTTTAGTGAGGCTCTGTGTTTATGATTGACTTTTGGCAAACACAAACAGGTCATTGCTTTAGTGAGGCGCTGTGTTTATGATTGTTGCTGCGACAAGCCATAATCTCATTGTTCTCCAGCATTATGAGGGGATTCACCAATGAACCCAGTGATGCATACCGATCAAAATCACAAACAATAAATGCAATTTCAATTATGTCGTATTATGTCATATCGAGAAGTGCATTTGTCGATGTTTATCAACTTATCCGATACTTTTTGATATCACGATAATTTTCGACAGTCGACTGATCTTTTTTAAACTTCAGGTGTTTTAAATTTGTAGGCGATGTACGCAAGGTACGAAATGCACGAAAAGTAAAAAATGTACATTTCCCATATTTGTTCAAGTATAGTGGCGAACCAAATATAGGAGTCCCCTTCAAATAAAGTCCCATAGGTAACTTTGCATTCTCATTTGTGAACACTTTTGCCACATCCTCTCGTGACACAATTACACAAACAGAAACCTCATCTCGCTTTTTCACAGTTCATTAATAAAAAAGTCGTCGCAACTTGTTCACACCATAATTACACTTGCTTCTTCCCTGGACACTTCTATATACAGCCCTTCTGCTATACTTACAACTTCCACAAAAATACTCTAAACAACGTGACAATTGACGACTTAAAACTACTTGTCCCTCAACTACTACGACTTTTTTCCGGGTTCTTAGAATTTTAGGTTCTAGGGCTTGCAGGGTTTTTAGGGTTTTCCGGGTTTTTCAGGTGCCATTTACCTGAACAGATCTTTTACTAATTCTCTACCAACAATTACTGTTGCCCCTCCAATCACAGCCATAAGAGTAAACCGTCCTCCGGGAACAATGGGCTTCGTGGACGGCGGTAAACAACGAGAAGAATATCGCTCCGACCAAGCCATGGCCGCAGGAATAATGCCGAAAAGGACGAGAACTGTAAGAAACACAATGTTAAGCTTTAATAAAGACGCACGATGGTAAACAGTCTGAGTACATAGGAAAAAAAAAAA
>JBBHKE010001632.1:142552-252318 GCA_037447655.1 Zygnema cylindricum
AATGCAGTTGTATTTGCAGCGCTACACCAATTACAACGGCATGCTGTTTCGCGGCTACTGAGTTTAGGCAGACATGTTTTGGTAGGAACTGCAGCATCCGGCGCCCAGTTAATAGCGCTAGTGAAACAGCAGCAGCGACATGACATGTGGCGGTTAGCGATAATCGCACATCCAAAGTAATCGCATATGTTTATTAATGGCACCACATTCGATAAATTCTTAAACTTTTAAAACCTTTTATTACGATCGCGACAATTGACCCGCGGCCTACGACGTCAAGGATGGTTTTGTACGGACGGATTTGAGTCATCGGCGCTTTGTCGTACGGCAACATTAACCACATCGCGACGTTTATGTTGACGTAAGTTGGCGTCAAGGGCGATTCACGTCCAAACAAATTTGACGTCACGCCAAAATGTCGTGTTATCAATACCGTAGAGTACAGTAACGTATTGTATCGTACTTTTAATTTTTGCGCGTGCGATTTGTCACATCACGCCACGCTGTCGTGTTCTCAATTATCCGTACACAACCGGAAACGGATTGATACGTGGAGTACATGTAACAACTACGAAAAATTGTGACGCTCCTATTGGTCCGCGTGTACAAAAACAATAGGCCCTTGACAATCAAAGGGCAAAGCACCGGGTCGCCCGCGACTATTATTTACAAAAGATGTTTACTAAAAATATGTTGAGATTCTCCAGACTTCTTGGCGAAAAAAACCACCGTCCGATTTTCAATTTTCGACGCAAACGCCCCTTGTTTCCAGTACCTAGCTAGTCTCCTCCGACTGTCCTCGGGAGGAGAGTTAGCGATTACAGGACGCGTGTATTGGACCACTTGTAAATACGTCAATCCATGACGGACGTTAAGTTGTAAAGTTACATGTGGCAAATGGCGTGTACCTTCTGACGTAAAAAAAACCACCCTGTTCGACGACAAACTCTGTTCGCCGACAAAATCTTGGTCACCGGACATCCTATCACGCCTCGTTCATAAATGTGCACAATCAAGTTGGTACAGCGATAATGCATTCACGTACAAAATGGTACATTCTTCGACATTTGTACAAACTTTAATTTTGCAACGGTTTTAGTGGCCGCTCGTACGACGACAACCCTAAGAACGTTGAGATTGTACATTACTGTAGCGTGACGCTACTAAGATATTTTAATCGGCGTCTATCCGTATACATACTTATTAACGATTTTGTCCTTTTCGAAATGATGATTATTCCCGGGCGGCTCAACAAGATCCTACGTGGTACCAATCGCAATCTAACAAGTCAGCAATTTTAGCTTCACTGGCACGACCTGATGGAAGGGTGTTACAAATTTTACTGCCGGTAAACGTGATCGTACAATTACTGGGAACGCCTGATGGAAGGTTACCCTAACCCGACTTCAATATCCGGCAATATTTTGAGGAAGCTCGTTTATACAGTTTTCATAGAAAGCCGTACATTATTCCAACGTCCATTTGTTGCGGAAGTGAATTTTTTTCCGGTGGGAATAGGCTATGAATGAAAGGATCGTCGTTCGACAAATAGAAAAAAAAAATCGCACGTACAAAGGATTTTAAAAGTTTCATATTATTATCATAATTCGGAAAATCATTGGAATGGGAAATGCTCCTGTGGGAAGATGGAGTGGATACCTAACGGTTACCCCTCAGGAGAGCGAGAATATGTACGGCAGCCCGTTCTTCTGTTGAATTTAGCACGTTTAGATGTCGTACGTAAAAATCCGCACCTGAGCGTCACTGACGCATCTTAAAGTCTATTGGTGCTGCGCACAATTCTGAGGGTACTTTCCCATGTGCTAAAGTTACAGTTATTTTGTGTCGTTTTCCCCTATAACTTGTAAAAAAACGAGAAAATCTGCAGCCGTACGAAAAAAATGAAATTGCGTTACTTCAAAACTTTATATGTACTGCATTTTGTGGTCTAGCGCGATGCAGTTTGTCGTCTAGCGCGTTTAGCCCTACTTTCGCGTCCTTCAAACTCATCTTCAAACTATATATAAAATCACCTCGCGAGGTGATTTTAAATGAAGTTCCATGAGGTGAGCGAATAGGCAGATTTTGTCGCACATGTCGGAAGTTTTTTACAATTTTTGTGCGCGGAGTACCAAAAAAAAAACCCACAACACGTTTCCAACCTATACGTACTGTTTTCCGTGCGCTTTTTTCCGTCCAAGGGCCGTGGAGGGGTCTCAACCAACGGACGTCATTTCGCGAAAGCGAAGTTCGTGAAAGTGCCTCTCTCTCTCTCCCTCTCCCACTACCGCGTATATCTCATCATTCTTGCAATGAAAAACGTCAAAATGGTATCGAATGAAAGATCTCTAAAAATGATTTCTTTTTACTATCTGTGGGCATATTTTGATGGCAAGTAGAGTGAGAGAGGACAAAAAAACACAATCGAGAAGCCATGGTAGAAAGTTTTAGAATTTGTGACGTCGGCGCTGTCATAGTTGAGCGTGACGTCATAATGTCACAAACCCTAAACATCTACAATGCCTCAATGTCGACAATGTGGCGTACAGACATTACGAAGTGACAGAAAATGTACAGCGTGCGAGTGGACGTCTGGAATTTAAGCCGAGTGGATGTTTCGCAACATTTTGTGTACCGTTTATCTGTCACATGTTCGTACATGTCTACGCTTGTCACTTTTTAAAGTAACAAGTTATTTACGCTTACATCGGAATGCTCTGAAAGTATTACAAAGAATCTTCGGTAGAAACAAAGTTACAAGATTAAAGTTTCGGATACAAGGGAAAGTGCCCTAACTTCGGTTAATACTAGGAAGCGCGATGCATGCCAAGCGCTTAGAACGCTCCAAACGCACGGTTTGGCGGAGAACCAAGACGGAGGGCTCGAGGCCGTACGATATTTATCCAAGTAATGTACCTTCGAGCTGGCTACAGTACACCGCCAATCGTTATTAGCGTGTAAGTTTTTTTAGCGTATAAAAATAATTACCGTGGTGTACGCTATTTAAGAATTTGAAAATTTTGGAAAAAATCATACATTCTAATTGTTTGATTATGGTAATTTGGATCTTTGAAAAAAAAAATGTCGGTCGCAAACATGCTTACACTAATATAGGTCTCCGTACAAAATCTGACAAATCGTACACAAATCGTACATTCACACGGTCGAAACGCGGCTGTCGGACGAATATGTGCGAGCGGGATTTTTTACGACCTGGTTTTTTTCCTTTTTAGAACGCACATTCTCATGCGTCCGCGGTTACTAAAACTAATTTATTGTATTTTTTAACTTATAAAGGTACATTTATGTACGGTCTGACACTGACCGTACACCACTCTATTTAAGAGACAACGTACTGAAAATAACCCTAAATAGAATAAAGAAAAAAATAGAATGAACTACACTAATGGAGAATAAAAAAAAAAAAAGTGGGACGGAATTAGCGTACATAACGCTAATAACGATTGGCGGTGTACTGTACTATACTTGAGGATACAGTACGGTACAGTACAGCTAAAGCTACAGTACTGTATAGAAAATATCAGGTTATCTGACGACGAGTTTTCAACTCTTCACCAAGACAAGTTCTAAAGTCAATTGCGTGAAGTTGCTTTTTCCATGGAATGCTGTAAATACTGTGGCATCCGTATTAGCTTCAACTTCGCAATGTTGAATTCGACAACATGATCCCCTCCCCCTTCCTCTCTTTCGAACCGTACACCTTGAATCACTATTAGGGTTAATATTTTTTTCGCCACTTAAGACATTTTTTCTCCGTACACACTTGTACGATTTTCAATTTGAGCCCGCCAATCGGAAGCTGAGAATCTTATCTTTCAATCGCAACCGTTAGATCCATAATCGGACATGTGTGTTAAAAGAAAAGATGTTTTAAGAGATGAAAAAAATATCAACACTAATAGCGATTCACAGTGTATTGTACCAATGTATCCAACTGTACTGTACGGAGGAACAATTTGTAGCGTTTCAACTCTTTCCGCAAATTAAACATATGCGAAGAACGCTTTGCTGTAAATACTGGAACTCACAATATTCATTCTGTTTGTGTCGATTGTCCACCTTCCGTTTCGAACAGTGTTATTCTCTAATAAGCCCGATTGGATGTCCTAAAGGACAATGAAGCTTTAAAATGATTAAAGATATCATGACTTTTCCTCGGAAATAGTGTGAACAAAAGAGTTGTGCTAAAGGTATTGATGCCAAAGGATCGGGTATGTGCACTGAACTCATGTTTCGGTTTCCCAAATCGCCCAATAACAACCGTGTACTTACCTATTCTGTGCCTCAAGCATACATTGACTTTTGGCAATCACAAACAGGTCATTGCTTTAGTGAGGCTCTGTGTTTATGATTGTTGCTGCGACAAGCCAAAATCTCATCTCATTGTTCTCCAACAGTACGAGGGGATTCACCAATTAACCCAGTGATGCATACCGATCAAAATCACAAACAATAAATGCAATTTCAATTATGTCGTAATATGCCATATCGAGAAGTGAATGTGTCTATGTTATCAACTTAGCCGATACTTTTCGTTATCACGATAAATTTCGACAATCGACTGATCTTTTTTAAACTTTAGGTGTTTTAAATTTGTAGGCGATGTACCCAAGGTACAAAATGCGCGAAAAGTAAAAAATGTACATTTCCCATATTTCTTCAAGTGTAGTGGCGAACCAAATATAGGAGTTTATAGGAGTCCCCTTCAAATAAAGTCCCATAGGTAACTTTGCATTCTCATTTGTGAACACTTTTGCCACATCCTCTCATGACACAATTACAGAAACAGAAACCTCATCTCGCTTTTTCACAGTTCATTAATACAAAAGTCGTCGCAACTTGTTCACACCATAATTACACTTGCTTCTTCCCTGGACACTTCTATATACAGCCCTTTTGCTATACTTACAACTTCCGCAAAAATACTCTAAACAACGTGACAATCGACGACTTAAAACTACTTGCCCCTCAACTACTACGTCTTTTTTCTGGGTTCTTAGAATTTTAGGTTCTAGGGCTTGCAGGGTTTTTAGGGTTTTCAGGGTTTTTTCAGGTGCCATTTAACCGAACAGATCTTTTACTAATTCTCTACCAACAATTACTGTTGCCCCTCCAATCACAGCCAGAAGAGTAAACCGTCCTCCGGGAACAATGGGCTTTGTGGACGGCGGTAAACAACGAGAAGAATATCGCTCCGACCAAGCCATGGCCGCAGGAATAATGCCGAAAAGGACGAGAACTGTAAGAAACACAATGTTAAGCTTTAATAAAGACGCACGATGGTAAACAGTCTGAGTACATAGGAAAAAAAAAAAAAAAGGAAAAGGCAAAACAAGACCATAATCACAAATAAGACCATAATCACCATACTATACCGTCCACACATCTCCCTCTTGTCATTTGAAAACCAACTGCCGACGGACACAAGAAAATTTGATTCATGCGGGAAAAAAATCACAAAATCACAAACTCACCAAATCTCATCCCCTTTTTCAAAACAGAAGCCTGTGGTTGATTCTATTATCACACTGTGGAAGGTACGGCCCATGGACAAGAATAATTGAGTGACAATCTAGTCAAAATTAAGATTGTATTGCATTTCTTCCTGCCTTAGAAGCCGTAGACAGGATCGAGGATTACATTTACCTCCATAAGTACCGGCAAAATCGAGGGCGGAAAAGAAAACATCGGGAATCCAAAGGGCGAGGATGAGTGGGGGGAAGAGAGTTAGAGCGTATGGCAAAGGTTGTCCTCTCCCGGATGGAAGCTTCAGTACTGTTCGCCAACAAAAAACAGTGATGTCCAATATAGAATTGTGACTTCTAAAAAACAAACAAATGATTCTTCAAATATATGATCACACATACAACCATCTATTTATCACCATGCTGCAATTTTATGTACCCAAAGACAAAAACTTATATAAACAACCTCAGTCATGTTCTGACCGTTAAGTACACAGAATGACGACTGTCGACTCTCTCAACAAAGGTTCTATGCTCTAAAAGTTCCCCAAAAAAGCAAAAGTTTCAACTCACGGTCAGCTAAAAAGTCGGAGAGGCCCAATACAAATCCAATATATGATGTCGCGACCGCAAAAAAAGAAAAGACCTCCACCACAGGCTGCCAGTAGATAAGAAAACACAAGACTTGCTCATTAGCGAACTCCGTGGCACAAAAGAAAGAATATATCTGTTTCTGTTAATAGTTTCTGTTTGTCTGTAGGAAATAAAAATTCCTTCTTAGCATAAAGTTGGTACCAAATAAGGGAGAGAACACAAGATATACCCAAAGTCTTCAGAAGCAGTAGAAAGTCTTCGTGGGTAAGTGCAGTTTTAGAAAAAACGGGAACCTAGGATCCAGTCAAACAAAATTTTATTGAAGAAGCTCTGGAGTCGATTATAAATCGGTTAAACATCAACCAAGCATCCGAATTTACTGTAGTTAACACCATCCGAACTTCTGCATCGACATACATTCTTCAGTGTATGCATATAATGTATGAACCACAACGTGTCCTATATAAAACAACATAAGTACGATGATTGCTCCACGCTTGAATGCTCTTTTGTTCCTCATCGCTACAGGGTTTTCAGTAATAGTTAAACTGTCCAGATGAGGTACAAACATGAGATCACACCGTGAATTGCTATTACCATTAATGACACTAATTCAGTCCTTTTTCTGGCCGCTGAAAATAGCGTTCATAATATTGTATACTTTTTTCTAAGTGAGCAGTTCAGAATCGTCCACGCCATTAGGAACAAAAATAGTGTTAGTAACAATAGCAATTCAGGGTGTAGTTACATGCCTCAGGTTTCTGGAGATTTTTGCACTAAAATGAACAGAGGAGAACACATTCTAGTCCAAAATTATGAGTTCAACACCCAGAAGACCAGCAAATGCTCTTAAATCTCTCACCCCAATAATCCCACTAGTCTCTCGTAGTCGCATGAGAGGATCAAATTCTGCCACAGCTCCAGTGGCGCTCAGATCGCCAGCTGGCAGGCTGGGAATGGATCCCAGAATGACCGCATCCCATACTAAAAACATGACAAGGGGGAGAGCAGTTCCCCATACAACCGCCCAACGAATACGCGGTAAATCTCCTTCAAGGTTTGTCGCAACAACGGGAACCACATTCTGTCACAAAAACCACATTTTGTGATTCAATAAAAGCACATTTATAGCTCTATCAACATTTGTAAAAGAGCCCGGTCCTCGCCCGGAATTCTAGGCAAAACTTTGTTTATTCGAAGTACAATTCTGCAAAGTTGGAGTCCTGGGAATCATGTCGCAGGTTGTAGATACATGTTGATAATTCTCTGGCTTCTTGGGTTGTGTTCTTAATCCACTTGTATTTGTTATAAACATACAACTTATTCAATTTTAATTTGGCATATGCTAATTTCTGTTTTTGGTCTCTTTTATACTCAAGGCAAGGAAGGAAAAAGAGTGAATAGAGGAGCGCACACCGCACTTGATAGACAAAAGAGAGAGCGATAATCGGAATGCTTTTTGGTACAGCAGAGAAGTCTGCCCGGAGAAGGAGGGAGGGGTCCGTATTCCCCGCCGCAAGAACAACGAGGGTTCCAAAACTAGCGACTATGGCAGCCACAAGTCCTCCATTGACCACACCAATCACACGCTGACTGCATAACAGCGTCAATGACCCATCCGTCCACCCATTAACACTACCGGCCCTAGGGAGTAACCAATTATTCACTTCAGCAATCGTGACAATGTATTCCTCAGTATTTTATGAACTTCGGCTAATTTATGTACCTAGGCTATGCTTTACCAAAAATTACCATTGTTTATGCATCTAGGATGTATCTTAGCACCATTTATGCATGTAGGTTATATTTTACCAACATTTACACACTTATGCTGTACCTTAGCAATATTTATGCAATACACAATAATTGCTTCAAGTGTCAATAGCACTAATTTGGTGCCATTTTGCTTTTATTCCTGAACATAAAACAGTGTTATTAATACTGACAGCTTATTTTACCAAATTACCGCTAATTTGGAAAGGTTAAAAAACGTCCACGTAGCCTGTACCTAAAATAGAAACATTAACAACACTAAAATAAACGCCATGCTATATATTGCTATTAGCGAGTCTTGGTGTACCTGTAAGCAATACCTGGCAAAATAGCAGAGGCTACCAAGGCTCGCAGTAAAGAGGACGCCACTCAGCCAAACAGGTGCTCCTGAGGCTCCTGTAATAATCTCGGCCGATCGTGCCACATATGCCACGAGAAGAGCATAGTGAATAAAGACATAAGTTGCACAAGAAATGTTGACACCCGTAGGTCCTAACGTGCGATCTGCCATAGACACCTGGAATAATTTTAGGGCCCAAGCAGGTCAGAAAAATGTCTCTAACGGAAATCGTACCCGCACAACTGTGGAGCCTTGCTGAATCTCAATCTGGTGTCATTGTAGACGAGATCGATAAAAAATGCTACAATATGGAAGACGGTACAAAATAAATGCATAGTAAAATAACAACCCAATATGTCCTATGGTTTCCAAACTTTCACATTAGTGCTAGTATCCATGGACTTTCCCGTTACTCTGTGCCAGGACTTCATCCATCATTGCAATAAGAAGGGAATGGAAGGGAAGGGAAGGGAAGGGGTCGCAAGGGCTTGCCAAAGAAACTCCACCGGAACCAAGTTCACACATAGTGTTAACATTGACCTCTGCCACCAGTAGGCCGGTGGTCACCTGCCCCAATCATTTTCCCATATAAGTTCTAACAAACAAACATAGATAAGACAAACATGGATAAGACAAGAATGGATAAGACATACATAGATAAGCCAAACATGGATAAACCAAACACGGATAAGACAAACACGGATAAGCCAAACATGGATAAGACAAACATGGACTGGACAAACATGGATACGGCAAACATGAATGAAAAAGTCAACTACATACGACAGCGCAAACACGATCTTTTGTATAGAAAAGCCAAATACATTAGAACATTTTGTGGCTTTCTTAATAAAGGCAAATGTACTGTATTATTGTTTGGGCCAGTGGAATTTGGGCCAGTGGAATTGAAAGAAATAGCACCCAGGAAAAAGAACAGAGCAAGTGTATTCTGTGACAAGTATATTTGACTTCCTAGCTTCAAACATGTTAGCATATGAAGATGGATCCACACATGCACGATGTTTCAAAGAACAATGCTATTGTCAAGCATGTTTTGTAAGAGATAATGAGAGATAACGAGAGTAGACTCACCATATAGAGCCAACAGAGAACACATGTAGGAGCAGAAGCAGAAAAACCTGCTTCTTGGGTTACAGCGGGAATTGCCAAAATGCCTGCCCCGACCTGCGGATAAAATTGATGTTGACAGAAGGTATAACGGATAAAATTGATGGATAAAATGTTTAACAAATAGAATTGATGGGTGATAATGTTTAACGGATAGAGTGATGGAGACAGAATGTTTAGTGTGACGGTGACCAATTGATGCTAAACGCTCTGTTTATTCTCAAGGCTACATGCCCATCACTATTACTGTTGAACTTTTTCAGGGTAGTTAAAGGCGCTTAACTACATCTTCAATTGTTGGATTTTCTTTTTGAGGCAAGCTATCAAAAGGCAACGGTTTTATCGTGGTGTCACAATTAAAAATCGGGTGAATGTTTTGTGAGAAAAGGTACTTTGACTGCCTGAAAAATGTTTAGCACTCATACCGATGGGCAGTATAGTTTCACATCATGCTGGAAATAAAAATAGGAGTTCCTCCTAAAGACAAAAAATCACTAACTAGGTGAACAATCTGGTTATTTGTTTCTTAACTTCCTTTACCAGTGATGTAGCATTTGTGCCATGGTCTGCTGGAAACCGCCTTCCTAACTCCTTTTGGCATTTTCCAAAACTATTTAAATTCATGTTGACGATCGAGCCCAGCCATAGCTCTTTGTTGAAAAGGCAAACGGAACTAAACCTCAAAGACTTCCCATTCATCGGTTCCCATTTGACATTCTTCAACAAGTATGTCCGTTGTTACCATCCGACTGCACCTATGCTCTCTACACTGTTATGTCGGTAAGAACTCTATCCTCCCACAAACATTAAACCAATAATGTAGTATTTGAAATCGTCTTTCTTCACAAAAACACAACAACGGCCAAAAGGTAAGAGACTGTACCGTTGTTCCCGCCACCAAAAGAATGGCACTCGTGAGACTCCCTGTGCCCTCATGTGCCCTCATGCCACATGTCAGTTCTCCACGCCTACCCGTCGGTTTTTCAGTAAGAAGTTTGGATTGTCTCCATCAAGAAGCTGAAAGAGGAAACAAGAGAAAGTTGTGACTCCGACCCTTTAGAGACCAAACTCTTATCTCCATTTTTGCGAAAAACTTAACTGCTCAAAGCCCCAATCTTGTGACAACAGTCAGCCACAACTAGTGTGTGTTGTTTTGAAAAAAGTGCTTAAACATCCTCCACAACACAAAGAACAGGTTTCACAGTCACATTTCCAAAATGTGCAACATATTAGGACTTAAGGATTAAAGGAAAAACAAAGGCAATGTGGTGTCCATATGTAATAATGGACAGTATAACGAGTCTAAAATATGACAACGAAGACTTTCCGCAAAATTTGCAAGCAATTTCCTTCCCGTTCCCTCAAATTGCAAAGTCTCATATTAAGCTTTTCAATCCCTTTTTGCCCATTTCCGACTCGTTAAAAAAAAACCACAGGCATACCTGGTTCATGCGTTAAACTATTTTTATTTAGATTGGAGAAGAGGCGAATATCATCCACACTATTTTCAGAAGTTTGTAAAGGAGCCAATGGCAGGACTCCCTCTACATCATCATTTATTGAGGAGTTTTTGTCCCCACTCGGCTCTTTTTGCTGCCACGTGTCTGCCAGTCTCACCATCACAAAGACAGCAACACTTACAAAGGAGAAGAATGCTGCAATCTTACCCATATATGCAATTCAATGTCAATTCGTTGCCTACCCCATAAGAGTAACGAATGTGAGTCAATCCTACGGGTTTTCAAAGGGACACGGAGTGGATTTTCCCATTCGAATACATAGATTAGTGCGGATGATGACAATGTAATTACCATAACAACCACCCTGTTCAACAAGAGCCGGTTCATAATTTATTACTTTGCGTTCTGATGATTAAATTTTTGGTGACAAAGATTTTAAGAGATGTAATATTGTTTACAAAAAGTAGAGGTTCAAAGCTTTCTACTGTGGGAGAATATAAAATTGACTTATACTTTTCGAACTTTTGCACTTTTGTGCAGAACAATATCAAAAACGTTCCACTCGATTATACACTACTTATTTAACAATTCATAGGGTGGTTGTTGCGGTAGAGCCTAAGACTTGCATTCTCAGAAGAATCGAGAAAATGACAAAAGATCATGTAACAGTCCTTTAGTGTCGAAAAAAAAAACATCGTGGAAGCTTCCGAAAAGAATAGGATTTAGGAAGATTAAACCACATAGGAATTGGTCAAAAATCAACAATTAAGACAAGAAAAGCCAGCAGAAGGAAGCTTGGATAATTTTTTTCACCTTGCTCCGTTTCACCTTCATGTTCTCTTGAGGACTTGACACTAAATGCTTCTCTTCTCCTTCCTCTTCCCTCTCTCCCTTCACTTGAAACCATCTTCCAAAATGTGCCTCCTACCCAGCTTGTTACTTTTCCCAGCACTCCCCTCTCTCTCTCTGCTCTAACGGAAACTTGCCGCATAGAAACGGTTTGTCGCTTTGCCCAGCCATGAGAGTAAGTGCTTGAAGGGAGGGACACACTTCCAAATGAAGATACTATTGGGTGAAGTCGAGAGGACCCTGAAGATAAAGTAGAAGAAGAAGACGAAGAGGAAGCCATGGCTCCTTGGAAGATCTTCGCCGATCCATCAAGTCCATGAAATAGGGAAGGTTTCTCCTTTTCCAAACGCCATGGCTTATGAGGCTCGTCAATTAATTCAGGAATGGAGAGGGGAGAGAGGCGAGTAGTGACCGACGACTTCTGAGAGAGAGGAGCAAAAGGGATAGGCGGAGCTCCGGAGAAGGAAGCCATGAAGGAAGGGAAGTAAGCATGAGGCAAACGAAGGAACTATATGGCTTGCAATGTTGCATGAGGAACTTTTACAACGCAGTTGGCGCTTTCCATGAGGGACGGAGGACTGTGGGTGAGCTGTCGGTTCAGTTCACTTTTGAGTGCCACGTGCAGCTCCGACATTCGCCAATTTTGTGATTTACACTTTTACAGGGAATTTACGGGAAACGACAAATCAAAAAGTGACGGAAGGCGTGACGAAAGACGTGACGACTCCCATTGCAGATTACGCCCAAAAAGTTTGAAAACTCGGGCAAACCGCAAACGCTATATTCCGTACCCAGTTTTGTATAATATGTGTTCTGGATATAGTATGCCAATAGTACGGGATTGCCAGATATGAGAGTCTACAAGCGTTTCAGCCACTTTTGATCTATGGTTTGGTTTACGGCGACGAAATGTTCTGTGCAGCGACTACGGGTACGGTAAACTGCGTACCTATTATAGCTTCAGTAACTTGCTACGCGACACCCTAACTGTTATGTGGACACCCATTGAAATAATCCGCATGAATAACGTACAGTTCAAGGACACCCGTTGTGTCATGATGGGTGTCCAGTACACCGCCAATCGTTATTAGCGTTGTGTACGCTAATTCCGTCCCGCTTTTTTTATTTTTTATTCTCCATTAGTGTAGTTCATTCTATTTTTTATTAGGTTTATTTTCAGTACGTTGTCTCTTAATAGAGTGATGTACGGTCAGTGTCAGACCGTACATAAATGTACCTTTTTAAGTTAGAAAGTACAGTAAATTAGTTTTAGTAACCGCGGACGCATGAGAATGTGCGTTCTAAAAAGGAAAAAAAACCAGGTCATAAAAAATGCCGCTCGCACATATTCGTCCGACAGCCGCGTTTCGACCGTGTGAATGTACGATTTGTGTACGATTTGTCAGATTTTGTACGAAGACCTATATTAGTGTAAGCATGTTTGCGACCGACATTTTTTTTTTCAAAGATCCAAATTACCATAACCAAACAATTAGAATGTATGATTTTTTACAAAATTTTCAAATTCTTAAATAGCGTACACCACGGTAATTATTTTTATACGCTAAAAAAACTTACACGCTAATAACGATTGGCGGTGTAGTGTTGGGTATCGAGGACCGTTTGCCGATATTCGACATATATCGAATTCAGGAATCCGATACTCGATATATCGCTTCGATATATCGTATTTCAAATCATCGCGCTATATCGCCAATATATCGTATCGTCAATATATCGAAACTAAAAAAAAAAAAAAAAAAAAAAATCCCACAGGTTTTCAAAGTCTCGTGACTTCGGACAAAGTGACTGTAAAATCTTTGCCGGAAAGAAATACGGTTTTTTCCTGAAAGTCAGCAGAGTGAAGGAGATCTCTGAGGTACATTGACGAGGTACCATAGTTGTCCTATTCGTACGGATTTCGACTTTTTTCCGAAAACTACGTAGTATTCGTTACTTGCATACCGTTCGTTAGTTTTCGCTGTACGATGTACGAAAACGTACGGAAACCGTCCCCTTAACCCTAAAAATCCTTAAAAATCCTAAAAATGTACGGAAAGCATACGGAAACGTACGTCGTTGTACGACATATGTAACCTAAAATACCTAGGAGTACGGATAATGTAAGGCAGTTGTACTGTAATTTACCGGAATGTACGAAATGCACGGGAAGTACCCTAAACACCCTAAAATCCCCCCATCACTAACCCTAAAAGTACTGAAATATACGGACCCCGTACGTAGATGTACGAAAAATGTATGTCCGTATAACTGAATATACGGAAAAATACGAAAATGTACCCTAAAAATCTCAAAATAATAACTGTAAAAAGTACGAAAAAATACGGACACTGTACGTAAATGTACGAATAATAGTTGGCTGTTTATCATAAATATTTGAGAACTTACGAGAATGTACCCTAAAATTCCTCAAACCCCCTAAAAGTACTGAAATGTACGAAAATAGTACGCAAATGTACGAAAATGTACGGATACAAAGTCAGGTACGCATTTAATAACATTTTTTTCATCGTTAAATGCGTATCGTGCGTAGTATTCGCTCCTTCGTTTCGTGCGTATTATGCGCACGGGACAACTATGCGAGGTACACTTGTGAAGTACACGTACGTCATACGCAGGTACGATTTTCCAGACGAAAAAGGTCGGTTTCCAGATATTCGATGATTTTTGAGATTTGGTAGTTAGCTTACGTGGAACCACTCATATCAGAACACGTATGTAAAACTTTTTGACAAAAGATACGCGATGTACCCGAGGCCTCTGTAATACATAAATTTTGTTGTCCGTACTATTACAGAGACCTCCTCGTGTAACCATAGTACCATACCCCAAATAATTAATCATTACAATTTCAGAATTAGTACTTTTTTGTCGGTTACATTTTGCGGCGTCTACATTTAAGTCACGGAACGAAAATCACGGCGTACGTGGCGTATTAGACAATTTGACTTTTTCGCTAAAATAACATATTATATAAATAAATAAATAAAAAAAATTTAAAAATACTATATATCGCGATATATATCGCGATAGTTTATGCTCGTCTCGGTACGATATATCGAAGATCTTGCTCGATCGATATTAGATATATCGAATATCGATATTATCGCGATATGAATTTACCCGATACCCAACACTACACCGTGAATCGTTATTAGCCTTATGTACGCTATATCGGCACCCCAAAATTTTGACATTGATAACTTAAAATTAATAAATAACACTATTTAAGGTCGTGGACCATAATCTGCCACGTCTCCTGGAACTAAATTAGAATGAATGATGCTAATTTTTTCTTCACACTAATAATTTCTATACGCTAATAACGATTCAAGGTCCAGGGTCCACCTAAAGCCCGTCAAATATTTGGGTCAGACCGACGGCCGCTAACAATAACATCCCTCTCTAACAAGTAACGACGCATGGAGACGTCGCTCAAAAGTTGAAACGACAGAAAAGCGTAAGCCGAAGGAATGCCGTCGACCGTTTTGATCTACGGTTGAGCGAGCCGTTTTGTACATTTCGTACGTTTGGATCGACGCTGTGGAATTGACATCAGTGAAATGCCAACGTGACGAAACGTTACCACTTCGACTCGCGTTGTGACAGAGGGTGTTAGCGGCCGTCGGGTACGGATCCAAATTTTTGACGGGTTTTAGGTGAACACCCATCATGACACAATGGGTGTCCTTGAAGTGAAGTCTACAATTTTCTTACGGTCTTTCTAGGGGTGTCTACGTAGCAAGAGTGTTCACCCTAGCAACTCTCATAGTTTAATATGCTTCCGTGCTTGCAGGTCCACCCTGTTTGTACCCGTCGAACTTCACCATCATTTCTTTTCTTTTCTCCTCTGGACTTCCTTCTCTGTGCTGTTGTAAGTTGACCTATGGCTCCTCACCGCAGGCTCAATCCCAAGCCTGCTTTCGACCGTACGCTTTTGCAGCAAGTGCTGCCAAACTCGACTCACGTGACGTCACTGTGGAGGTGCGTGTCAGGAAGAATTCAAAATTTGTCACTTTGTGCAGTAGCCGGTTTGCAATGCTGCAGGTGTATGCTGTTCTACATTACTGTTTGTGTATAACAAGCAGTTTAGTTGTAAGTTTCTTTTACTCTTATTTTTCTGAACAAACTATTTCTGCTAAAATTACAGGGCTTATTGCTGTACATGACGGTTTTTTTATTATAATCTCTAATTTATTAGTTATTTACGGCTTTATAGCAGATTTTAGCTTCTCTTTTTCCCTTCAAATTTTCAACTGGTGTTTAATCACCCTAAAAACTCACAGGAGCGGACTATCGATGTGCTGTTTAAGAGGTATGGGGTTTTAAAACCGCAAAACTGTTTAAAAAAGCAAAAATAGAGTAGGTTTGGAGGTTTGCTGCATGTAGATCTTTTCTGTTCGGCCACATGGAATATTGTGGTCTATACTACACTGTAGAGTAAAACAGTTATGAATGTAATTGCGAAATTAGGATGTATAATTCTAATTTAGTCTAAGGAGACGTAGTGATTTGTAGTCCACTCCCTTAGAACGCTGTTTTATGATTTTCTACCAAACTAACTTGCGACCGAATTAGTGTTATTTACTCTAATAGCGATGGCCGGTGTAGTTTATGATGGTTAAAAACTTAAAATCAATGCTTTTCAAAGAGATTATGCGCTGTTAAAAAGTTTCCCGGATGTAGTGAAGGAAAGGGGTACGGTTTATGCCAGGGTTTTCGGTTCAGGTTAGGGCTAGTCACTAGCAGTGTTATGAAAGTTAGGGTAATTGTCGGGGTTCAGTGATGGAATTCAGGGTCAGCTACGTGGAATTACTGGCTCGGGGTTGAGTTTGGGGTTTGGTCTGGGATTAGGATTGAGATTATGGCTAGGGTTACGTCGTAGTAGGTTACGAGTAGTAGGGTTGGGATTTTGTTAAAACACTATGGATTTCTTGCCGCTCATAGTTCTGCATTATGCTGAAATAATTCCAAGTCATAATTTAATTTTATTACCTACTGCTTAGTTTGACTTAGTAAAATGATGTATAGCCATATTGAACTAATTAAACTAAGTAAACTAAGTAAACTAATTAAGTTTACTAATTTTATTTTATTTCAATTAATCAATTACTGATTTTGTAATATTTCAATTTGGCTTTGCAGCTTTTTATTGGCTCATCCTGACTCTCTTCCTCACGATGTGCCCGGTCTTCCCAAAACTGCAACTGAAATTCTCCATAGAACCTTTACCACATTGACGTCAAAAGTGACATCAGAAGTCACTTCGGCGGACCAGTCAACAACTAAGTTGCTTTTGAAACTTCAGGTAAAATCTGCCTCTTGTACATGAAATTTGTTCTAGGCAGCATGTGGAAGGTTTGAACGGTGTTGTTTCAGTTTTGGTTTGCCTCTCAAGCAACAACTTTGATAGAAAGAACCAACTTCCGGCGCTGGTTTTTTCTGATGACTTTCGAACGCCTAAAAAAATGCATTTTACTCTTGATCACCTCCATTTTTGTTCTTTTTGACAGTTTTTGTTGTTTTTTCCTTTCACTGGCTTTTGCTTCCATAATGAAACCGTGTTCTTCACTCTGGAAAGGGGAGGTGTTGATTGTTTTCATTCATTCCGGCTGAAATGCAAATTTCAAGGGATTGTTATTGTTGACTTCTTACAAACGATCTTTTGATCTTCTGTTTGGCTTCCTTCTTTTCTTTGGTAAAGTCATCGTATTTTAACGTTTAAGGTTTGCATTGGAATCAGTTTTTATTCTGAGCAAAGGCATATAACTTGACCTTGTGTATGATGTCAATGTGTTAAATGAAAACATAGTTTCTGTTTCAAATACTACATGTTTGTTTTTGACTTCTAGCGTTGTATGTTGAGAGTCTAGAATGGAGAGATGTGAACAGATTTGCACAAAGTTTTGACATAAAATGTCCTCCTAGTAAATGAAGGGGGTTTCTTGAAACTAGGCACTGATGAGAACAATCCGATTCTGAGATTATTGGAGATGGTTTGATTCTGAGAGTAACCAATGTTTTGAAGTAGAGTAACATTCTTCGACTCGAAGCAGGTTCAACAGTTATTGTTTTGCGTTGTAAATATTGAACTTTTGGCGCATAATTTTTAGGAGGTTTGATCTACGCGTATTATTGTTAATGAACTGTACTGCTTTGAAACTTTGTATTGGTTTTCTATTCGGTATATTGTTGTCATACGGATGTTTTTTGTCTTTTTCAGGATGGTCTTTCTGTGGAAGCAGTCATCATGCGACACAATTCTTCTGCAGGAAAATATGCAGGGGGTCAGAGGCTTGGAGGACATAGGGCCACACTGTGTATTTCTTCTCAGGTCGGTCTCCTTTTGTCACAAGAGAGAGGTTGTTGAAAAGAGGTTCTGACGGGAGAGAGGTGTTGGTTCATCCACATATACAAGTTCTTAAGGCTGTATATGGGTCGCCATAACTGAAGGTTCTTGTTTCTCCTATTCTCTTGGTTATGAATGTATATCAATTACAAACAGTTTTTTTACTTTGGAGATGTTGGGCTTCTGTGTAAGAAGAAATTGGAAATTTTTGCACATTGCCAATTGACGTTGATAGCGTAATTGCACAAATTAATTGCAGAAATGATCAAAACGGCTGCAAATTAATTATTTTGTATTAAATAATGAATCCGAATAAAGTGGAAACAATGAAGTGGAGAATAATAATGAATCCAATATAAAGTGGAAACTAGGAAGTGGAATGAATCCGAAATAAAGTGGAAACTATGAAGTGAATAAACAATGATTTGAAATAAAGTGGAAAATAATGGAGTGGAAGGTTGGGTTTTCATTAGGCAGGCTGCCAAATGGGATGCACATTCTGCGCCACCGGGACCATGGGGCTAAAGGGGGATCTCTTGGCGGGAGAGATAGTGGAGCAGCTGGTTTATGCTCTTCAGATAACTCCCATTCGTAATATTGTGTTTATGGTAGGTTTTTACAGTGATGTCACTCTTGTTTGTGTTTTACGAGTCACCTTTTCTTTGGGTTTTGCGAAGCAAGGTTTTTTGAAGAGCGTGAATGTTGGGTAAAATGATCATGAAATCGTTATTATTTTGTTGTGTATGGTACAATTTCTGTACGTCTGCCTTGGGAGAGTTTTCACCAATCAAGATGCTCCTTTTCGTAGTCAAACCGGCGGGTAAATCAGCAGTTAAACGTAATTTCCCTGTTTAAACGAGATTTATTTTTTTCTTTTTTTTCCGTTTTCGTTGCTGAGTTTATGTTTTTTTGCAATGGATTTGTAGGGAATGGGTGAGCCCCTTAATAATTATAATGCAGTATGTGAAGCAGTGGCAATTATGACGCAACGGCCGTTTGGCTTATCCCCAAATCATATTACTGTTTCCACTGTAAGTTTCCCTTTCCTTCTTATTTCCTTTTTTGGTTGTGTCAACATTATCTATTTTCCAATCCTTGTGGATTGTTTTCTCCTTAAATATGTAATAAAAGGTTACAAAAGGGTCATTTTTCCCGTCTTTGGTTGTTTCCAAAATATATATTTTTCGATCCTTGTGGATTGTTTCCTCCTGAAGTAAAAAAGAGATGATATTTGGGCATTTCCTTACAGATTTTTATGTCTCCAGTGCCATTTAGACCGAGCTGGAGTTTGTGTACTTTAATTCTTACAAGAAAAATGCATTTCACCACATTATTCTAGGTCCCTTTTCCTTCTTTTTCCTTTCTTTGGTTTTTTTACTTTCATTCTTTCTTTCTTTGCCCATTTGTTGACAAACTGGCTGGATATAGGCCCCTCATGAGTTCCATCCCTTGGTCTCTGACACTGTCAACCGTGATTGGTAGAAACAATCCTTATTTTTGACGCCAGTTTCTTGAGTCCTTCACATAAATCATTCTGGATGACAGCAATTATGAGAATTAGAGAATCCTTGCCCATTAAGTGTTCATTTAGGCTCTTTTTTTTGTGTACATCATTGGCACGAAGCATACTATACGATAATATCCCTAATACGATTGAAGAAAAGGATAAGTGCCCTTCAAGACTATTTATGGCGAGTGGTGAACATTTTTGCAGGTTGTCATGCCATTTTTCTATTGGTAGAAAAGTATGATATTATCTCTAATTTGATTGCCGAATAGAATACGTATCTGTCCAGACTGATTATGGAAAGGGGTGGACATTTTTGCAGGTAGGTGTCGTACCACGAATGTTGTCATTAGCGGAAGATTTGCCCGGAGTCAATTTGGCTCTCTCTCTTCATGCCCCCACTCAGGAACTTCGAGCCACTATAGTTCCTGCAGCCAGAGCTTTCCCTCTGGAGAGACTCATGTTGGCCCTCGATTCTTATCTCACGGCCAGGTACCATGTACTTGGTCATTTTGTTACCTTAAACTTGACTAAAGGTCTTGTTTAACTGATTCCTGTCAATGTTTAATGAAATCCCTCTTCGAAACTGAATCTCTCCGCTGTGTTGAACAAAATCCCCACATGTCAGCCTCAATTCTTAACTCAGAGCCAGGTATCACACATGGTTATTTTGTTATCTTAACAGATTTTCTGTTGTTGTGTTTAACTGGTTCCTCTCATGTCAGCCCACAATTTTGATCTCACAACAAGGTAACGTGCATGGCTATTCTGTCATCTGTCGTGTTTAACTGCACCTCTGTCTATGGTTATCACCTTTATTTCGCCTTCTACTTCACTTCTCTACTCAGATGTGCCGCGCTTTTTAATGAAGATTATTGTGTATCGTGTTCAACTGATTCTTTCTCCTGCAGCCATTGTGAGAGAGGTACACTGAAGCGTTTAGCGTTAACGGCACTAATTTGGTCCCTGTTATTTTCTGGCCAGTGAACATAAAATAGCTCTGATAATACTGTTTTCTCCATTCAAAAAACTAATAAGTAGCCAAAAGTCATCCACGTTGCCCAGACCCTATTTAGAATTAATATTACCAAATAAAACGTACTTGTTAATGCTATTCAGTGTAGAGCAACAGGATTTGTGTTTATTTCTTTTTCTGCGTTTTTGGAATTTCTATGGGGTTGTTCATTATGTAGCTGAATGTGATCGCAGTGTAGTGTGTTTACTGTTTGGAGGATCATTTTATGCAGTCAAATGTTTTATTGGAGATTCTAAAAAACGTTAAAACCTGAATAAACCCTTTCAAACTGCTTTGAGTTTCCTTTAGTTATGCCATCTATACGCTGTCATTGCTATTGGAGTTCATCACTCTATCGGGTGAGTCTTCTTCTGATTCAAACTCATAAACGCGTGGTTAGTAACACTATTTAGTTAAGTGGCCCGTATTGAGCCACGTGGCAAAACATGTTTAGCGTACTTAATTCAATAGACCGTCGACGATAATGATTCACTAACTCTACTAGTAATGGTGGTGTACCTTCTGAAAGAAAAAGGTTATTATGGCATATTGTCCTGACTTTTGCTTTGGGTCAAATCAGTGGGAGGAGTGTCCTCGTGGAGTATGTGATGTTGGCGGGGGTCAACGATTCTTTGGAAACGGCTCATCAGTTGGGTGCACTCCTCGAAAACCGTAGAGTGGTATGATCTTTCTTTCCCTTTCCCCCCATTGCCCCTTCGCCTGGCTGCTGTTCCCCCATCCCCCTCCCTCTTTTCCCCTTCTCTCTTGCCCCTTCCCCCTCTTAGTTCATGGATCATGGCTTAATTTGTTTGGACCATATCGGCTGGTTACACTATTGAAAATTGCTCATGTTTTGTGATTGTTTTGTAATCATAGTGTTCTGTGAGTCGCCTTACATACGATTACTCAAAAACTTTTAAGTTAAAGGATTACCCACATTTTCTTCACAAAACCTGACTCATTCTTGATACTGTAACCTGGCTTGTAGTCACCAAAATATATGTTGACTTTTTAATGGTTTTGTTTGGGGAAAATAAGCCTCGTTAGAAAACTTTAGTGACTGTAAAGCTGGTTCTCTTTATGCGAACAGAAAGCTCTTATAATCATTGTAAGTTAACGCCTTACCTTTTTGGTCAAAACAAAAGTCAAAACAAAATATTGCCGGATATGGGAAACCATCATGTTGGGCCTTGGAGAATATTCTTAAAATGAATGCGGTTAACCATGGTTATCTGTTCATACAAATGACTATATTGGCTGTACCCATACATTGATCATTTCATGACAAGCTAGTTTCTTCATTGTCCTAGGGAAGAGTTTATGAGTAAGAGGATTGCAGATGCCTCTGGCAAACTTCCTTTTTTTACTGAAGTTGTGCAAAAATGCATAACATAACAGCGATGTCAGGTGTAGATTCAGGAAAATCGGTGTTTACTACTGTTGTACTTTTGCGGAATCTTGCTCTCGAACCCGTATTTTTATAGCATTTTGTGTACCTCCTTGACTTCGATTTGTCGTTTCTTGTTTCTTTATGGTAGTCATTAAACCTGATTCCTTACAACGCGACAGAAGTGAAGGCAAAGTTTGAGTCTTCTGCTCCGGAGACAATCCGTCAGTTTCAAAAGGTGGTGAGAGAGCAATACAACGTCCGTACGACGGTTAGACAGGAGATGGGCTCTGACATTGCCGGAGCTTGTGGGCAGTTGGCACTAAGTCGTACTACCGGGAGTACAGGGAAACGACAAGGAGGAGAAGATACTCAAGATATAGAAGACCTTAGCATTCGAAGTCTCTCTATGGAGAGTTACGCCCATTGAAACCAAGCAGTTGTCAGTAATAAGCAGGTATTACTGCCTCTGTTTTACTTCCTGTTAGCAAAGACGTTATCGAAGTAAAGGCACGACGGACGAACGCGTGAAAGTTTTTCTCATCAGTTCGGAAAAAGATGAGGTTTTTAAGTTTTGTGTTAATGGAGAGTATGCTCATTTGGGGTTATGGAAGTTTCAGAATGTACAGGTTTAATCAATATATATATTGAAATGCAAAAGTTTATGAGGTGTTGAAAAGTGGAGATTTTCATGGTACAAGATATATGTTTCACTGGATAAGTTTTCCATAAATAAATGTAACACACTCTTGAACCTTTCATGCATCCAGAAAGACGTGTCTTGTTTCGTTATCCGCTTATTTTACGAAGATGATATTTACTTTCTTTCAATTGGTGAAGAAAATGAGCTCATGATGGAAAGCTTCGATCATTATCATTGCCAGGTTGAATTAAAATAGCTAAGAGCTTGCAACCCATTTCTGTCATGAACCGTCGATGTCTTCTCCTTGGCGTGTTGCGTTGCGTATGGACATTTACAGGGTTTGATGTTAGCGGTTCTTTCGCCATAAAAAGGATTTGTTAAGGAGTATTCACTATATTGCTGTTGCTTTCATGCTTGTTGTTCCTTTCCATGTTCTGGATGTTAGTTACTTTTGCCTTCTTTTTCCTTTTAGTTCCCTCCACATGCATTCAGTTTTTTCAGTTTCACCTTCGCCTTCCGGTTTATCATTTATCTTGGCCTTTCCTTTATTTCTCCCATGTCCTCAGTTTACCATCATACTTCCTTAATTGAGTACTAGTATTACCCTAAAATGTTACCGACATGTAAATTTTCCCTAGGAAAGAGGTATTAGTAGAGGGTTGTTTTTATTACAATTTTCATTTCAATTTGGCGCAATTCAGTGTAGCGTTTTCTTCGGGTAGTTGATGCAAGCAATGATGGATTTTGGTGAACAATATGGAAAATAAACGTAGTACTTGGCAGAGGTCGCAAACGGTCAACTGAAACCGTGACCGACTGTTAACCGACCGCCCGCGCCGGATCCGGAACGGATTCGGTTGCCAAATTTTGAGGGCCGGGTGGTTGCGGCCGGTTGATTCACCAGAAAAAAGAAAATGGGCGGTTACTGTCAGTCGACCAAAACATCAAAAAAAAAGAAAAAATTGTACTGTCCATACAATCCTACATTATTGTACTTTGTACTATTTGGTATCGTGGAAGTACGTGACATCATGATTAGCGTCGCAAATCTGACACGCTAGTAACACAATTCATTTCACAAATCTTAGGAACGCGACAATGCGTCGCAAATCTGACACGATAGTAACACTTCATTTCGCAAATCTTAGAGAACGCGACAAAGCGTCGCAAATCTGACACGGTACACCGCGAATCGTTATAAGTGTCAAAGTTTAAATAGTGTTGAAGAAAATTTACCGTAATTGATGCTAATTAAGAATTTGAAAAAAAAAAAAAGGGTGTATTCTAATTTCGGCATTATGCTAATTTGGGAACAGCAACAACGGAATATTCTCCGTAAGTTTATATACAGTAATATATGTATCCGTACAAAATATTAGAAATCGTACGCCGTCGTGAAATTCAAATATCCGTACATGTCAGACTAATTTACGTGCCAAAATAATCCTGTTTTTTGAGCGCACGTTCCTATGCGTGCGTGTCTGGTTTAATTTATTTTTTGTAAAATTTTCACTTGAAAAGGTACATTTATGTACGGTCTGGCTCGACCGTACACCACACTATTTAGATCTTATTGTACTTTCATTCTTTACGCTATTTTGTACGGTGCCTTAATTAACGTCAAGGAAAAATTAATATCATATATTCTATTTGAAGAAAAAAATCAAAATTTTAAGAACCCAAATTAGTGACTTTGACACTAATAACGATTCGCGGTGTAGTACACTTCACTTCGCAAATCTTAGGGAACGCGACAAAGCTTCGCAAGTCTGACACGGTAGTACACAATTCATTTCGCAACTCTTAGGGAACGTCACAAAGCGTCATAAATCTGACAGGTTAGTAAACACTATTCATGTCGCAATTCTAAGGGAACGCGACAAATCGTAATTTTTGGCTTATTCATACGTCATGCATTAGTTAATTTTGTACTTTTTCGGTTACGGGCGGGCACAGTTAGTTGCGAGAAATCGAGTTTTGGTTAACCTTTATTTTCGTAAAAGTCGGGCGGTTAACGGTTAACAATTTTGGAGCGTGACATAACACGGTCGGGCGTCAGTTACTCAGATTTAGGAAAAAAAAAAACGGTCGGTTTCGGTAATGTAAAATTTTGACTTTTGCGACCTCCGGTACTTGGTCAACTACAATTAGACATTGTCAGTCTGATTCGATTGAGAAGTTCCTTGATCCAAGAAAATAAATTGGTGGTAAAAGCCCAAATTAGTGTGTAGTTTTGAATTGAATGGGACAAACAGGCTTGCAAGCTTGAAACTGCTTTCGAGAAAACTAATCATACATCTATATGCCCTAAATAATTAAGTTGTCCCACACATTACCATACCAAGAAGTTATCCTCAGTATTAGATTAAGCTGCAAAAGGTTTTCTTCATGAGCTGTGATATGTACTGAGAGAAAGAATGGATTTCAATAGGCTTATAGATTTCTCATTCACATGTAACCACATTCTGCCAAAGGTAAGAAGGCCACACTTAAGATATCAAGTCCCCACACCTTACAAAGATATACTTTCTCTCGCCGAGTGATGTTCTCCTTTTTTTTTAAAGCAGGAAATTCAAATATCTCTTCAGAGAAAGAAAAAAGAAGACTGTAAAACAACTGCTAATATTAGAGAATACATATTGCAACCGCATTAAAATCGGAATTAGAAAGGGTGCAAAAATCAGCTTGCTGGATTATGATGGCATTTGTCTAAGCGGAACAGGAGCAATCCCCACGGAGCAGCCGAAAGAAATTTTTGACCCGTCTGTCAGCTTGTGTAGATCTGGTTCAGAGAAGAAAATTGTTTTCTGGCATAAGCAAGATTCACATAGGAATCTCCAATGGGTGGCTCTCTTCAATATTTAACATACAAAAACACCTGGGAGCTGATTAAGTGTAAATTAAAAGGAACGGATCCACCCCATTGTTCATAAAAAAATACAGGAAAAGTGGGATTTAAGGTGCTAGTAATATCTCCAACATACCAGAAACATTGACTTTTCACAGATGCAACAACAAGATCAACAAGATCTGCTATTGCCTTTCAGTATTAGGCTCTTGAATGGCTTACAACAGCACAACTGACACACACATTTGAATACAATTGACTTGAAACCTCCAGCCCTCTGAAACAGAGAGCCAAAAATCTCATTCAGTATATGCTCTTGTACTTTCAAAACTCAAAATAAACCTGAACAGTACATGCTCTCAGCAAATCCTAAGCTGTGAATAAGCCAGATAGGCAGAAATGACTTTCTTTTGGGAATCAACTGAAAAATGCTACAACAAATAGAAAATCAGGTTCCAAATGTCTTGGCAAAAAGGGCACAGGAAGTGAGGAAATGTAAAATGTACGAGCTTAATATTTAAAAAAATCAGATACATTGATTTACTCTAGGAAAGCTGCAACTGCTCTGAAAGTAGTGATACTGACAGAGTTAACATCATCACGCATTTACTCAGCTTCATACAGCTGGACTAGAAACTCATGGTTATGACAAACCAAACCCATCTGCATCCTGAGGTATATACACACCGAGGACCCGAATAAAACAGTGGATAACAACTAGTGAAAAAAACTGATCTTCTTCAATCGCAGAAAACAATCCAGTCCTTCCGAGCATTTGAAGAGCTCACCCCTGCATCCAACACCCATGAGACACCTATTAACAATAAAGCTTACATGCAGTACATTCTAAAAGCCCAGATGGCCCGTTGAAGATAGGATTTTAAATAAAAAGGTTAAAACCTCACCTTTGTTGCGATGTTACTTGAAAGCCAATCCAGCCCTTCATAAAGACCTTCTCCAGATGTGGCACATGTGCTCTGGATGTACCTGAAAAACAGTGGAGTCAACCATCAATAAATCTGATAGGTTAAAGGAACATCAAATCAAAACTAGAGTCTACAGAAGATGCTGCGACATATATGCAGTTTCGATCTGCTATAGCTTGGCTGCTGAAGCCATCTCCTTTCAGCCATAAGCAACTAGGTCAAATAAAACCGTAATAAAAAGCAAGCAAGTATCGAAATTGATATCCAAACAGACTGTACCATATTATATACACCATCTGAATGACAGCGGGAATAGAGGATGACAAACAACAATTAAGAGGTCCGTAGCATATTCAGCAAATTTTGTACAAGTTTTCACAAGAGAAAATTAAGAATATGGATCCACAAACATACCACTGGCGTTGGCGGAGAGAGTGAAGGCCAAGCTTGTCTGTAATCTCAGCAGCATTCATAGCATTAGGAAGATCCTGCTTGTTGGCAAAGACAAGAAGGACTGCATCCCGAAGTTCGTCCTGATCAAGCATATACGACCTTTCCGACAGTCAGACGTCAAATGCACCATGGTAAGAACAGAACAGCTCCCTCCCTCTTCCTGTGCATCGCCCCCTCTTTCGTTGCATCGCTCCATCCCTTTCTCTTCATCTCTCCCTTCCTATCTCTCCCTCTCTAATTTACTCTCTCTAAGGACTCAACCACCACAATCAAGAAAACACAAAGCGACAGTAACTATGACGATCGTGTGATGGTGTCAATTGTCAAGAAGCAGCTTACCTCGTTCAACATACGGTGAAGTTCATCTCTAGCTTCCACCACACGGTCCCTATCGTTACTGTCCACCACAAAGATCAATCCCTGTGTGTTTTGGAAATAATGCCTCCAAAGGGGTCGGATCTGCAAGTAAAACGCGTCCTATGTCATAAACCGTACAGAGATCTACAAGAAAAAATGAATCTTACAAAATCGGCAACAACATCAATTCCCGGGTGCCAAAAATTAATAAGAAATAACAGGAAAAGTAAGCGGGAGAAACAAAAAATCACTCACCTTGTCCTGACCTCCTACATCCCACACCGTGAATGAAATGTTCTTGTACTCCACTGTCTCCACATTAAAACCTGCCAGTCGAAAGAAGAATAACAATAAATTAGGTCAATCAATATATGACATTATCTAGTTGTGGAATCCTGTAATCGAGCAACAAAGAACCTGCACGATGAAACAGATCCAGTAGCAGCGAAATGTATTGAGACGTAAAAAAAATTCAGAGATCCTCTTAAAACGTTGCTTGATAGATAAATCAATGAACACCCTATCTCCAGTAGATCAAAAAAGCAGAAATACCAAAAAACTCATCCAAAAATGTTTTGCTCAAGTTCGTCGAGAAAGATTGTCACAAAACTTGTTACAAAACTTCTTAAAACCCCTTCAATAGAATTTCACAAAAGGAGATCAAGTAAACAAAACAATGTTTGGATAAGTCAGTACCAATTGTAGGAATAGTAGTAACAATTTCTCCGAGTTTCAGCTTATACAGAATGGTGGTCTTTCCGGCAGCATCAAGTCCAACCATCAAAATACGCATGTCCTTTTTACCAAAAAACTTAGCAAAAAGCTTAGTGAAAGTGAGCCCCATGGCTGCTGCTACGTCTGAACCTTGACCTTATTTCTCCTCAAAGTCTTGTAAGTTTCAAAGAGGTAAGCTGCTAATACGAATATTTGACGTCCACTGATCAGTTGTAAGTCTCTGCCGAGCGATGTGTTACTTCCAGAGTTTTATTCCTGGCGAGAAATAAAGGACAAACGAAGTAACCAAGTTCTGCAAACGGGCAGTCGATGGAACCGGACATCTGTTTCCGGGAACAGCTTCTGTTCCACCAAGGGGGCCATTTCTCGAAAAGAGCTTGAAACACACGGAGTTCCGCGGAACGGGCCGAATCTATCTGGAACTGCGTCCTCTAAGAGAACGGTATCACTATGACGTCCGTCCTTTCACGCGTGTCATCGTCCCGCGGGACGGAAGGTTCAGCAGACTCGACGGGCGGTGGCTGGAGTGATAACTGAAGTCAAAATAGATTTGAGTAGAAACGAGAAAGTAGATACAAGTTTTTGCGTTATGACGCGGGCTGGCCAATAAAATCCCTTGTAGCACGAGTAAACAGCAGAAGAACAGTAAAGGAAATACTAGTTCTATGCTGTCGCACGAGGCTGCGGTTCACTGTTATAAATTACGGTTGATGATTTAGAATGTGCTCATGCTGCGTATCGATTCGGAACCACCGGCTTTCGAATTTTGGAATCGGCAAGGGTCCTGCTTTTAGTAGTACTGTCAGTTCTAGTAGAACTGACGATATTAAAAATCTATTGCCTTAAGGTCTCTTAAAAAACAATAAAACTTCCCCTGAGATTCTTAAAAAAAAAAAAAACAGAGCCTAAAGACAATATATGTCTTTCCCATGTAAGCCGTACAACGAGCTTCGACGTACTTTTGGCTTTCTATAACTAATCATATCGAGTATCGAAAATTGCAGTATCGCATACGGCAGAGGTCCCAAACGGTCAACCGAAACCGTGACCGACCGTTAACCGACCGCCCGCGCCGGATCCGGAACGGATTCGGTTGCCAAATCTTGAGGGCCGGGCGGTTGCGGTCGGTTGATTCACCAGAAAAAAAAAGACGGTCGGTTACGGTCGGTCAACCAAAAAACCAAAAAAAATGAAAACTTTGTACTGTCCATACAATCCAACATTATAGTACTTTGTACTCTTTGGTATCGTGGAAGTACGTGACATCATGATTAGGGTCGCAAATCTGACACGGTAGTAACACTTTTTTTTGTAAATCTTAGGGAACGCGACAAAGCGTCGCAAATTTGACACGTTAGTACACTATTCGTTTCGCAAATCTTAGGGAACGCGAGAAAGCGTCGCAAATCGGACACGCTATTACACTATTCAATTCACACATCTAATGGAACGCGACAAATCGTAATTATTGGCTTATTCATATGTCGTATATTAGATAATTTTGTACTTTTTCGGTTACAGGCGGGCACGGTTAGTCGCGACAAATCGAGTTTCGGTTGACTTTTATTTTCGTAAAAGATGGTCGGTTAACGGTTAACAATTTTGGAACGTGACATAGCACGGTCGGGCGTCAATTACTCAAATTTTGGGAAAAAAAAACGGTCGGTTTCGGTCATATAAAATTTTCACTTTTGCGACCTCTGACATACGGTATAATATCAGGTGTCTCTCTCTCGATTTTCAATTGTTGTACGGATAGGGTACTCGATTATGTCGCTGTTAGATACCGTATCTGAATGTGTCATACATTTATGTCTAACACTATTAAAGTCAGCAATAAGTATAGTTATGGGTATGGTTACATCAGGAGGTCTTTGTAACAGTACAAACAACAAAATTTATGTATTACATAGGCCTCGGTTAAATCGCGTATCGTATGTAAATAAGTTTTTATATATGTGTTCTGATTTTGAGTGGTCCCACGTAAGTCGACGATCAAATCTCTAAAATCGTCAAAGATTTGAAAACTGACCATTTCCGTATGTATATGCGTACTTGCGTATTACGTACATGTACTTCGCAAGTGTACCGCGTCAATGTACCTTAGAGATCTCATTCACTCGGTTGACTTTCAAGAAAAAACTGTATTTCTTTTCGGCAAAGATTTTACGGTCACCTTGTCCGAAGGCACGTGACTTTGGGGGCGTGTGAAAATTTTCACTTTCCATCGACTCACGTGTCTATCGTCCAGGTGTAGTGAATTAACTCGGTGAACCCACCTCGCAGATGTGGGTTCACCAATACAGAGGCGTATGGAGCGATTGCTTCGCAGATGAAGACCAAAGTGTAATTGGACGATCAATGTATTATAACGGATACTTGGAGAATTGTAATCTTATTTTCTGTAATGTTGTTTTCAAGAAACTCACGAAAATACAGTACGACATGGTACGGGCAAGTACAAAATTTTGTATTAAACCTCACTTTTCGTCCGATGTAACCATACCCTAATCCAAATAATAATAACCAATCCAAATCTTTTTTATTTACTTGATTGCAAAAACTACACCGTGAATCGCTATTAGCGTAATGAAATAGATAGCGTAATGAAACAATTAGCGTTATTTACGCTAATTGGGAATGTCGTTTTTTGTGGAAGTAATTTTGATTATAGTTTTTCATATACTCTAATTTGTAAACTGCTTTGTAAAAAAAATCGGTGCATAATATCTCCACACTAAATTATGTGTATGTACGAAATTGTTTAAATCGTACGCCGTCGCATTTTTATTTACATCCGCATATGCCGTAAAAATATTTACACAATTACCTGTTAGCCCGACTGCGGGACAACGTAAATATTTGTTCTGTATTATTCTACTTAATAAAGTACAAAAAAGTACGGCTTTGACAGACTGTACACCACACTATTTATAATGGAACTATGTTAAAGTCATGAATCATATTTAATGGGCTACCTCAAATAACGTGTAAAAACATTTAGAATGTTTAATTTTATTTGAGAATTTGTCGAAAAAGCAGCGTACCTCAATTAGCGTTTAACATGATAATAGCGATTCACGGTGTAGTGCGGAAAATTATGTTTTATCAAGTGTCCAAATAATCAAGTAAATAATTTCAATTTAGTGTGGTAACCACTACATCTGCGATGTAAGATGACCTTGCATTTAAACTTTTATTAGAGTTGCGTCTCGAGGCAAAATCGTCCGTTTTCGATTTCTAAAATCAAGGTGTCTTGCAATATTCGTTAACGTATCGAAAATTGCAACGCGTAGCCAATTTACCGATGGCCAACAGCAGCTATAAGGATCATACCGGTTCAAATAATGTACTTTTGTACCTTAAAAGTACAAAATTGTTTGCCCATAAAAATCACGGGCAAATCAAGAGCCAAACAACACACAACAGTACGTTATAATCTAATTTTGAATCAACATCGATTTATAACTACAATGTTGTGCCTTTGAGCATTGTACCAAGTTACGAATATGGTACAAAAAGGCATATGTCGCATAGTTCAAAAGTAGGTGAAAGTAGGCCCATACAATATACCTATTGTGTGCAAAACGTACAATATGACCTTAAGACCCATATTTTATTTGGACCTACACGGGCCATTTAAAACATTCGAACAAAAAATCGGACCAATTAAAACATTTGGACCAAACAAATTTATTTACACTGTCAGGTTCGGACGATCGGACGGTCGCTGATCAAAGTAGTGACTTAAGATGATCACATGAAAAGCCCATAACACAACTTACGATAAAGGCGCCAACCAAAGACCTACAATAAAAACGCCTACTTTTGAACTATGATATGTTGTTATAGTGTAAACATAGTTGTTCAAATTGCGCGATTTTTTCCTTTTTTCCGATTAAAACGTATAATTCGTGACTTTTGAATAAATCAGAAAAAAACGCGATGTACTTTCTGTCCGGTAAACCGAACGGATAATTTACATAAACTGTACGGTATGTACAGTAACTGTACGTTTTGTTCCAGAAAAGAACGGAATTTTATAAAAGATACGTTGCACTTCGTAGTACGTTTTGTCCGGTAAACTGAACAGAAATGTAACGGGAAACGTACAGAATTGTAACAAAATTGTACGGACTACGACGAAAAGAGACGGGAACTGTACGGACAATGTACAAACTGTGTTATATGTAAAATTCCATTTCTTTTACATGTACGGAATTGTACGGAGGAAAATTCATTAACGATTTTAACGATTTTTTCAAAAGGTTCAATGCGTTTGCTACGTATAATTCGTCGCGATTAAATCTTCGCACGAAACGTCGTGAACAACTATGAGTGTAAACTTCGCCTTTTACGCAACACTACATAATGTAGTAGTTACATTGCTATCAGAGAGGTTGCATTTGCTGAAATTCCATTATATAGGCAACGATGTGAAAGTACGCGGCAGTTATTTTCATGAATCGCCGCTCCACGTACATTATTCCATGAAGGTGAGCGTTGACGCCACGTTGTCATACAAAACGGAGTTAGACACACATAACTTTCATTGATGTAATTTGACTAATTTCCATTACAATGCGAATCGTAATTAGAGTAATGAAAAAATTAGAGTAAAAAACCAAAAAAAACAAGTAGAGTAATTGACGCTAATTTATGTGATTGAGCTTTTTCAACTATGAAGTTTACTCTAATTTATTTAGTTATTCTATATTGGGTTATGTCGGCGATAACTATGTGCGCGATAATTATGAACACTTAATTACGTAGACGTACCAAATTTGTCAGTCCGGTATAGTATTGACGTCATTTTGACGCTAATAATATTTGTCGCATTGAATGTCAGTTAATGTTTACACTGACGATGATGCTATCGACAGACGAGAGTTATGCAAAAGGCTTTTTTTCGATGTGATTGATTTTTTTGTTTAGTGCCATTTCACGTGTTAGCGCGATTCTATTAAATCATTATTTGTACCTTTTTACTTATAAAGTTACAATTTTGCACGGTCAAACGTCGTCCGTACTCCACACAATTTATAAATAACCTATATTATAATTTTTTACGCTAATTAAACCTCACCCAAATTAGAATAATGAAAATATTAGAATCGATTACTCTATTTGATGTGATAGACTCGAAATTTCGAGCGACCGAATTAGAGTAATTTAGTCTAATTACGATTCGCGGTGTACAGTACAGTACATCGCGAATCGTAATTAGAGTAATGAAAAAATTAGAGTAAAAAAAACAAAAAAAAACAATTAAAGTAATGAGATCTAATTTATGTGATATAACTTTTTCACAGAGGAAGTTTACTCTAATTTATTTAAGTACTCTATATTGGGTTATGTCGGCATTAATTATCCGCCCTGGAATTATGAACACTACATTACGTAGATGTACTAAATCTGTCCGTCCGTATAGTTTTGACGTTATAACTATTTGTCGCGCTGAATGATAGTTAATGTTCACACTTACGACGATGTTGTCGACGGACAAGAGTTATGCGAACGACTTTTTTTCGATGTGATTGGTTTTTTGATTAGTGCGATTTCACGTGCGAGCGCGATTCTATTAAATCATTATTTTTACCTTTTACTTATAAAAGTACAATTTTGCAAGGTCGGACGTCGTCCGTACTCCACATTATTTAAAACGAACCTAAGTTAGATTTATTGTACGCTAATTAAACCTTACCTAAAATAGCATAATGAAAAAAGTAGAATCATTTACTCAATTTAAGGTGATACAGTCAAAATTTAGGGCGACCGAATTAGCGTTATCTACTCTAAGTACGATTCGAGGTGTAATGTACAGGTTTGACTTTTGAGGTAAGTGAAAACGAGAAATCAGTCGCCACTGGCCAAAATAATGGGACAAGCCAAGCAACCGGCGCTTTCATTGGACGGCGAAGCTGCATGGAACCGTTCAGTGATATGTGATGAGCCAGTTTTAGAAAAGACGCTTTCCACTTCTCGATAAGGCCTCTACAACAAGCTGTGGTTTCACGCGCGCGTTGTATAGGAGCGTAAACAAGCGCAGCCGCCCACATAGAGTTAGCGCTAAAGCGAGAACTACATGATTATGGCCATGTAATAACATAAGGGTTTGTGATTTCAGGTAGAAATTAAAGATGCCTATGATAAGGTCCAGGTGAAATTTCGTTCGTTCTCACAACGATTTCGTACTTTTTACGACAATTCTGAAACTCGCACGATTCGCATTAAAAGCATAGTCTTAAAGTAGGAGAAAGTCGCCCATACAATATGTTTATTGTACGTGAATTTTACAATACTACCGTAAGACCCATATCGTATAGGTTGCAAAATGAAATAAAATAGTAACAGGGTTGAGTTGCACATAGACCGATAGAGAATTAAATGTCATGTCTAAATTTTGAAAAACATTTGGACATTTTTTTTTTTTTTTGTGAGTTTTGAGCTCACTTGTGACGTCACAGATTCAAGAACTTTCGGCCATGGATACCCGATTTCGTTTTCTCTACTTTTTTCGCTCTACTTGCCATAAAAATATACATAAAGGTAGTCAAAAGAATTATTTTTCAAAATATTTTTCATTTCATACCATTTTTGTCGTGCCTCTTTCTAAAAAGTTTGAGATAAAAGTGATAGTGTGAGAGGGAGAGGGGAGAGGCGACGACGACACAAAATGCTGCAAAGGACCCGTGAATGAAAGTGGAGGTCTGAGACCCCTGCAGATTTAATTCCGTACATGCTCGTCTTTTCCGTACATGCGCGTGACGGGCAGGGAGAAAAATAGTGAGCACTCTCCCTCGTCCAAAAAAAATTCCACTCCATTTTTAATTCGTTGTTTGGGCGGTACTGTACTTTCCCTGAAATCAAGTCGCGAGGTGATTTTTGATGAAGTTTTTTGACGGGCTGGATTCTCTTGCCCGGGGGTCGAAAAAAGGAAAACGCCAAAATTCGTTAAAATGACGACAAACATGAAGTACACTCAAAGTATCGACTTGACGTTTGCTGTAATTTTAAAGAATTGATATTATTGTATGGCTAAAGTTTTTCTCGTACGGAACTGCGTTTTGGGTCAAAACGACAAAATAAAGTAGATACTTTAATACATGGGGACGCACCCTTACTCTTTTCAACCCACAGACACGCAAATCCAACGCATCAAGATACTTTATCGAAAGTTTCCATGTGAGGTGATTTTAGTTATTAATCTCAAACAACAAATGGACGCACGCGCCACACAAGCTATCAAATTTTAGCACGAGTGATCGTACTCGCTATTTCTTTCTTTGCCTTTCACGTGCATGTACCAATCCTTACTGTTTTATATATTTCCCTATAAAATTATGTTTACGATATATTTGTGGAGAGCCATCAAGCTTCCTAGCGTAAATCGCATCCGCGACGCAATTGCTCAATCCGTCCAATTTGTAGTAATGTTTGGGGCACTAGCCACAAAGTACACGTGTACAATTGATACACCTAAAAAATGAAGATACGATCCACGATGGCCGAGCGTTGATCACTTTACAAGTGGCATAACGCCATGTGCTTTTTGACAAAGTTGGATTCTCATCTAGCGAATCCACGAGAATCGTTGCTGAGGATATCCTCTCGCGCCGCTTTTGCCATCCATTGAGCACCGCGGACAAGACTCCGCGTTTTAAAACAGTACAATGCAAATCTAGTGATATAGTACGTGAGTACACATTAAAATGTAATGCGTTCGTACAGATTTGTAATACATCTATTTGTACAATTATTACGCTCAAATGTTACGCTTGACAAATCTTTAACTATTTTCAAAATCTAAACAGAAGCTTACGCAGTACCAACCGAAATGAAACACGTAGGTGAGAGGTACAGTACTGTACAGTACATTGCTGACACAATCTGGTGGAATATTGGACATAGTTTTCTGCCAATTGTCCGTACAATTTTTGTCAACGGGTGTGTCCATACCATAGTTCAGAAGTAGGTGAAAGTAGGCCCATACAATATGCCTATTGTATGCAAAACATACAATATGACCTTAAGACCCATATTGTATTCGGACCTATTCGTACTAATTAAAACATTCAGACCAAAAAAAATTATTTACACCGTCAGATTCGGACGATCGGACGGTTGCTGATCAAAGTAGCGATCTAATAAGATCACATGAAAAGCCCATAACACAACTTACGATGAAGGCGCCTACCAAAGGCCTACCATAAAAACGCCTACTTTTGAACTATGGTGTGAATTGACGTTCACTCTACTTTGGTAAATATGATTTCTTCGTACGGCTAAAGTTTTTGTCAAAGTTCCCTGAAAAAAAGGGTAAAAAGACAGAGAAAAGTAGATACTTTAAAACACGGGGACACCCCCTAACACAAATAGTGATACACGGTGTAGCTGACGCTTAAGAAGTTGGGAAGCGAATACTTAAGCCTTTTCCAAATCGCGATATATCTGTAACAGGCGTCGATGTCCGCACTTGTGACAATGATCGTATGAGGCTATTGAATATTTGTTATCAAATATCAACGAACAGGAATGGGCATACCGTACTATCCAGCCTTCTGCCGGCCGGGCCACAAGTTCAGCGCCAACGGTAAGCGGCCAAGTGGCAAACCCTAATTCAAACTTTCAAAGTCTTCTCTGTAGTATGTCCTTGCGTTCACCGTCATCCGTTAGGCCATGGCTCCTGCATCATGCTGAGAGTCTCCCATGCGTCTCACTGCTCCTCTGCCGCCATGCTGGATGATGCGTCCAGCATCACCGCAGTGCAGATGATGAGTGGACTCATCGGAGCGCCACATGTCGCGAGACCTAAAAGTGGCTCACATAAACCTTCCTCTCCACGTAGCCTCCGAAAAGCAGATAGTGGCAGGAGCAATGACATCTGGTACATTCCGCTTCTCGAGCTCTGGCCATGGCGCTCTCAACCTTCTTCTCCCCGCAGCCCAACCAGCCCTAACAGCCCTAACAGCCCTCGCTCTCGACGGAGGAAAACGAGGGATAGAGAGAAGAAAACTATCCGTAACAGCCATGGAGAGCAGAAACATCTGCTTGCTCGTGTATTGTGGGCCGGCCAGAAGGTTACCACCGCGCCATGGATGCTTCGGGCCGGTGTTGACAGGTGGCAGATCGAGAGAGCTCACGAGCGTTTTGTGGTGGAGGAAGCGGAAGGACTGAGAGCCAATAGCAGTCTCACGGGGCGTATGCTCTCTCAGGCAGTCACTGCTTTCCTTAAATCACAGGTGCTTTTATTTGAAACTCAACTTATCTTCTTATTCTCTTATTCTCTGTTGTTTTCTCACTTATTCTTATACAATCCGGTCGGCGCTTACTATTAAGTTTTCACATCATGCTCATCAGCTTTGTGTTTTGGTCTTAATCGCGAGTTGGTGATTTCGGATTGTCATTCAATAGGATTCAGGGTTTCTGCATTTTTAACTTTTCATGAATCCAAATTACATACTTACTGTGGCCGAAAAAAGCCGAAAATCTAAAAGTCAGCAGGCGACCTTTTACCCGAGCAACGATTTCTCGATAAACCTGGTCACTGGTCATTGGCTATTGGTTTTTCAGAAAATGACAGAGGAAGAAAGGTTTTTGGGGCTGATGGCCAGCTGGATAGCTTTGAGAACTTGAGTATTCGGGTGGGCGGCCGGAACCGAGAGCTCCTGGGAGGATTTTTGCAACGTGTGGCCGTCAGTGCTCAAGGCGCTTGCTACAAGGTGGGCAATTAGGATTGTTGGGGGAGGGGGAGGGAATGGATCTAAGGGCGTGTTAGAGCTTTTTTTGGAATGTAGATCTTTGTGCGTCTCTCCTTAGGAGTGTATATCTAAGGAGTTTACAGAATTTTGAAGACTGAAGGAATGCATCGTCAATTGTTTGTCCCTTCTTCTCAAGTTTTAATAGGCGACTTTGTGCCATTGGAGTGATGCAGGGCCTTACTGTCACCAGCTTTGATTTATCGGCTTCCTCCATTCAACTTAGTTTCAATCAGCAACACTCTAAGAGGTCAGTAATAGGTGTGTGAACACACTATTGTAGTATATTTATAGAAAGGAATCTTGCACTCGATATAACTGGCATTACTAGGCAGCAATCGTCGTAAACGTATAGAAAGTGTACACTAACTAGTATAATTTGTTAATCAACTGCAGTAAGGTGCATATGTATTATAATTATTAATAGTATGTAATAGTAGCATTTGGCGTGGAGGTAGTCCGGCGATGGATTTGATGTGCATGAAAAAGGACTTGTTTAAAGTTATGAGGCTCTCTTGAAGCTTAAGTGATATCTGAATTGGGGCCGGAGTCTGGCCTCAAGTTTGCCTTGGTTAGATGTGGAAGTGACGACTAACTGGGAAAAGATTACAGCCAGCAGTTTTACAGTTCATATGGGCGAAAACAATAAAAGCGCTACGTTGGTCCATACTATCATGCTAATGTCATGGGCTAACCACATGTAGTGTCTCCAATTACCTTTTGCCTGTTTGTTGCTAATGTGGTAGTTAAGTAAAGAAAATTCTTTTGATGTTCACTTTCGAGGCAATTTGGTACTCCTTGTATTGTTACCAGCGGCAATGACACTATATCTGTGCCCCTATATTTTACCACTAGACGTCAAATAAAATCCATGTCACTAATATTTTTTTCTTGCTTTAAGCTAATCAGCTTGGAACTGAACTAGAATAAATAACACTAGTTAAAATCCCATGCTAATAAGTTTTATACTCCAGTAGCGAGTCACGGTGTAGTTAACAATATGGTTGGACTAGGTGGATTCTGATCTGCAGATTCTAAAATGGGAATAGATTACAACCAAGTGGTTGTTGTTATCTTTTAATAATGTTGTTGTTAACAGTTTGGTCGTTAACATTGTGGCTGTTAACAATTTGGTTGTTAACAATGTGGTAATTGATCGGAGAAAGTTCCTTTGTGCGTCACTCTTCAGAGAAACGTGGTTGTTCACACTGTGATTGTTAACAATTTAGTAGTTGACAATGTGGTCGTTAACAATGTGGCTGGACCGGGTGGATTTGGATGTGCAGATTTCTGCAGCAGGCATTTCCTGCGCGAGTATGCATTTCTGTGAGCGAGAAAGATTTGAATGCCAGGTGTGCAGCTTTGGTCCATCCGTTTGACAAAGCATAGGATGGCTGTTGTTACTTGCAGGCTTTTATGTGAGGTCGCGGAACATAGAAGGTGAGGATATTTAGGTGGTCCTGCCTTTTTTTTTAAATGAAGATTGGCCTCTGTGATAATGCCAAAACTGACCTGTATGAACAAGATCTCCCAACTTAGATGAAAGGCGAGTGTTAGGATAATTGTAGGTGGAGATCATGTGCTTCTTTTACCCTTCTTACGCCTTTATTGAGTTTAGCCGGGGTTTTGTAAATTCATTCGAAACTGAATTGGGTTTTATGAAAGTAAGTCGCAAATATCAATTTTTCATCTCAATTATTTCATTCTTTAATGTTTAGTGGTTTGCAGGGCTTATCTCAGTCTAACTGAACAGTGCAGCTCTTTCCATGCTATTGTTTAGTAGTTTCAATCTGTCTGATTTGGCTCCACCAAAATTGTGCTGAACCAAATAAAACCAAATGGAACCGATTTGAACTGGTCTGAGTACTAAGCACTCTGCAGTTTATGAGTACATAACAGTGTATGTGAGAATTAGGCAAAGATAAAGAGCAATTGTGACTCAGAACTTTTTCACACATAGTTTTCTTTCACCATCTGTCTTTTTAGGACAGTGAGCAGTGAGACAGTGAATTATCTATTTAAGTTTCCCCTTTTTATATGAACATGACTCTATTGGATGGCATAGGCCGTTTGAATGGTCTCTATTCGATTTTTTGGCATCGTGTCACATGTAGGGCTTCTTGTGAAGTGACATGTCCACTTTTTGATCGGATGGCGTGACTTCCACCTACCGCTATCCGTATGAATTAATTAGGTGTGTGGAGATTGGGGAAAGCCATTAAAGACGCCAATACAAACTGGTTTGCAGTGCTCAATAAACTTACTGCACATGAGAATATTTAGACTGGTTTTTCAAGATTTTTTCGTCAACCACTGTCTTCCTTTCATGTGTTCTTCCTTACCTATTTGTTGGCTCTATATATGTATGTATGTATGTACCTATATATGTGTGTGTGTGTATATATATATATATATACACACACATATATGTATGTATATATATGCATTTGTATGTATTATCTGTATACGTAATATTATATATTTCTTTTGTTTATCTACATATGCATGCATACACATACATAGGAGCAAGTTCTATTTTGGATTTTTTCAGGCTAACATCGAAGAGAATGGAGGAGATCTTTTGTTTGTCTCCTTAATTGTATTTGACTCATCGAACCTGACCCTTTCGCCTTGATTCTTAATCTTCACGGCATGTTTTGCATTTGATGTTTTTGAATTTGCAGCCTCACCAGTCCTCTTGTAAAATCAGCTCTTCGGGAGCTCTTCTCCTTGCCTCGATATCGGCCATTGCCTCCCATCAAGGTGTCTCTCAACAACGGTGTTATTGATGTGGTCCCCACTGACTCTTCTCCCCCGAGTTTTCTTCCCGTCTCCCTCGAGTGTGCCCTTAGTCTGGACGGAAGGAAACTTTGCCTCAAACCAGTATCGGCCGGGAGTCTCCGAGGGCCGTTTGGATGGGGAGGAGGAGGAGGAGGGCTCGCCCCAAGAGAGTTTGATTTAGGTCCTGGTAATGCGATTGCACAGCTTGACATAACTCCCCATGGAGTCCTTTTGGTTGGACGGTTTGTCGTGGTGCCATGAAATGGAGTGCTTTTTTAAAAAAAAATCCCTTTTTTTATCTTATTGAAGATTCGGTAATACATGGCTCCTTAGTGGTGTAACTTCGAGTCGTTTCGAGGATCATTTGGACTAGAAGTGTAGAAGCTGCCGAAAATGTACCGAGTTCTTTTGCTTCCGGAGGATATCTTTGTGAGTTTGTTTGTTTGAAAGTTTGTTCATTGTTTAGTTTAGATTTTTGGTTTTTGAGTCACGGTTGAAGTTAAACCCTAAGTGATTTCTCGGTCGATGTCGGTTTTCGTGCATTTGCATTTGTAATTATCTTGTCATTTTTTATAGATTAGTAAGGCCAATTTGCTCTTTCTTTTGCCAGTTGACTTTTTCTCTTCGGGTAGTACATTTTTGATATTGACGATTTTGGTAAATTACGACTTAAATGGAATAGTTCTATGGTTTCTAAATGTCTGCACTTTTTCCTAGATACGCTTTGCAATAGTGGGTATAATGGGTATTTATGTTGTGTACTCAATGAGTTGCAATTTAATTGAATTGGTGTATGATTTGATATATCCTTGGACTAGAAACAGTACAAAACAAGACGAAATAGGTCGTCCTTGTGATTCTCTTTTTCGAGCTTCGGTGTGAGCATCGTTTACACTTTCTCATCAATTACGGTGAACTTTTACCCTACTTTTGGTTTACTTGTTGGATCTTTACTAGGGGTAAATTTACGTTTTGAAAATGAAATTACTGATTACTAGTTATCAATTCTTCGCACTTGTCACATTGTAGAGATGTAGTTAATTAGTTATCATTTTGTTGCTACAAAAAAAAAAAAAAAACGAAGATTTTTACTTAATGCAGTAATAAGCCATGCTGTTTTCCAAGGCTTGAGGTCGCTGTGATTTTGCACGCTGGTCAAGCTGAAAGGTATAGTGAGACCTCGTCTTCTAAAAGTACTAAAAATTGGGTACTAGGCATTTTGTGATCGAGTTCATCTGCAGATACTTAGAGATAGAAACGGGATTTAAAATGAAATCAACAGATGGCTTTCGCAATTGAGCATTGGAGAAGACAACTATTTAACACGTAAATGTCAGACATCTATCACCTTGAACCTCAGCTTATCGAGGATGAGCCACATAAGAAAGGTGCACTGGTAAACCATAACGTTAGATGCAACTCGGAATAATATTTATGGCTCACAAGTTTTAGTTGTCCCTTTGAAAACTTCCAGTGGCGTAAACATGAATAGTGATACATAGTCGTGCCATGTTGTCTTTTTTTTAATGAAATGTTTGTCCATACCTTGTAATACCTCACCCAAGCATTGTTCTTTGATGGTTGCTATTGCAGGTGTTGCCAATACCATCAAGAGACAATCACTCTTTCTTTCTTTGTCATTGAATCACAAAATCCCAGCTTGATGTATTGTTACCCCGAAATTTTACATCTCTCGACATCCAACACATTGGCATGTTTGGATTGAACTATAGTTTTGGCTTTCTCGAGGGTGGTATTTTGGAATTCCTTGTGTCCACGTAACTTTTATTTTTGCCGTCAATTTTACCTCTTGTGTTGGCATTACTGGTTGATGCCGCGTCAGTCCCTCAAGCTGACATGAAGTGCCATACAATGCGGCACGGTACGATTCGATACAACACGAAAGCAACTATAATAATAACAATACTGTACAATAGTGTATTGCAATAAACGATGATATGATGTGTTCCGTTGCGATACAATACGATGGATAATGCAATACTATACGACACCATACATTGCAGTACCAAACGCAGGGACATGATCCTTAAACGGTACACGATGATCTAATACAATCTAGTACAATAAGCTACAACGTGTATGAGACAGCGCAACCTTATTCAGTACAATACAGTACAGAGGAGGTTCAATGCAACGCAATGTGATGCAATGTAATGCGTGCCCAAGAATTAGTTTACCACAATATTCTCGCAACCATTAGATTAGAGCTCAAGGTGCTTTGCTTTCAATCTTCATGTGTCCGTTTTTCCTCTTGTGGTGGCTTGTTTTGCAGCTTAGCTATTGGCTATACCTACTCTTTTTACACCTGAAAAATTCACTACGGCCTCAGTTTCCACCATGGCCTCCTTCTCCCACCTTCACTCGACTCTCTTGATTGCACCTGGAATTGTGTCTCTCGGCCCGATGGCGTCCATTCGCTTTGATGCTCCATTGGATGAAAGATGGTTCGGGCATGAAACAATACTCATGAAACTATTACGAATATTGTTTAGGAGCGTGGATATATGTTCCTCGAGAGGTTTCACATATTATTCCTTAGCGGCGGATTGATATTTTGTTGCTCGATGGTGCGCATCGTATTTTTTGAGACACTTTCCGACTAACCTTGCCTTAGTTACAGTCATTGCCTCCTTTACATTTGTTCGTAAGTCACTTTAACATGTTTGAGTGGTTGCGCATGATATGGATAGGAATAAGGACTGTGCTTATGCATAATGTGATGTTATGGGTGACTTTGTTATGATGGTCATCGACATGTTTGGTTGTTTTGCAGTTGTTTTTGATGAGTATTTCCGTTCTTAACGGTGGCGTTCATTTGACAAGAGGGGCTGTGGAGTCCTTCCCCTTTTGTCGACAATTCTTGTTATCGCAAGAGTTTTTTGCTCTTTTACATCGAGTTTAAATTTCTTTCCTCCGTCAAATTTTGAGATTATAGTTAAGGATTGTCGACATATTCCGAGACTCAGCAATATTTGCCGAGCCGGGGGGTATCTAAGGGGTTGCTTTTAGTATCTCCTTAAGCAGTGTTGAAGTTTGGCTCGGATATGCTACTTTGTTGTTGTTTTAGCGCTGCTTGTTCATTCCAATGTTGGCTTGCCCTTGTTCTTATGTTAATACCTGTCGCAGTGTTTTTCCTTTTACCTTGCTTTCATCCTATTTAGCCTTTGCCTTTCTTATTTCTTTACCATTGTGCTTCCTTAGCAAAGTCTTTTCCTATGCTAATGCAAATAGTAGTGTTGTGTATCGGTAAGGATTTGCCAATAACAGATATGGGCCTTTTTTCGGCTATCTGATAATCGATATATTGGTACGATATATCGTTATCGGTGTTTTCGCCGACAAATAACCGATATTTATCGGTTATTATCGGCTATAACACCGATATCGATAACTAGCGGCGATATTTGTAGGGACCGTACAGATAAATGTACGGCCAGTACACTCAACTGTACATGATATTTCCCTGACGCGCCCTACTCACAACCCCTACCTACTGAGGTGTCTACCAATCAGATCAGTGTATTGTACAGTTGTACAAGAACAGAAAGTACAGTAGCTGCCATGAGATCTGTACGGTTTTGATACGGATCTAGTGAAAACGATTTACCTTTCACATCCGACGCCATGGCTTTGTCCCTTTATTCCTTGAGATCCACTGGGGACCTGCCACGTGTCAATCTGTCAGCTTTTTTGGCATAAGCTGCTAAAAGAGCCATTCCGGGATGCCAACGCTCAAGCTAGCCGTCTGCTCGTGTTTTCTCATTCCAAGTCGTCCGTTCGATTCCCGCGGCGCGCAAAATGCTATTTTGCGTCCGTTGTACTTTGTGTCCATCGTCCATTTTCCGTTCCATGTTCACCAGTTTGTTGGTACAATTCCGTATGTTGCCGTAAAATTTATGTGCAGTTAACTGGCCAACGTTTATGTGCTGCGCTGTCTGTAATAAGTCGCAGTTAAACAGAGACGGAACAGATTGTTATACTTGGCATGCCACGCTACATTTAGTCAATAATATAATATAGTATGTTAATAAAGTACTATTGTATGCATACTATATATTTTTAAAGTTATCCTCGATATGGAATTTGTTGGTCTCAGACCGATATATGGGAACCTTTGACCGTTCGGTAACCGATAACTATCGGTATCGGTGTTATCGCGATAAATTTTTTATTGATACACAACACTAGCAAATAGACAACAAAATACAATACCATACAAATACCATACAATACAATACAATACAAAATACATTACAATACAATACAATACAATACAATACAATACAATATAATACAATACAATACAATACAATACAATACAATACAATACAATACGATACAACAAAATACAATTCAATATATTGCAATACAATACAATACAATACAATACAATACAATACAATACAATACAATACGATACAACAAAATGCAATTCAATATATTGCAATACAATACATAAATATGCGAAAACAATACTGGTACCGACCGACCATTTGTACACCGCGAATAGTTATTAGTGTCAAGTTTTAATAGGTGTTGAGAGAAAACTATCGTTATTAATGCTAATTAGGAATTTGAAATTTTCAAAAAAAGGTGTATTCTAATTTTGGCGTTAATGCTAATTTAGTAATTTGGGAGTTGCAAAAAAATAAAATTGCCGTTCAATTGTATACATTAATTATGTCTCTGTACTAAATATTATAAATCATACGCCGTCGCGAAATTTAAATATTTGTACATGTCAAACTTAGGGTACGTCCCCATGTACTTGTAACTTAGCGAACTTACTTTGTATTTTAGCGCGGATCCGCCGGACCCGGTTTTCAAGTGTCCTTATGTCTGTAAGGACGAAATTGTAACTTAGGGTGCGTCTCCATGTAAGTAAGGGTTTTTTTCTGTCGTTTTAATGTAAAACTTAAAGCCGTACCGCGTAAGTTTCAACCGTACAAAAAATAGAGAAAATGAGAAGTACAATTTGCGTCATCATCGAAATTAAGATGTACTACATGTTGTTGTTTTTGTGTTCTTCGACCCACGACCATGCCAAAAAACGTCATCTTCACACTTTTCTTTAAAACACAGGGAAGATGTGTTTTAAAACAAAGAATTTTCGAAAAACAAATAGAAACACGTAGTCGCAAGTGTAAAATTTTTTGAAGAAATTTCAAAAGAATTCAGGCGACGACGAAAGTGCACGATCCGCTATGTTTGTCCGTTTGCATTCTAGTACGACAAAGCAAAGTACACAATTTGTTTGGTTTTGTCCGTTTGTGCTTGGTACGAGTTTTATTTCGCCAGGGGTCTCAAGATCCGATGCCATTACACGTTGAGCGGACAAGAGACGCAAAGGTAAAGTGCATCTTCTTCAACCGTAAAACGACACAGGCTGGATGGCGGTACGTCTACAATGTCAGGAAAAGTCATGCGACGTCACAAGCAGTTACAAAAAATAACGTGCGTCATCACAGATTGTACATGTCGATAGCTGTCATGGGCATTGTCGACGTATACAATCGTCACACCCTTAAGTGACAACTTCGTTTAGCACACATAAGGACACCCGAAATCCGGGTCCGCCGGATCTGCGCTAAAAAACAAAGTAAATTCTCTAAGTTTCAAGTACATGGAGACGCACCCTTACGCTTGTGACGATTGTAAACGTTGACAATACCTGTGACGGTTGTCAACGTCTACAATATGTGGTAGCATTTTATTTTTTGGAAATGCTTGTGACTTCGCATGGCTTACCGTGACATTGTAGACGTACCGCCTTCCAACCTCTGCCGTTTCACGCGTTGTTCAAAAGTAGGCATTTCTATTGTAGGTCTTTTGTCGGCGCCTTCATCGTAAGTTGTGTTATGGGCTTTTCATGTGATCGTCTTAAGTCGCTAATTTGATCAGTGACCGTCCAATCGTCCATATCTGACGATAGTCCTATCGTAAGTTGTGTTATAGGCTTTTCATGTGATCTTCTTAGATCGCTACATTGATCAGAGACCGTCCGATCGTCTGGATCTGACGGTTTAAATAAAGAATCGCTCAAAACTCACAGAAAAAGATTTTTTTGTCCCTTTTTTTTTCAAATTTAGACATGACGTTTAATTCTCTATCGATCCATGTGCAACTCAACCCTGTTACTACTTTATTTCATTTTGGGGCCAATACAATATGGGTCTTAAGGGTATATTGTTTTTTTTTGCGTACAATATGCATATTGCATGGGTGTACTTTCACCTACTTTTGAACAATGGTTTCACGGTTGAAGACGATGCGCTTTGCCTTGAGTCTCCTATCCGGTCGACGTGAAATGGCATCGGAATTTGAAGACCCTTGCAAAAAAAAATCTGTACTTAACGAAAACTGACAGAACCAAACAAATTGTGTACTTTTCTTTGTCGTATTAGAACGCAAACAGACAAAACATAGCGAATATTGTACTTTTATTTGTCCTTGGAAATCGTATGAAATTTTTCGAAAATTACGGCACGTCGGAATATATGTTCCTATTTGTTTATCAAAAATACCTATTTTTAAAGCACATCGCGCATGTGTTTTAAACGTAAGGTTGAAGATGACGTTTTTTGTCGTGGAAGTGGGTCGAAAAACACAAGACGACAAAGTTTTGTACATCCTAAGTTCGAGGATGACGCAAATTGTACTCCACAAATTTGCGATTCCTTCGTACGGTTGCAACTTAGGCAGTACGGCGCTAAGTTTTACAGGAAAACGACAGAAAAAAACCCATGCACATGGGGACATACCCTAATTTACGTCAGTTATGCCATCAGATTGAATCCCGTTTTTTGAGCGCACGTTCCTATGCGTGCTCGTCTGATTTAATTCATTTTTTGTAAATTTTTACTTAAAATGGTACATTTATGTACGGTCTGACATCGACCATACACCACATATAGGGTACGTATATAGGGTACGATAACTACTTAAGAGGTGGAAATAGATAAGTTCATTTAACTGACGAACGGACCACAACCGCATAGACATAGTTAGATAGAACTACATCGAAAAGTACTGCTTGTATTTTAAACGGCTATAAATTAAGGCCGATATCAATCACACGACAGAGGAAGAAGCCAAGATCAAGAAACGGAAGATTTGGTGGTTTGCAGTCACAGCCAGACCAGATGACACGTGGCGACATGACATTGGATAGCGGCATCTCCGGGATATACCATTGCGAACCCGAATATGGCAGGCGTCGTCTTCTTGGCCATGTCGTACAATGACTGTACAGAAAGTACTCCGGGCCAAGTACCTTTCTGTACAGTACAGTGAATTGATTGGCTCTGTACTTCAGTAGTAGGGGAATAAGAAAGGGGTTTAGGACTTAGGAAAATTAGAGGTAGCCGCCTCTCTCTCTTAGAGAGCTCATATATAAAAGGTCAATTTTGACTATTGATAATTAACTGCTCAAGGAGTAAATTCAAGGACTCTTTTTGTAGTGGACTCAGAGGAGTCTGCTCTTCCAATGGTTGCAGTCTGGTCAGTCTGTATTCTGCGAGGGTGTCGGTAATACTCATACAAAGACTAAGGAATTGAGGTTATCTTAGGGGCTTTTGGTAAGCTGTCTACTCTGAGTACTAATGGAGGTCTCAGGGTTGCAGTTTAGGGTTTGGTGACATTATAACGTCATGCTCACTTGTGACAACGTCGACGTCGCTGGTTCAATAACTTTCCGCCATGGTTTCCCGATTTCGTTTTTTCTACTCCTCTCACTTGACTTGCAATTAAAAAAAACATTAAAATTGTCAAAAATAATATTTTTAAAGGATCTTTCATTTGATACCAATATTGTCGTGTCTCATTCTTAAAAGTGTGAAATAAAAGCGATAGTGTGGGAGGGAGAAGGGAGAGGCGACAACGGCGCAAAATTTTGCAAAGGACCTCATGAATGAAAGTGGAGGTTCGAGACCTCGACAATTTTTTTTCCGTACATGCGAGTGACGGGCACGGAGAAAAATAGCGAGGACTCTCCCTCGTCCTAAAATTTTCCCACCCTTGTGGTGGGTGCATGGGTTGTTTTTCATTCACTGTTTGGGCGGTACTTGAACTAAGATCACCCTCTCGAGGTGATTTGGGATGAATTTTTTTTTGGGCTGGATTCTCTTTTGAAACTCTGAGACCTCCATAAGTCCTCAGAGTGGACAGCTTCCAAGAAGCCTCTAGGATAATCCTGACCCGTTTGTGTTTAAGCAAATATAACTGCCACCCTGGCAGACAAAAACTCTGACCAACTTCACCCCTGTGAAGACAAGACTCCCCTGAGTCGATAGCAAAAAGAATCTCTGAATTTGCTCCCCTGAGCAGTAAGTTATGGAGGGTCAAAGTTGACCTTTTGTACAGAAGCTCTCTGGGAGAGAGGGTCCTATCTTCTAATTTTTCTAAGTCCTATCTCTCTCACAGACTCTATCTACTGATGTACGGAACCAATCAGAATTGAGTTCCGTACGCAAAAGTACAGCTGCCGGTGTACTTTATGTACGGACATTGTACGACATGGCCAAAATGTCGACACATGTCAAATCCGGATTCGGTGCCATAATCTCCGGAGTTTCCACAATCCAACGGAATTTTGCCACGCGTCATCCGATGTGGCGATGGCCATAAACCGCCGAAATCTTCCTCCGCGATCTCGGCGCTAATCCCGGCCGTCCGATTAAATTCGGCTTTAATCGTAGCCGTAATAAATACATGCGCGGTATTTGTTTCTTTTTACGAAACAAATGCGCGGTACTGATTTATGTCCGTACCGTAAGTCGTACATTACATATTACTGGATCTATGTATCCCGTAATTAATTCTAGTTAAATGGTTTATCGCTTGTATACATATATAAATAATTATCAAACTACATGCTACGTAACACTACCGCTAGATGAAACGGCTAAGGCTACCGGCTACATTGTGTTTGCCGGCCGGCAGGTACAAGGATCAAATCTTGCCGCCGGCACACACCTTTTAATTAAATATATAAACCCTAATATAAAATTCCCGTAAACCTCAGGATAGCCAAGGTAGCCATGGCTCTAGCTTCCTCTCCAATTTCTCAATGACTGCGACAAGTTTGAGAGTTGGAGAGAGAAGTTAGAGATAGACTGCCTTGACTTCTATATTTCTTTTCAGACCTAGAAAATACTAATAAAACCATTAGTTTCTACACTCCCCTTATTTTCTAGTCAATCTTTAATTTCAGACCACACTTCTCCCTGCAAAAAATTAGCTTAGGGGAAGGCACAGGTTTGGTCATCATATCTGCTACCATCTCACTATCTGGTCTGTACTCTAAACTGATTATTTTGTTTTCTACTTTCTCTCTAACAAAGCTGAGTCTGATGTCCATGTGTTTGGCTTTAAAATGGTGTTTAGGATTGGCAGAAATAGCGATTGCTGCCTGATTATCACAAAATATTTTCTGCACACCACTCTTAAGGTGACCAAGCTCACCAAGCAAAGACTTGACCCACATCAATTCTTTTACAGCAGAGCAAGAGGCCATATACTCAGCCTCCATGGTGGACTGAGCAATAACCTTTTGCTGTTTGCTACTCCAACAGCAAGCCCCATCACCCACATATAATACATATCCAGAAGTACATCTCCTCATCGGAGCATCACCATAACTGGCATCACTCCAAGTAGTGATGTCAGTATTCTCCCCACCCAAATGCAACCATAGATCTCTAGTTCCTACCAAGTATCTAAGGACTCTCTTAGCTGCCTCCCACTCCTTCTTAGTGGGAGCATTTAGACTTCTACTCAGCACTCCTACAGCTGCAGCTAAATCCGGCCGGGTACAATTCATAAAATAGATTAGACTTCCCACTACTTGCCTGTAAGGAATAGTCTGCATGAACTTCTGTTCTTCAGGAGATAATTCCTCGTCTAAGACTATGACTCCTTCTTCCTCACTCCCCTCACTTCCCTTCTTCAATTCCATTGGAGTTGTGCAACTATTAGCTTTATCCATTTGAAATTTTTCAAGCATGTTTCCTATTGCTTCCTTTTGAGTCAATCTTATAATTTTTCTTTTTCGGTCTCTCTCTACTTGAATTCCCAAAATATATTTTGCTTCCCCCATATCCTTCATTTCAAATCTCCCCTTAAGATCGGTTTTCAGTTTATTAATTTTTTCCATTGATTTACTTAAAACAAGCAAATCATCAACATAAATTGCAATAAATATAAAACCTTCCTCATCTTCGAAAACATAAATTGAGTGATCTGAGCTGATCCGAATATATCCTAGACCGGTAAGAAACTCATCAAGCTTCTTATTCCACTGTCGGGGCGCCTGTTTCAAACCATAAAGAGATTTAATCAGCCGGCATACCTTACTCTCCTCTCCTTCTTCCACAAACCCTTCGGGTTGTCGCATGAAGATCTCCTCTTCTAATTCTCCATGCAAAAAGGCTGTTTTGATGTCCATCTGGTGCACTTCCATGTCTTCCGCCGCTGCTAAACTGAGAAGTATGCGGACCGAGGGAAATCTGACCACCGGGGCAAAGGTTTCCTCGTAGTCAATTCCTTCCTTTTGTGTAAATCCCTTTGCCACTAATCTGGCCTTGTAGCGCTCGATTGTGTTATCTGGGTTCAGTTTCAGTTTGAAAACCCACTTACAACCGATTGGTTTTCGGTTAGGTGGACAGTCCACCAGCTCCCAAGTATCGGCTGCCATGATTGAAGCCATCTCCTCATTGATGGCTGTCTTCCACCGGTTTCTTTCTGGACAAGTCATCGCCTCTCGATAAGTTTGAGGTTCATCTTGATGAGATAGTTTAGTTACCTTGTTATTAACCTGTTTTTCTTGCAGTATTTTGCTACTTCTCCTCCCTCCCTCAAAATCTGAGGCCGGAATAGATGGTTCTCGTGGATTCTTTCGAACAAACTCGGCTTCTCCCCTATCCCTTGATTCCGAATCAATTTCCACCACGTCTTCCGCTTCGACTAGAGTTGTCACTGGAGTTTCCACAGCCGAGTCCTTTTCGGTCTGATTTGTTCCTGCAAGAATGTCATCGTCTCTAAAACCTGGATAGTTAGGAAGCTCAAAGTCATCAGAATTTTCTGACTCAAATCTGATTTTTACTGACTTTGTATATTTGAAGGGATCCACAGACTTTCCTTCATCCATAACTACTAGATGCTTTACTAAGATTATATCTTCTCTTTTTAGATCATAAACTCTATATCCTTTAACATCCTCATCATATCCTAATAAGTATCCCGGTTTTCCCTTAGGATCTAGCTTCCAATTGGACCGATCAGTATCTAGACTGAATACTTGACTGCCGAAAACCTTTAAATGAGATAAGTCTGGTTTCCGGCCTGTCCATCTCTCATAAGGTGTTTGATCTTTTATAGCTGAAGTAAGAACTCTATTTTTGAGGTAATTAGCACAGTTCATTGCTTCTGCCCAAAACCTTTTTCCTATCTTCTTATCCGACAACATACTTCTAGCACTATCACTTAGTGTTCTATTTAACCTTTCAGCTACCCCATTCTGTTCAGGATTTTCTGGCACTGTCTTTTGGTGTTGAACCCCATCTTCCCTCAAAAAATCCTCAAACTGGTTAGAAGTATACTCTCCACCATTGTCACTCCTTACTCTCTTGATTGGAGTTTCATGGAGTTTTTCGCTCCATGCTTTATATTGTCTAAAACAGTCCCCAGCTTCTGACTTGTTTTTCAAAAAATATACTCGGGAATACCGAGACCAATCATCAGTTATAGTCATCATAAATCTCTTCCCCCCCGGTGAGGGCACTCTAGCCGGTCCCCAAATATCTGTGTGTACTAGATCTAGAAGTTTTTCTCCCTTGTAGGTGGCTGTTTTTGGAAAGGGTAATCTGTGTGCTTTACCTTGAGCACACCCACTACAATCACTTATATCATCACTCTCACTGAACTGAATCCCTTCCACCACTCCCATCTTTTTCATCTCTCTTAACTTATCTAGATTCACATGCCCAAGCCTCTTATGCCACATCATAATATCATGAACACCAGCATAATAAAGTTTCTTCGTTTCATTACTTAAGATCAGCCTAAACATCCCATGGCTACCTTTCTCAGCAATGAAATAGACATCCTCCTCAAAACTAGCAGTAAAGACTCCTTCCCTAGTGCTAGTGAAAAAACCCTTATCATCTAATACTGATGTAGAGATAAGGTTTTTGTTCAGCTCCGGAATAAACAATACATCGGAGAATGTTAATATGGATGTCTTTCCTTCAACTAACACTTTCAGATCTACCGATCCTACAAGAGTAGTGGTGACTATCCTCCCATCCCCGTACTCTATCTCTTCGGTGGGAATCTTTCTTATCTTAGTGAACAGGTGTCTATCCTTACACATGTGCATTGAGGCACCTGAATCTATAATCCAGCCTGCTTCACCTTTCAATCCACCGTAAGCACATTTCTGCCTTCGTGGAATTTCAACCTCAGTTTTCGCCTCCAACTCCTCATCCAAAAGGAGCTCATCGTCCTCGTCCTCGGATTCCGCCTCAAGTACCTGTGTGACAAGGGCCTTTTTCTTTCCTCTCGGGGTACCACCGGTCTGCCCCTCTTTTAACCGAAGCTCGGTTAGCTTGGTGCACTCTGCCATATAGTGCCCAGGTTTCTTACAAAAATGACATAAACCTTTGGGAGCCCTTGGTTCGAACTCGCCAACCTGTTTTTCCCGCTCCCTACCCCCATAGTTTCTGACTGGTTTCCGGGAATCCTTGTTCCTCCAATCGGTCGCTGTTGCCAAGGCTTGGCCACTCTTTCCTCCCCTTCGGATCTCAATCGTATTCTCTCGAACGAGAATCATCCCTACCACTGAGTTCCATATCCACCTTGAGTCCGGCAAGTCCTGCACACGGTTGACTATGTTCTCGAACTCATCAGGTAACTTCATTAGTAAACAGTTAACTTTTTCTTTTTCACTAAAAAATTTACCCGCACTCTCTAGCTCCATGAAGAGTGTAGCAAGCTCATTGCAAAAATCCAACATATTTCCCCCTTTGTATACATACTCCTTAACTTTCTGATCAGCCAACTGTTGTTGCTGAATCGTACCACTTCGGTACATCTCTATGAGAGCCATCCAAAGATCGGATGCCCTCTCTACCTGCAAATGAGGACATGCAAGTCCTTGAGTGAGATGGCGTAGGATGAAGTGCTTTGCCGCCATATTGTTGAAGTCCCAGGTTTCAGTATCATTCTCCTCGTTCCTCGGAATAGGTGACATGAATGCTAAACCAGTTGCTATTGGTGTGGTCGCCTCCTTCTCCTTTCCTTTGTCCACCACCTCTCCTTCCTTTATTTCCTCCGTTGAAGGTGAATCCTCTTTCCTGGTGAATCTGCTTCCTTTAAACCTTGGAGGAATTCCAAGACTTGATGGACGCCCCAATCGTCCACTCACTATCCCCCAAAACCTTTTTTCGCATAGAGCTCCTATCATCATACTTTCCCAGTGTATGAAGCCAGTTCCATTAAATATTGGCACTTTAGAGGGTGGGCCCATAACCTGAAACTCTGAGACCTCCATAAGTCCTCAGAGTGGACAGCTTCCAAGAAGCCTCTAGGATAATCCTGACCCGTTTGTGTTTAAGCAAATATAACTGCCACCCTGGCAGACAAAAACTCTGACCAACTTCAACCCTGTGAAGGCAAGACTCCCCTGAGTCGATAGCAAAAAGAATCTCTGAATTTGCTCCCCTGAGCAGTAAGTTATGGAGGGTCAAAGTTGACCTTTTGTACAGAAGCTCTCTGGGAGAGAGGGTCCTATCTTCTAATTTTTCTAAGTCCTATCTCTCTCACAGACTCTATCTACTGATGTACGGAACCAATCAGAATTGAGTTCCGTACGCAAAAGTACAGCTGCCGGTGTACTTTATGTACGGACATTGTACGACATGGCCAAAATGTCGACACATGTCAAATCCGGATTCGGTGCCATAATCTCCGGAGTTTCCACAATCCAACGGAATTTTGCCACGCGTCATCCGATGTGGCGATGGCCATAAACCGCCGAAATCTTCCTCCGCGATCTCGGCGCTTATCCCGGCCGTCCGATTAAATTCGGCTTTAATCGTAGCCGTAATAAATACATGCGCGGTATTTGTTTCATTTACGAAACAAATGCGCGGTACTGATTTATGTTCGTACCGTAAGTCGTACATTACATATTACTGGATCTATGTATCCCGTAATTAATTCTAGTTAAATGGTTTATCGCTTGTATACATATATAAATAATTATCAAACTACATGCTACGTAACACTACCGCTAGATGAAACGGCTAAGGCTAACGGCTACATTGTGTTTGCCGGCCGGCAGGTACAAGGATCAAATCTTGCCGCCGGCACACACCTTTTAATTAAATATATAAACCCTAATATAAAATTCCCGTAAACCTCAGGATAGCCAAGGTAGCCATGGCTCTAGCTTCCTCTCCAATTTCTCAGTGACTGCGACAAGTTTGAGAGTTGGAGAGAGAAGTTAGAGATAGACTGCCTCGACTTCTATATTTCTTTTCAGACCTAGAAAATACTAATAAAACCATTAGTTTCTACATCTTTCTCGGGGGTTGAAAAGGGGAAAACGCCAACATGCGTTCACATGACAACAAACACGTCATACATTCAAAGTATGAATTGACTTTCACTCTACTTTGGTAAAAATGATATTCTAGTACGGCTAAAGTTTTTGTCAAAGTTCCTTGAATTTTAGGGCAAAAAGACAGAGAAAAGTATATACTTTAATACATGGGGACATATCATAAGTTAAGTAACAGAAGTTCATTCTCACATGACTTTGTATAACATCGTAACCAAAGGATCTGGTGACGGGCCGCTGTCTACACGATTTTCCCATCACTTTGAATGCGAATCGTACGAGTAGTAGGATGGCCGTAAAAAGTACGAGAGCGTTGTGAGGACGAACAAAATTTTCACCTGGACCTTATCCGAGGCAACTTTAATTTCTACTTGAAATCACAAACCATAATCATATAGTTGTCGCTTTAGCGCTAACTCTATGTGGGCAGCTACGCTTGTTTACGCTCCGATGCAACGTGCGCGTGAACCCACAGCTCGCCGTAGAGGCCTTGTCGAGAAGTGGAAAGCAAAACTGGCGCATCATAGATCGGTGGACAGTATATGCAGCTTCGCCTTCCAATAAAAGCGTCGGTTGCTTGGCTTGTCCCATTATTTTGGACATTGCAGACTTATTTCTCGTTTTCACTAACCCCAAAAGTCAAATATGTACAATACTGTACTGTAGTGGAAAGGCAATTGCCAATCGCAGAGACGACTTTTGCTGCGCGCAGGTAGTTGTCAGAAATTGTACATTTGAAGTACAGTTTTGTACAAGCTACGTACCTTTAAGTTCAGATTTGACAGTGAATCTGTTGAAAAAGTTTGACTAGCGAAATATTGTAACGACACTTAAAAAAGTGTCCCGCTTGCGAACGTCAACTGTCATGAAAAAAAAAACAATTCACATGGCCGGCGCAGGTTTATTGTAAAAAAACTGAGGCAGCCACATATAATAAAATGCAATTATATGTCCTCTTTTGGACTACAGAATTCAGGAAGCCTCTAGATAGTTTTAACTAACCCACTCCAAGCCACAACCACTGCTTCCCAAGAAAGCAAACTGACAGTCTGACTGCACTCATGTGCAGCCTGGACTCCCTTGAGTCTGGAGCAAAAAGAATCACTGAAAATGGCTAACAAGCCGATAAGTTATGAGGTGGCAAAAATGCCAATTTATACAAACTCTGAGAGAGAGGGAGGTGGCTGTCTATCCCAGAAAAAAAACTAAGTCCTAACCCCTCTCACAATCCGTATCTACTACAGTACGAACCAATCAAATAACTGTAAAGTACAGAAAGGTACTACGGCCGATGTCCTTTTTGTACGACCTGTGTACGACAAGTCTACTGAGTGGACGCGTGTCACCCTTCCACTCGTTCGTATATTCCCCGAAATTCCCGCGACCAAATGTTATCCCTCCATGTGGTGCCATATCATGCCACATCTATAAACGCCAAAGTGACCATTCCGCGATCCTTGCAGTGATATACGCCGTCGGATTAAATCTGACATTGAATGTCGGTCATCGAAACAAATGTCCGAATCATTTGTTTCATGCGAAATAGCGTCCGCACCAAAACTTTAACTAGTTCCATGTTCTTTTGCTCACATCTTAGTTAATCGGTTTCAAGACTATGCATAAGTTTAAATACGTATCAAACCCTATGTACTTTAACAGACTTCTACCACTGACAGGTTAGAGCTGACCGCTACGCCGTACTCTACCGGTCGGAGGTTCGCGTCCTATCGGACTCAACCTTTTGTTGAGAGTGACATAAGTCACTCTTTAGTCCTGCGTGTTGAACTAAGGAAGTCGTGGCTCAAGTACCTTTTCTATCGTTCAATGACTACAACAAGTATGGTGGCTAGAGAGAGGAGGTGGAGGCACGTTGTCCACCTTTTTTTTCTTTTTATACTGATATATTTAGACCTAGAAAATACTCCATAATCTAGTATAACTCAACACTCCCCTTATTTTCTAGTCTTACTTAAACTTCAGTTTAAGTCCACATTATTTTTCTGCAATATTTTAACTTGGGAGAAGGCACTGCTTTTACTATCATACCAGCCACCATTTCCTCATTAGATCTATATAAAAGATTCACAATCTTATTCTCAACTTTTACTCTCATAAAACTCAATCGGATGTCCATATGCTTAGCCTTAAAATAAAGTTTTGGATTAGCTACAATTGCAATGACAGCTTGATTATCACAAAACACTTCATGCACTCCCTTCTTCATATACCCCAGTTCATGCAACAAGGATTTGATCCACATCAACTCTTTCACATCAGAACAATAGGCCATGTACTCAGCCTCTATAGTAGACTGAGCAACCACCTTTTGTTGCTTGTAGCTCTAACAACAAGCACCTTCCCCCACATACAACACATACCCAGAAGTGCATCTTCTCATAGGTGCATCCCCATAACTAGCATCACTCCAAGTAGTGATATCAGTGTGCTCCCATCCCAAATGCAGCCATAACTCTCTGGTTCGTACAACATATCTCATTACTCTCTTGGTTGCCTCCTAATATTTCTTCCTAGAATCGTTAAGCCTCCTACTGAAGACTACTACTGTTGCCGCTATGTCAGTACCGCTATGTCTGGCCTTGTACAGTTCATAAAGTAGATTAAATTTCCTACGACCTGTCTTTAAGGAATAGACTTCATAAACTCTCTCTCCTATGGACTCATCTGATCATATAAGATTATCACTCCTCCTTCGACACTCCCATCACTTACTTTCTTCAAGTCCATGGGAGTGGTACAATTGTTTGCCTTTTCCATCTGGAATTTCTCAAGCATATTACCTATTGCTTCTTTCTGAGTAAGTATGATAATCCTTTTCCCCCTATCTCTCTCCATTAGGATCCCCAAAATATGTCTTGCCTCACCTAAATCTTTCATATCAAATCTTCTTCTAAGATATTTTCTTAACTTATTGATCTTTTCCAATGATTTACTTAACACAAGTAGATCATCCACATAAATTGCAATAAAAATGACACCATTCTCATCTGCAAACATATACATAAAATGGTTAGAGCTGATCCAAATATATCCCTGACCGGTGAGAAACTCATCTAGTTTCTTATTCCACTGTCAAGGAGCATGCTTCAGTCCATATAAGGACTTTATGAGCCTGCAGACTTTGCTTTCTTCTCCTTCTCCCACAAATCCCTCTAGTTGCCTCATGAAAATTTCTTCCTCTAACTCACCATTAAGAAAGGCAGTCTTAATATCCATCTGGTGTATTTCCATGTCTTCCGATGTTGCCAAACTAAGGAGAATCCGTACTGATGGGAACCAAACAACCGAAGCAAAAGTCTCCTCATAGTCAATCCTCTTCTTTTGGGTGAACCCCTTTGCTACCAATCGAGCCTTATATCCTTCAATGGTATAATCTGGGTTCACTTTTAGTTTAAACACCCATTTACTGCCAATCGGTATTCTGTCTGGAGGACAGTCCGCTAGTTCCCAAGTATTTGTTTCCTTGATAGAGGTCGTCTCATCATTTATTGCTCTAATCCATATGATTTTCTTCGGACTGTTTTTTGAAACTCTGAGACCTCCATAAGTCCTCAGAGTGGACAGCTTCCAAGAAGCCTCTAGGATAATCCTGACCCCTTTGTGTTTAAGCAAAAATAACTGCCACCCTGGCAGACAAATACTCTGACCACCTTCACCCCTGTGAAGGCAAGACTCCCCTGAGTCGATAACAAAAAGAATCTCTGAATTTGCTCCCCTGAGCAGTAAGTTATAGAGGGTCAAAGTTGACCTTTTGTACAGAAGCTCTCTGGGAGAGAGGGTCCTATCTTCTAATTTTTCTAAGTCCTATCTCTCTCACAGACTCTATCTACTGATGTACGGAACCAATCAAAATAGAGTTCCATACGCAAAAGTACAGTTGCCGGTGTACTTTATGTACGGACATTGTACGACATGGCCTAAATGTCCACACGTGGAATATCCGGATTCGCTCCTTTAATCCTCGGAGATGCCGCGCTCCAATGTAACATCGCCACGTGTCATCCGATGTGGCGATGCCCACAAACCGCCGAATTCTTCTTCCGCGATCTCGGCGCTAATTCCGGCCGTCCGATTAAACTCGCATTTGATCGTAGCCGTAATAAATACATGCGCGGTATTTGTTTCGCTTACGAAATCAATGCGCGGTATTGATTTCTTATCCGTACCGCAATTCGTACTTTTACACTACCATATCTATGTATCCCGTTAACAGTTATAGTTAAATGATTTATCCTACGTGTACATGTTTAAATCATTATCGTACTATATACTATGTAAGACTACTTCTAGACTTAACGGCTAAGGCTACCGGCTATCTACTCTCTGACGGCCGGCAGGTACCAGGATCAAATCCTGTCGCCGGCACATACCTTTTAGTAATTAATCCCTTGACTAATATAAATTTCCCGTAAACCTCAGGATAGCCTAGGTAGCCATGGCTCTAGCTTCCTCTCCAATTTCTCAGTGACTGCGACAAGTTTGAGAGTTGGAGAGAGAAGTTAGAGGTAGACTGCCTCGGCTTCTTTATTTCTATTCAGACCTAGAAAATACTTAAAAACCATTAATTTCTACATTTTTTGCCTCCGAGTATGACTAAGGCTCATCTGGATGAGTTAGCTTATTTACCTTGTGAGCGGTTTGTTTTTCCTATATCCTTTTGCAACTCCTTTTCCCCCCCTCAAACTCCGAAGCTAAGATGGAGGGAAGTCTTAGATTTCTCCTTACTGTCTCCTCGGCTCCCCTATCCATGGAAGCCGGTTTGGTTCCTCCTCTTCTGTCTCCTCGAAATCCATAGGAATATGTGAGGTTTTTTGTGGATCTCCTATGTCTTGGATCTCCGGTGAATCTACAATCCCTGTTTCACTCATAACCTTTTCGGGAAGGATGGAGTCCTTGTCACCTTGAGACTCAAATCTGATTCTTATCTTCTTGGTATATTTAAAGGGGCCAAATGACTTCTCTTCATCCATGACAACTAGGTGTTTGACCAGAATGATATCTCTCTTTGCTAAGTCATAATCTCTATATCCTTTGACATCCTCATCATATCATACAAAGTATCCAGGTTTTCCCTTAGCATCTAGTTTCCGGTTTTTCTTATCCGTGTCAAGACTGTAAACTTGGCTACCGAATACTTTAAGGTGAGAGATATCTAGTTTCCTTCCAACCCATCTCTCATGAGGTGTCACTCCCTTTACAGCTGAGGTAAGGACTCTATTTTTAATGTAGTTGGCACACTTCATGGCTTGTGCCCAAAATCTCTTTCCTATTTTCTTGTCGGCCAAAATAATGTATGCACTATCTTCTAGTGTTCGTTTCAACCTCTCAGCTACCCCATTTTGTTACGGGTTATATGGTACGGTTTTATGGTGCTGAACTCCCTCATCTCTCAAGTATTCTTCAAACTGGCTAGAGGTATATTCCCCCCATTATCACTCCTTATTCTCTTAATGGGGTTCCATGCAACTTCTCACTCCAGGCTTTATATTCTTTGAAGTAAGTTGATGCTTCAGACTTTGTTTTTAGGAAGTAGACTCTAGAGTTTCTAGACCAATCATCGGTTATTGTAAACATAAACTTCTTTCCTCTAACTGAAGGTACTTTTGCAGGTCCCCAGATATCTGTGTGGACCAAATCTAGTACTTCCTCACCTCTATATGTGGCGGTTTTGGGAAAGGGATGTTTGTGAGCCTTACCTTCAGCACAGCCACTACAATCATCCATCATTTCAATATCCCCAAAATGAATGCCTTCTACTTCACCAAGCTTTTTCATTTCCCTCAACCTATCAAAATGCACATGCCCCAACCGCTTTTGCCAAATCATCAATTTTGGAACACCAACATAGTAAGCATTCTTCTTTTCATTACTCAGGTTAAGCCTAAACATTCCTTGGCTACTATTATCTGAAGTGAAGTAAACTTTATCCTCATACTTAGCTGTAAAGACTCCTTTTCTACTGAAGGTATCAAACTCTTTGTCATCAAACACATACGTAAAGACAAGATTTGTACTCAGCAAAGGAATGTAGAGTACATCTGAAAAGGTGAGTATATAAGTCTTTCCCTCCACTAAGACTTTTAGATCTACCGCTCCCACTAGATCTGTTGTAATGACTCTCCCGTCCCCATACTCCATCTCTACAGTAGGAATTTTTCTTAGCTTAGTAAAGAGATGTTTATCATGACACTTATGAATGGATGCACCTGAATCGATAATCCATCCTTCATGTGGAGCTTCCCGAATTGCTCGAAGAGCACATCTCTGTTTCTGAGGGATCTCCTTCTCCTCCAGACTGTTTTCAAGAAGAATCTCCCCATCCTCCTCCTCAGATGACTCGTCCTCGGTTTCTCTTTTCACTTTTGTAACCACAAGTGCCTTCTTTTCCCCTCCGGGAAAACCCCCTCCATAGTTTTTTTGGAGCCTTAGCTCCGACAGCTTGACACAATCTGCTATGAAGTGTCCCGGCTTTTTGCAAAAATTACAAAGACCATTTGGAGGCCTCGGTCGTCCAGACTGATCTCTTTCCCCTTTGTACAGTTTCTTCGGGTCCTCGCCCCATCGATCCCCTCCAACAGCTAGAGCTTGATAGCTTTTTCCTCCTCTCTTAATCTCCATTGTGTTATCCTGCACAAGTATCATCAGGACCATTGTATTCCACTTCCATTAACTCTCCATCATTTCCTGTACCCGGTACACTATGTTCTTGTACTCGTCTGGTATCTTCATGATGAGAGTGTTAACTTTCATCTTCATTGTACCTGTCCACCCGACACTTTTTATCTCCATATACAAACAAGAGATATCATTACAATAATCTAACATCTTTCCTCTTTTATAAGTGTAACTCACTAGCTTTTGCTCAGCCAACTGGAGCTCTTGAATAGTACTAGCTCTATAAATCTCCACTTGTTTGTCGTTTTGGCTCTTGATTTGCCCATGCTTTTTATGGGCAAACAATTTTGTACGTTTAAGGTAACAAAATGACATTATTTGAACCAGTATGATCCTTGAAGCTGCTGTTGGCTATCGGTGCATTGGCAGCGCGTTGCAATTTTTGATACGTTAACGAATAGTGCAAGACACTTTGATTTGAGAAACTGAAAACAAACGATTTTGCCGCGAGACGCAACTCTAGTAAAGGTCTAAATGCAAGGTCATCTTACGTCGCAGGTGTAGTAGTTACCACACTAAATTGAAATTATTACTTGATTATTTGGACACTTGATTAAACATAATTTTCAACACTAGTTTCTGAACTCAAGTAAAAAAAAAACATTTGGATTAGGGTTATTAGTTATTACTAACTTTAATAGTGGTAGTCAGAAATGTCTGACACATTCAGATACGGTATCTGACAGCGTGCATAATGTAGTACGGTATCCGTACAACGTTTTAAAGTCGAGAAAGAGACACCTGATATTCTATCGTATGCGATATTGCAATTTTTGATACTCGATATGAAAAGTTATAAAAAATCCAAAAGTACGCCGAAGCTTGATGTACAGGCATTAGAGGAAAAGTGGGGTTGTTTAATGTACGCCGTACGATTTCGTACAGATTTGTACCATTTTTCTTTTTTTTAAGGCGAAACATGTTAAAACATGTTAACTGGATGGCTCTAATATTATAGGCGAAATTATCAACCGTTGGATTTTTCACTTTTTTAGATCTGCAAAGCAATCGCGCACATCGTCCAATGTGAAGAGACTCTCCTCAGCGAGGAGAGTTTCTTCACACTAGTCGCGTACCATTGGTACACGTGAAAAGTCAAAAAAATATCCACCACGAACATGCGATGAGAAACAAACACGTCGTACACGCCATGTGCCTTCCGCCACTGTGTTATGCAGGTCGACCGATATATCCCCGCACGCTCCTTCTAACATCCGCTGACCTTCAAAGTTTGCGGCGCCTTTTTGCCATTCCGTTTCGAAATTTTGATTTTCAATTTCAAAATCAAAATTTGGTCCCAAAATTTTCGTACGAATCATTAGCTTCCTCCGCTCGTACAAATATTACGTACAAATTTTCTGTTTGTTGAATATTTTTAGATTTAAAGAATCTGAAAATTAACCTACGTGGCGCCAATCATAATTGAGAAACGATGTTTCCTGGCACGACATAATGGAACGTCGTGCCAGTAAACACCAGAAATGGACGTCTCCACATGTTTATTGGGACCGCCTAATGGATAACAGGCCTTACATGCGAAAGACATATATTATCTTAAGCCTCTGTCTTTTTTTTTTAAAGAATTCCAGTGGAAGTTTTAGGGTTTTTAAAGCGACCTTTAGGCAATAGATTTTAAATATCGTCAATTCTACTAGAACTGACAATACAACAACTTGAATCGTTATTAGCGTATATAAATTATTAGTGTAAAGAAAAAATTAGCGTCATTCATTCTAATTTAGTGCCAGGAGACGTGGCAGATTATGGTCCACGTCCTTAAATAGTGTAATTTATTATATTTAAGGTATCAATGTCAAAACTTTGGGGTGCCGATATAGCGTACATAAGGCTAATAACGATTCACGGTGTACTTAAACCAGGACCCTTGCCGGTTCCAAAAACCGAAACTCCGAAAGCCGGTGGTTCCGAATCGATACGCAACATGAGCACATTCCAAATCATCAACCGTAATTCATAACAGTGAACTGCAACCTCGTGAGTCACCATAGAACCAGTATTTTCTTTACTGTTCTTCTGCTGTTTACTCGTGCTACAAGGGATTTTTATTGGCCAGCCCGCGTCATAATGCAAAAACTTGTATCTACTTTCTCGTTTCTACTCAAATCTATTTTGACTTCAGTTATCACTCCAGCCACCGCCCATCGAGTCCTGTTGAGCCTACCGTTCCGCGGGACGAGGACACGCGTGAAAGGACGGACGCTATGGTGATACCGTGCTCTGTTTACTCTTAGAGGACGCAGTTCCAAATAGATTCGGCCCGTTCCACGGAACTCCGTTTGTTTCAAGCTCGTTTCGAGAAATGGCCCGCTTGGTGGAACAGAAGCTGTTCAAGGAAACAGAGGTCCGGTTCCATCGACAGCCCGTTTGCAGAACTTGGTTACGTCGTTTGTCCTTTATTTCTCGCCAGGAATAAAAATCTGGAATTATTACAGTGCTCGGCAGAGACTTACAAGTGACCTGCAGACGTCAAAGATTTGTATTAGCAGTTCATCTCTCTGAAACTTACAAGACTTTGAGGAGAAAGGAGGTCAAGGTTCAGACGTAGCAGCAGCCATGGGGCTCACTTTCACTAAGCTTTTTGCTAAGTTTTTTGGTAAAAAGGACATGCGTATTTTGATGGTTGGACTTGATGCTGCCGGAAAGACCACCATTCTGTATAAGCTGAAACTCGGAGAAATTGTTACTACTATTCCTACAATTGGTACTGACTTATCCAAACATAGTTTTGTTTACTTGATCTCCTTTTGTGAAATTTTATTGAAGGGGTTTTAAGAAGTCTTGTGACAAGTTTTGTGACAATCTTTCTCGACGAACTTGATCAAAACATTTTTGGATGAGCTTTTTGGTAGTTCTGCTTTTTTGATCTACTGGAAATAGGGTGTTTATTGATGTATCTATCAAGAAACGTTTTAAGAGGATCTCTGAATTTTTTTTACGTCTCAATACATTTCGCTGCTACTGGATCTGTTTCATCGTGCAGGTTCTTTGTTGCTCGATTACAGGATTCCACAACTAGATAATGTCATATATTGATTGACCTAATTTATTGTTATTCTTCTTTCGACTGGCAGGTTTTAATGTGGAGACAGTGGAGTACAAGAACATTTCATTCACGGTGTGGGATGTAGGAGGTCAGGACAAGGTGAGTGATTTTTTGTTTCTCCCGCTTACTTTTCCTGTTATTTCTTATTAATTTTTGGCACCCGGGAATTGATGTTGTTGCCGATTTTGTAAGATTCATTTTTTCTTGTAGATCTCTGTACGGTTTATGACATAGGACGCGTTTTACTTGCAGATCCGACCCCTTTGGAGGCATTATTTCCAAAACACACAGGGATTGATCTTTGTGGTGGACAGTAACGATAGGGACCGTGTGGTGGAAGCTAGAGATGAACTTCACCGTATGTTGAACGAGGTAAGCTGCTTCTTGACAATTGACACCATCACACGATCGTCATAGTTACTGTCGCTTTGTGTTTTCTTGATTGTGGTGGTTGAGTCCTTAGAGAGAGTAAATTAGAGAGGGAGAGATAGGAAGGGAGAGATGAAGAGAAAGGGATGGAGCGATGCAACGAAAGAGGGGGCGATGCACAGGAAGAGGGAGGGAGCTGTTCTGTTCTTACCATGGTGCATTTGACGTCTGACTGTCGGAAAGGTCGTATATGCTTGATCAGGACGAACTTCGGGATGCAGTCCTTCTTGTCTTTGCCAACAAGCAGGATCTTCCGAATGCTATGAATGCTGCTGAGATTACAGACAAGCTTGGCCTTCACTCTCTCCGCCAACGCCAGTGGTATGTTTGTGGATCCACATTCTTAATTTTCTCTTGTGAAAACCTGTACAAAATTTGCTGAATATGCTACGGACCTCTTAATTGTTGTTTGTCATCATCTAATCCTGCTGCCATTCAGATGGCGTATACTATATGGTACAGTCTGTTTGGATATCAATTTCGATACTTGCTTGCTTTTTGTTACGATTTTATTTGACCTAGTTGCTTATGGCTGAAAGAAGATCGCTTCAGCAGCTAAGCTATAGCAGATCGAAACTGCACATATGTCGCAGCATCTTCTGTAGACTCTGGTTTTGATTTGATGTTCCTTTAACCTATCAGATTTATTGATGGTTGTTTCGACTGTTTCTCAGGTACATCCAGAGCACATGTGCCACATCTGGAGAAGGTCTTTATGAAGGGCTGGATTGGCTTTCAAGTAACATCGCAACAAAGGTGATGTTTTAACCTTTTTATTTAAAATTCTGTCTTCAACAGGCTATCTGGGCTTTTAGAACGTACTGCATGTAAGCTTTATTGTTAATAGGTGTCTCATGGGTTTTGGATGCAGGGGTGAGCTATTCAAATGCTCATAAGGACTCGATTGTTTTCTGCGATTGAAGAAGATCAGTTTTTTTCACTAGTTGTTATCCACTGTTTTATTCGGGTCCTCGGTGTGTATATACCTCAGGATGCAGATGGGTTTGGTTTGTCATAACCATGAGTTTCTAGTCCAGCTGTATGAAGCTGAGTAAATGCGTGATGATGTTAACTCTGTCAGTATCACTACTTTCAGAGCAGTTGCAGCTTTCCTAGAGTAAATCAATGTATCTGATTTTTTTAAATATTAAGCTCGTACATTTTACATTTCCTCACTTCCTGTGCCCTTTTTGCCAAGACATTTGGAACCTGATTTTCTATTTGTTGTAGCATTTTTCAGTTGATTCCCAAAAGAAAGTCATTTCTGCCTATCTGGCTTATTCACAGCTTAGGATTTGCTGAGAGCATGTACTGTTCAGGTTTATTTTGAGTTTTGAAAGTACAAGAGCATATACTGAATGAGATTTTTGGCTCTCTGTTTCAGAGGGCTGGAGGTTTCAAGTCAATTGTATTCAAATGTGTGTGTCAGTTGTGCTGTTGTAAGCCATTCAAGAGCCTAATACTGAAAGGCAATAGCAGATCTTGTTGATCTTGTTGTTGCATCTGTGAAAAGTCAATGTTTCTGGTATGTTGGAGATATTACTAGCACCTTAAATCCCACTTTTCCTGTATTTTTTTATGAACAATGGGGTGGATCCGTTCCTTTTAATTTACACTTAATCAGCTCCCAGGTGTTTTTGTATGTTAAATATTGAAGAGAGCCACCCATTGGAGATTCCTATGTGAATCTTGCTTATGCCAGAAAACAATTTTCTTCTCTGAACCAGATCTACACAAGCTGACAGACGGGTCAAAAATTTCTTTCGGCTGCTCCGTGGGGATTGCTCCTGTTCCGCTTAGACAAATGCCATCATAATCCAGCAAGCTGATTTTTGCACCCTTTCTAATTCCGATTTTAATGCGGTTGCAATATGTATTCTCTAATATTAGCAGTTGTTTTACAGTCTTCTTTTTTCTTTCTCTGAAGAGATATTTGAATTTCCTGCTTTAAAAAAAAAGGAGAACATCACTCGGCGAGAGAAAGTATATCTTTGTAAGGTGTGGGGACTTGATATCTTAAGTGTGGCCTTCTTACCTTTGGCAGAATGTGGTTACATGTGAATGAGAAATCTATAAGCCTATTGAAATCCATTCTTTCTCTCAGTACATATCACAGCTCATGAAGAAAACCTTTTGCAGCTTAATCTAATACTGAGGATAACTTCTTGGTATGGTAATGTGTGGGACAACTTAATTATTTAGGGCATATAGATGTATGATTAGTTTTCTCGAAAGCAGTTTCAAGCTTGCAAGCCTGTTTGTCCCATTCAATTCAAAACTACACACTAATTTGGGCTTTTACCACCAATTTATTTTCTTGGATCAAGGAACTTCTCAATCGAATCAGACTGACAATGTCTAATTGTAGTTGACCAAGTACCGGAGGTCGCAAAAGTCAAAATTTTACATTACCGAAACCGACCGTTTTTTTTTTTCCTAAATCTGAGTAACTGACGCCCGACCGTGTTATGTCACGCTCCAAAATTGTTAACCGTTAACCGCCCGACTTTTACGAAAATAAAGGTTAACCAAAACTCGATTTCTCGCAACTAACTGTGCCCGCCCGTAACCGAAAAAGTACAAAATTAACTAATGCATGACGTATGAATAAGCCAAAAATTACGATTTGTCGCGTTCCCTTAGAATTGCGACATGAATAGTGTTTACTAACCTGTCAGATTTATGACGCTTTGTGACGTTCCCTAAGAGTTGCGAAATGAATTGTGTACTACCGTGTCAGACTTGCGAAGCTTTGTCGCGTTCCCTAAGATTTGCGAAGTGAAGTGTACTACACCGCGAATCGTTATTAGTGTCAAAGTCACTAATTTGGGTTCTTAAAATTTTGATTTTTTTCTTCAAATAGAATATATGATATTAATTTTTCCTTGACGTTAATTAAGGCACCGTACAAAATAGCGTAAAGAATGAAAGTACAATAAGATCTAAATAGTGTGGTGTACGGTCGAGCCAGACCGTACATAAATGTACCTTTTCAAGTGAAAATTTTACAAAAAATAAATTAAACCAGACACGCACGCATAGGAACGTGCGCTCAAAAAACAGGATTATTTTGGCACGTAAATTAGTCTGACATGTACGGATATTTGAATTTCACGACGGCGTACGATTTCTAATATTTTGTACGGATACATATATTACTGTATATAAACTTACGGAGAATATTCCGTTGTTGCTGTTCCCAAATTAGCATAATGCCGAAATTAGAATACACCCTTTTTTTTTTTTTCAAATTCTTAATTAGCATCAATTACGGTAAATTTTCTTCAACACTATTTAAACTTTGACACTTATAACGATTCGCGGTGTACCGTGTCAGATTTGCGACGCTTTGTCGCGTTCTCTAAGATTTGCGAAATGAAGTGTTACTATCGTGTCAGATTTGCGACGCATTGTCGCGTTCCTAAGATTTGTGAAATGAATTGTGTTACTAGCGTGTCAGATTTGCGACGCTAATCATGATGTCACGTACTTCCACGATACCAAATAGTACAAAGTACAATAATGTAGGATTGTATGGACAGTACAATTTTTTCTTTTTTTTTGATGTTTTGGTCGACTGACAGTAACCGCCCATTTTCTTTTTTCTGGTGAATCAACCGGCCGCAACCACCCGGCCCTCAAAATTTGGCAACCGAATCCGTTCCGGATCCGGCGCGGGCGGTCGGTTAACAGTCGGTCACGGTTTCAGTTGACCGTTTGCGACCTCTGCCAAGTACTACGTTTATTTTCCATATTGTTCACCAAAATCCATCATTGCTTGCATCAACTACCCGAAGAAAACGCTACACTGAATTGCGCCAAATTGAAATGAAAATTGTAATAAAAACAACCCTCTACTAATACCTCTTTCCTAGGGAAAATTTACATGTCGGTAACATTTTAGGGTAATACTAGTACTCAATTAAGGAAGTATGATGGTAAACTGAGGACATGGGAGAAATAAAGGAAAGGCCAAGATAAATGATAAACCGGAAGGCGAAGGTGAAACTGAAAAAACTGAATGCATGTGGAGGGAACTAAAAGGAAAAAGAAGGCAAAAGTAACTAACATCCAGAACATGGAAAGGAACAACAAGCATGAAAGCAACAGCAATATAGTGAATACTCCTTAACAAATCCTTTTTATGGCGAAAGAACCGCTAACATCAAACCCTGTAAATGTCCATACGCAACGCAACACGCCAAGGAGAAGACATCGACGGTTCATGACAGAAATGGGTTGCAAGCTCTTAGCTATTTTAATTCAACCTGGCAATGATAATGATCGAAGCTTTCCATCATGAGCTCATTTTCTTCACCAATTGAAAGAAAGTAAATATCATCTTCGTAAAATAAGCGGATAACGAAACAAGACACGTCTTTCTGGATGCATGAAAGGTTCAAGAGTGTGTTACATTTATTTATGGAAAACTTATCCAGTGAAACATATATCTTGTACCATGAAAATCTCCACTTTTCAACACCTCATAAACTTTTGCATTTCAATATATATATTGATTAAACCTGTACATTCTGAAACTTCCATAACCCCAAATGAGCATACTCTCCATTAACACAAAACTTAAAAACCTCATCTTTTTCCGAACTGATGAGAAAAACTTTCACGCGTTCGTCCGTCGTGCCTTTACTTCGATAACGTCTTTGCTAACAGGAAGTAAAACAGAGGCAGTAATACCTGCTTATTACTGACAACTGCTTGGTTTCAATGGGCGTAACTCTCCATAGAGAGACTTCGAATGCTAAGGTCTTCTATATCTTGAGTATCTTCTCCTCCTTGTCGTTTCCCTGTACTCCCGGTAGTACGACTTAGTGCCAACTGCCCACAAGCTCCGGCAATGTCAGAGCCCATCTCCTGTCTAACCGTCGTACGGACGTTGTATTGCTCTCTCACCACCTTTTGAAACTGACGGATTGTCTCCGGAGCAGAAGACTCAAACTTTGCCTTCACTTCTGTCGCGTTGTAAGGAATCAGGTTTAATGACTACCATAAAGAAACAAGAAACGACAAATCGAAGTCAAGGAGGTACACAAAATGCTATAAAAATACGGGTTCGAGAGCAAGATTCCGCAAAAGTACAACAGTAGTAAACACCGATTTTCCTGAATCTACACCTGACATCGCTGTTATGTTATGCATTTTTGCACAACTTCAGTAAAAAAAGGAAGTTTGCCAGAGGCATCTGCAATCCTCTTACTCATAAACTCTTCCCTAGGACAATGAAGAAACTAGCTTGTCATGAAATGATCAATGTATGGGTACAGCCAATATAGTCATTTGTATGAACAGATAACCATGGTTAACCGCATTCATTTTAAGAATATTCTCCAAGGCCCAACATGATGGTTTCCCATATCCGGCAATATTTTGTTTTGACTTTTGTTTTGACCAAAAAGGTAAGGCGTTAACTTACAATGATTATAAGAGCTTTCTGTTCGCATAAAGAGAACCAGCTTTACAGTCACTAAAGTTTTCTAACGAGGCTTATTTTCCCCAAACAAAACCATTAAAAAGTCAACATATATTTTGGTGACTACAAGCCAGGTTACAGTATCAAGAATGAGTCAGGTTTTGTGAAGTAAATGTGGGGAATCCTTTAACGTGAAAGTTTTTGAGTAATCGTATGTAAGGTGACTCACAGAACACTATGATTACAAAACAATCACAAAACATGAGCAATTTTCAATAGTGTAACCAGCCGATATGGTCCAAACAAATTAAGCCATGATCCATGAACTAAGAGGGGGAAGGGGCAAGAGAGAAGGGGAAAAGAGGGAGGGGGATGGGGGAATAGCAGCCAGGCGAAGGGGCAATGGGGGGAAAGGGAAAGAAAGATCATACCACTCTACGGTTTTCGAGGAGTGCACCCAACTGATGAGCCGTTTCCAAAGAATCGTTGACCCCCGCCAACATCACATACTCCACGAGGACACTCCTCCCACTGATTTGACCCAAAGCAAAAGTCAGGACAATATGCCATAATAACCTTTTTCTTTCAGAAGGTACACCACCATTACTAGTAGAGTTAGTGAATCATTATCGTCGACGGTCTATTGAATTAAGTACGCTAAACATGTTTTGCCACGTGGCTCAATACGGGCCACTTAACTAAATAGTGTTACTAACCACGCGTTTATGAGTTTGAATCAGAAGAAGACTCACCCGATAGAGTGATGAACTCCAATAGCAATGACAGCGTATAGATGGCATAACTAAAGGAAACTCAAAGCAGTTTGAAAGGGTTTATTCAGGTTTTAACGTTTTTTAGAATCTCCAATAAAACATTTGACTGCATAAAATGATCCTCCAAACAGTAAACACACTACACTGCGATCACATTCAGCTACATAATGAACAACCCCATAGAAATTCCAAAAACGCAGAAAAAGAAATAAACACAAATCCTGTTGCTCTACACTGAATAGCATTAACAAGTACGTTTTATTTGGTAATATTAATTCTAAATAGGGTCTGGGCAACGTGGATGACTTTTGGCTACTTATTAGTTTTTTGAATGGAGAAAACAGTATTATCAGAGCTATTTTATGTTCACTGGCCAGAAAATAACAGGGACCAAATTAGTGCCGTTAACGCTAAACGCTTCAGTGTACCTCTCTCACAATGGCTGCAGGAGAAAGAATCAGTTGAACACGATACACAATAATCTTCATTAAAAAGCGTGGCGCATCTGAGTAGAGAAGTGAAGTAGAAGGCGAAATAAAGGTGATAACCATAGACAGAGGTGCAGTTAAACACGACAGATGACAGAATAGCCATGCACGTTACCTTGTTGTGAGATCAAAATTGTGGGCTGACATGAGAGGAACCAGTTAAACACAACAACAGAAATTCTGTTAAGATAACAAAATAACCATGTGTGATACCTGGCTATGAGTTAAGAATTGAGGCTGACATGTGGGGATTTTGTTCAACACAGCGGAGAGATTCAGTTCGAAGAGGGATTTCATTAAACATTGACAGGAATCAGTTAAACAAAACCTTTAGTCAAGTTGAAGGTAACAAAATGACCAAGTACATGGTACCTGGCTGTGAGATAAGAATCGAGGGCCAACATGAGTCTCTCCAGAGGGAAAGCTCTGGCTGCAGGAACTATAGTGGCTCGAAGTTCCTGAGTCGGGGCATGAAGAGAGAGAGCCAAATTGACTCCGGGCAAATCTTCCGCTAATGACAACATTCGTGGTACGACACCTACCTGCAAAAATGTCCACCCCTTTCCATAATCAGTCTGGACAGATACGTATTCTATTCGGCAATCAAATTAGAGATAATATCATACTTTTCTACCAATAGAAAAATGGCATGACAACCTGCAAAAATGTTCACCACTCGCCATAAATAGTCTTGAAGGGCACTTATCCTTTTCTTCAATCGTATTAGGGATATTATCGTATAGTATGCTTCGTGCCAATGATGTACACAAAAAAAAGAGCCTAAATGAACACTTAATGGGCAAGGATTCTCTAATTCTCATAATTGCTGTCATCCAGAATGATTTATGTGAAGGACTCAAGAAACTGGCGTCAAAAATAAGGATTGTTTCTACCAATCACGGTTGACAGTGTCAGAGACCAAGGGATGGAACTCATGAGGGGCCTATATCCAGCCAGTTTGTCAACAAATGGGCAAAGAAAGAAAGAATGAAAGTAAAAAAACCAAAGAAAGGAAAAAGAAGGAAAAGGGACCTAGAATAATGTGGTGAAATGCATTTTTCTTGTAAGAATTAAAGTACACAAACTCCAGCTCGGTCTAAATGGCACTGGAGACATAAAAATCTGTAAGGAAATGCCCAAATATCATCTCTTTTTTACTTCAGGAGGAAACAATCCACAAGGATCGAAAAATATATATTTTGGAAACAACCAAAGACGGGAAAAATGACCCTTTTGTAACCTTTTATTACATATTTAAGGAGAAAACAATCCACAAGGATTGGAAAATAGATAATGTTGACACAACCAAAAAAGGAAATAAGAAGGAAAGGGAAACTTACAGTGGAAACAGTAATATGATTTGGGGATAAGCCAAACGGCCGTTGCGTCATAATTGCCACTGCTTCACATACTGCATTATAATTATTAAGGGGCTCACCCATTCCCTACAAATCCATTGCAAAAAAACATAAACTCAGCAACGAAAACGGAAAAAAAAGAAAAAAATAAATCTCGTTTAAACAGGGAAATTACGTTTAACTGCTGATTTACCCGCCGGTTTGACTACGAAAAGGAGCATCTTGATTGGTGAAAACTCTCCCAAGGCAGACGTACAGAAATTGTACCATACACAACAAAATAATAACGATTTCATGATCATTTTACCCAACATTCACGCTCTTCAAAAAACCTTGCTTCGCAAAACCCAAAGAAAAGGTGACTCGTAAAACACAAACAAGAGTGACATCACTGTAAAAACCTACCATAAACACAATATTACGAATGGGAGTTATCTGAAGAGCTCTCTTCCCTCCCTTCCCTCCCTTCCCTCTCTTCCCTCCCTTCCCTCCCTCCCCTCCCTTCCCTCCCTTCCCTCCCCTCCCTCTCACTCAAATCTTCGGTTTCCCTTTCAAATTCCTTCCCCTTCATAAAACTATTATTCAAACTTCTGAAATCTGGTTCAATTTTTTTTTCATTCGTCTCCACAAACTCTTTTTCATTTTTGGGTTTCCCAACCAAAAAATCCCTCTCACCATCCACACTATTTGTTGTTTCCACGTCCTTCACTAAAACCACATCATTCGCTTCACTATTTTTACCAACATTTTCATCAACGTTCTTATCAACGCTTTTACCAACGTTTTTTTCGCCAACGTTTTTTTTACCGTTTTCATCAGCGTTTTTTTCAACGTTTTTTTCAACGTTTTTATCAGCGTTTTTATCGAATTTCTTACCGAATTTTTTCAGATCACCGTTCTGTTTTCCGTTATTTTGAGAAATCTTGGGTTCAGAAAACTCCAAACCTGACCTAATTTGCATTTTTTCTTGATCCTCTTTGGACTTAAAATTTATCAAAATTTGTTTACACTCTTCCAAAAGAACTTTTTTTCGAGACTCCAGAGCGACAAGGACGTCGGAAGGAAGCCATGGATTCTCAGAAACAGTAAAACTCTTATCCTCTTTCTCTTTTTCTTTAACCTTTTCTTTAAAATTTTCTTTAACTTTTCCACTGTTTTCTCGACTTAACGACTCATTTTTCGAGAAGGAGTTATAGAGATCCTCCATGACCTAAATAATTAACTTTTTCTAAATTAATTTCTTAAAAAACTAAAGAAGGAAAAAAAATAAAGACAAGCCTGGCAAAAGCAAAAAAAAAAAAAGGAGAAGAAGGAGAAAAAGAGCAAAGAAAAAGGTAAAAACCTAAAAAGGAAAAAGAAAAAAAGAAAGAGAGACAAAAAACTTAGTGAGAAACTGAACCTAAAATTTTGCGTTTTTTTGGTCTGTCCGGGTCCCCCGGAGGCGGATGAGTCGCCTTGTGAAGCAGACACGTGGCGCTCCCTCCTTTTCTGACGTACGGTTCACAAGGCGCGTCAGGAACTGCGAACGCCACGCGAAACTGTCAAAGGAAACCGTTCAGGATTATGAAAGAAAACGTAGCGTGACGTAACGTAACAGACGCAACATGGAAATCGTCCGGCTTGTTATATCTGTCGAACCGGCCGATTCGGCGTCTCCGTACAGTATACCGATAATCGTTATTACTTATTAGGGTTAGTGTTTTTTTCGCCACTTAAAACATCTTTTCTCCGTACGCACTTGTCGAATTGTCAATCCGATGGTTGGTATTGGAAGACAAGATTCGTCATAGTTGTCCCGTGCGCATAATACGCACGAAACGAAGGAGCGAATACTACGCACGATACGCATTTAACGATGAAAAAAATGTTATTAAATGCGTACCTGACTTTGTATCCGTACATTTTCGTACATTTGCGTACTATTTTCGTACATTTCAGTACTTTTAGGGGGTTTGAGGAATTTTAGGGTACATTCTCGTGCGTTCTCAAATATTTATGATAAACAGCCAACTATTATTCGTACATTTACGTACAGTGTCCGTATTTTTTCGTACTTTTTACAGTTATTATTTTGAGATTTTTAGGGTACATTTTCGTATTTTTCCGTATATTCAGTTATACGGACTTACATTTTTCGTACATCTACGTACGGCGTCCGTATATTTCAGTACTTTTAGGGTTAGTGATGGGGGGATTTTAGGGTGTTTAGGGTACTTCCCGTGCATTTCGTACATTCCGGTAAATTACAGTACAACTGCCTTACATTATCCGTACTCCTAGGTTTTTTAGGGTACATATGTCGTACAATGACGTACATTTCCATATGCTTTCCGTACATTTTTTGGATTTTTAAGGATTTTTAGGGTTAAGGGGACGGTTTCCGTACGTTTTCGTACATCGTACAGCGAAAACTAACGAACGGTATGCAAGTAACGAATACTACGTAGTTTTCGGAAAAAAGTCGAAATCCGTACGAATAGGACAACTATGAGATTCGTATTTTCCTTTTGGCGGTCTTCGATTGACGATCCGACAAGTGTGCACGGAGAAAAAAAAATTTAAGTTGGCGAAAAAAACTTTAACACTAATAAACGATTAGCGGGGCTAGTTGCGATATGATTTTAACGCGTACGATCTTGCGGCCATTTACATTTAATGGTCCGTTGTACGGTTGTACCAGATACGGCGAAGCGGCATTCAACGTACAACGTACGATTGCTACGTACATTAAAAAAAAAAACAAATAATAATTATAATTATTAAGGATATTTTCCGTATTTAATGCAATATTAAGGATGTACCATTTGTCATGGTCAACAATAATTGAAGCCTCTAGTCTAACTAAAATTTAATGGAATTATTAGAGTCCTATAACTTCCTCTCACAACTCTCACTATCGGAACTTATGAAAAAATAAAATTAAAGTCTTATATGAGTGTCTCTACTTTTCAATAGCAGTGTCTCCCAGGTCTTCCTCTCATTCGTTAAAGCGTATAGTTCTCCTTTCCCAATATTACCTCATAGACTTGTGTAGAGAGTCTCAAAGACGACGACAAGGAAGTCTTGTGATCAAAGCACCTGCAACGAAACTTGGCATATTTCTATGTGAAATATGCGATGGGCCTTTCTCATTTACCAAATGGGTCAATAAGCGAATGATGTACAAGGCTTGTGCACCTAGCGTCACCCATTGTAATGTATGGTGCACTTAATATATGTCTAAAGAGAAGGCACGAGCGCGTAGCGTGCACGCGCGTTGGGAAGTAGAAACACGCTTGCAGTACACCTGTGGAATTCTGAGACAAAAGTACTGTACCTTTGGCACGCGTCGCCTGCTTTCGTAACACAGTATTCATTCCGCACACGTAGTAGGACCTGGTCGGCTAGTCCGCAAGGCACTAATTATTACCGCCTCCGCAGACCGCTTTTCAATTGACACGTGGCAGAGTTTTTAAGACAAGTCTGCTGGTTCACACGGTACAGATTCGAGTACGGTACGGAGAATCGGGACCAGCGGGACTCAAGCAGCTGCGCGCTCTCGGATGGACCGTCGATTTAAAATCTAATCAAGAGTCAGCTCCGCGATGACGAGCTAAGCGAATCTTATAGTACCATCTGGCAGCGATCTTGGCCGTATAAATGTTAGTCTTTCTGTACGACCGGGTCGCCGACAGAGTACACAGTACAGTACTGTACTGTACACCGCGCATCGTAATTAGAGTAATGAAAAAATTAGAGTAAAAAAAGAGAAAAAAATAATTAGAGTAATTTACTCTAATTTATGTGATAGAACTGTTTCAGAAAGGAATTTACTCTAATTTATGCGGTGTACTCAAATTTGGCAAGCTAATATCCTCTACTGTAAATAAGGTATTCGTACAGAATCTGACAAAACGTACAGTTTATCGTCACTATGACGTTTGCACTACGTGGTTTGTTAAAACGCAGTTACATGATAATGGCCTGTATTAAATCATTATTTTTACTTTTTTACTCATAATAGTACAATTTTGCACGGTCGGACGTCGTCCGTACTCCACACTATTTAAAATGAACATATATTAGAATTAAAAACGCTAATTAAACCTTACCTTAAATAGCATAATGAAAAAATTAGAATCATTTACTCTATTTGATGTGATAGAGTCGAAATTTCGAGCGACCGAATTAGAGTAATTTACTCTAATTACGATTCGCGGTGTACTGTCGCACCTTTGGCTACGCGTCAAAGGAGTCTCTCCAGCTCCCCGCCCTCGATTTCCGACGGGTCTTGTCGACGGTTATTTCTTGACTCACCGTCCGTACGGAATTTTCCCTCGTCTCCCTACCACTGACAACGGATATATTTATTTCCTTCCGCTCCCTCCGGCAACGGTTATTAACTTATTATCCACTTCGAAAGGTGTGTTCCCATGAACCCGAAACTTACACTTGCTACTACACCGGGAATCGTAATTAGAGTAAATTACTCAAATTCGGTCGCTCGAAATTTCGACTCTATTACATCAAATAGAGTAGATGATTCTAATTTTTTCATTATTCTAATTTAGGTAAGTTTAATTAGCGTAACAAAATTGTAATATAGGTTTGTTTTAAATAGTGTGGAGTACGGACGACGTTCGACCGTGCAAAATTGTAATTTTTTAAGTAAAAAGGTACAATTAATGATTTAATACAATCGCGCTCGCACGTGAAATCGCACTAAACGAAAAATTAATCACATCGAAAAAAAGCCGTTCGCATAACCCTCGTCCGTCGACAGTATCGTCGTCAGTGTGAACATCAGCTGACATTCAGCACGACAAATAATACTAACGTCATAATGACGTCAAAACTATACGGACTGACAGATTTTGTACTTCTACGTAATTTAGTGTTCATAATTACAGCGCGGAAATTTATTGCCGACATAACCCAATATAGAGTACTTAAATAAATTAGAGTAAACTTCCTCTGTGAAAAAGTTCTATCACATAAAATAGAGTTCATTACTCTAATTGTTTTTTTTGGTTTTTTTACTCTAATTTTTTCATTACTCTAATTACGGTTCGCGGTGTAGTATTGGGTATCGGGTAGTTTCATATCGCGATAATTTCGATATTCGATATATCGAATATCGATCGAGCACATTCCTCGATATATCGTACTGGGACCAACATAAATTATCGCGATATATATCGCAAAAATTGCATATCCGTACAGTAAGAGTACGGAAAACCATACGGAAAACCGTACGTAGAATCGTACGAAAAATCGTACGGATAATTCCCCCCCCCCCCCCCCCCCCCCCCACTGAGCGCTCCCCCCCCCGTGGGGGGGGGGGGGGGGGGGGTTTGAAAAAAAAAACTAAAATTTTCATTTTCGATATATCGGCGATATATCGCGATAATTTGAAATTCGATATATCGAAGCGATATATCGAATATCAGATACATGAAATTCGATATATATCGAATATCGGCAATGGGTCCTCGATACCCAACACTACTTGCTACAGTACTTTGTTTTTTGGTGAAGATTCTCCGTAGTAATTTTCAGGGTGTTCCTATGTTCGAAAACGAAATTGTTACTTTAAAGTGTGACGATTGTAGACGTGGGTACAATTTGTGACTTTGGTAGAAGACTACAAAACTCACGACAATTGGTGACGTTTACAAAAAGAGTGACGGTTGTAGACGTCCATAGTAGTTCTTTGTGACACTCATCTTGTGACAGCGTCGACGTCACTAATCCAAAAACTATCCGCCATGGTTTCCCGGTTTTTTTTATTCGTCTTTTTTCACTCTACCTTCCATCAAACTGCGCCCAAACATAGTCAACCTAAATACTTTTTAGAGCTTTTTCATTTTATACCATTATTGGCGTGTGTCATTCCGAGAAGTGTGAGATAGAAGCGGTAGTATGAACGGGAGAGGGAGAGAGGCGCATTCGCGGACTTCGCTTTTGCAAAAACAACTTTTTTATAACCCGTTATCGACCCGTTTCTTAAGACGCATCTTCCTCTTTCTTGCATGCAGTCCATTTGGGTCGTATTGGTGAGTTTTTTTTAACAAATAGAGAGTCCACCCGCTAACCCTTGCCCCTCCGTCATTGTCACAATTCATAATACTTTGAGTTCTTCAACCGCCAACTTCCACCCCTCAATCCTTTTCCATCCATACCGCCAAGCCTCCAAAGACTCTCACTCTCGATCGTGATGCTTTCAGTAAGGCACTTGCTACTTTTAGCTCGAAAGCCTTCTCACAATGGTTCGTGAGTTTATTAGCGATGTCTCGCCCCCAACGTTGGTTTATAAGGGCTTCGATGTGTTTTGCAAGGTTTGTTCTTTTATTTGAAGTTGAACTCTTCTTTCTATAGTTTGCAGTCTCCTCATGACGTCAGGTAAAGAGGTCGTCGCCAAGCCGAATGGAGGCAACTGCCCTATTTTAATGTTGAATTTTTGTACCGGTGGCCCGTGCCAAATGCATACAACTCCAACCCGTGTTTCACAATAACTTTTAGCCACATGAATTTGGTATGCTTGAGGGCGTTGTGAGTTTGTGCGGCACAATTTTCAAGTTTTTTCATATGTGTATGTAGGGTGGGTAGTTCTTGAAATCGATGTTCCGGAGACCTTTAATTTGGTGCACCGCGACTTGAATTTTTTCTACCCATTATATGATTGCCCCCTCATCAACAACAACTGCATGGATGTTCTTTTTTGTACGAGCCTTTTATTCCTTTCATTCTTCCACCAGTAGCCTATCCGTTTCGGTTGATACTTGCATGGTTTTTCTTGTTCTTTTGAGAGAGGATTTGCGTTTACCTTTTTGGAGGACTTGCATTTACCTTTTTAGAGGACATTCATTTATCAATTGCTCATTACGACCCTATACGGGGTTTCGTTTTGACTTCTTGCCTCGTCCCTCGAGTGTTTCCCAATACACACACCATTCCGTGTAATGATCTAGTTGTGGGTACCTACAATTTTATTTAGATAACTTTTTTTGGAAAAAGATAGGAAATCATGAGAAATTTGCCGAATACGTTTGCCACCGTCACTTGATTTGAGGTCCTCCACTTGCCTCTCTCTAATTCTTTAGGTGCCCCATTTTTGTGCTTCGAAGCCCCAAGTTTCCGAAGCTTGGGTGTTCTTTTTTTTTTCTCCACTGCTACATCGCTCATCATTATTAGCGTTAAAGATTTATTAGTGTTAATGCGATATTAGAATTAATAATACTAATTTAGTGCAAGGAGACGTGGCATGTTATAGCCCACGTCCTTAAATAATGTTGTTAACTCTATTTTGTAATTTTCGGCCATTAGTGTTATTAACACTAACACCAGGAGACGTGGCAGATTATGGTCCACGTCCTTAAATAGTGTAGTTTATTCTATTTAAGGTATCAATGTCAAAATTTGGGGGCGCCGATATAGAGTTCATAACGCTAATAACGATGCGCGGTGTACACCTTGAATCGTTATTAGCGTTGTTAACGCTATATCGGCGCCCCAAAATTTTGACCCCAATAACTGAAATAAAATTTATAACACTATTTTTTATACGTTAATTAAGGTTCTGGTAAATTAGCGTTAATAATTCTAATTTATGATATTCTTAAATAGTGTGGTGTATGGACATGTCAGTCCGTACAAAATGGTACTTTGTTAAGTAAAAAAGTACGAAACATGGATTAAAATATTCGAAATCGCATGTAAAACTGCGCTCAGAATAAAAGGCAGAATGAGATCGTACCTATTTTAGTGTAAAGATGTTGATTGCGTATTAATTATACGGGAGAAAACCCAAATTAAGTATGAATCAATTAGAGCAAAAGGACATGACGTTGTGCGATATGTCAGATTTTGTACTCGTACCTATGGTAGTGTATAGATCCTGATGGCAGATCCATTTTAGGCGAAATGTACTCAAATTAGAATTATGGATAAATTAGAGTAAAATGTTTTTTTCAAAATTGTGAAAAGTCCAAATTAAAGTTAATAATGCTAATTAATTTTCTACACTAATAATTTATTAACGCTAATAACGATTCAAGGTTTACCTGCTTTGTTTATCAAACAAGGGCACGTTGATTCATGAAATGACACTTGCAACAATTGCGAAAGTTATGAAAATTGCGATAATTGCAATAATTGCGACAATTTATTCTGAGGGTTGATAAACTGTGCTAAAGTGTTTCCAGGGTTTCACGTATTTTCCCTTCTCCACCAATTAATATTGTTTTGATCAACGGTGCCCATCTTATTTTGCGAGACCGTTATTTGAACGACCATGTTTTGGATCTTCGGTGGCGTCATCCATCAAGTTATATATATATAACTGGTTTCCCTTTTCTTTTCTATAAACACTGGATTTTTCACAATATATACTCGCCTTTCTAGGCAAAAGAATCAACAGCAATTACTGGTTTCCTCTTTCTTTGGAAGCAGTCCCTTTTTCCACATCGCCTTTCTAGGCAAAATCATCAACGATAACTCACGAAGATAGCCGAAGTTAGACAAATAGGACAAAGGAAGGAGAATCGAAATAGACGAACAAAGATAAGATTGGAAAAAAAAATGGTGTAAACAGGAAACAAATTGCAAATCCTCAAAAAAGAAGTTTTTTTAGTACTAAGATGAGTAACATAACAAGACACATGACTATTAACAACATTATGCAGTACAACATCGCGTTTCTTTTTTGCTTCTCCTGAGCCTGCAAACAAAACAATTGGAAAAAAAAAAAAAAACAAACAAAAATGCAAACAAAGTCAAAAACAAAAGCAAAAATGTATACGGAAACTGAAACAGAAACGAAAACAGAAACGGGAATGAAAACGAAAACAGAAACAGAAAACGAAAATAAACAAACAAAATTAGACATGTCATGTAGCCATATAAGAAAATTCATTAGCGAGAAACATAACCTATAAAATTACCCGATAACGAATTGATCACACAGGTCACCTTAAGTTAAACCAAATTTTGATTATCTTAAATAAATTTGAACAATCTTGTTTCACGTATTCAAAAAAACCTCGTAAAACGGAACTGTCTTATCAACCATCGTCTTCTCAACAGAAAAACACAAAAAAATGAATCTCACATCTTCTACCATAAAGAGAGGAAAAATGAAAAAGAACAAAATGATAAAAAACAAAACAGACGAGAAGCCTAACACCTTTGGGTATTATAACTTCGAGCTAACGAGTCTCAAAGAGACTTTTGACAGGAATAAAACTAAAATTTGATTTTTGTGAAGGAAATAGTACTCACTTTTTTGAGCTGGTTTACACCCTTCTCCACATTCACGCTGACAGTTTGAATGTTGTAATCGATTCGATCGACTACCGTACCCTTTTTAACCATAAAGAAGAAACGGGAAAAGGAAAAGAATAAGAAAAAGGAAAAGGATAAGAAAAAGGAATAAGAAAAAGGAAAAGGAAAAGGAAACGGAAAGGAAAAGAAAAACAAAAAGGAAAAGGAAAAGGAAAAGAAAAAGGAAAAGGAAAAGGAAAAGGACAAGGAAAAGGAAAAGGAAAAGGAAAAGGAAAAGGAAACAGAAACGGAAAAGGAAAAGGAAAGAGGAAAAGGAAACGGAAAAGAAGAAGAAGAAAAAACAAAAAGCAAAAGAAAAAGAATCGAAGACAAAAACCATACTTTATAGAATGTTGATGAGAAAAACAGTCGACGAAAAGAATGTAAGTTAACAAACATTAAACCACACATAAAATCCTTATAAAAGTTTCAAAACCTTCACTGCCTATCACTAAGAGTGTTAACAACACAAATTCAATCGTAACTATTTTTTACTAAAAACATGAAATAGAGTTAAAAACACTATTTATGAGAGTGGCCTTAAATAGGGCATGCCAGTCTGGCCTAAATTAGTATTATTGAAACTCATTCGACTTAAATTCTAATAATTCCTTTACACTAGAGTCATTCCTTTACTGGGATGGGCAGTGTACTTAGGTTCATCCTAACCAGTCTGGACTACAAATTCGGTTCCATAATTTTTTTACGCTAAAAAACTGAGTACACCATACTGTTGATGGGCTTAAAAATAAATCGGTAATGAACACCTTACAAAAATCCTCTTATTTTTGTTTGGGATTACACAATTTAGCAAGGATCATACTGCCGACTATAAAATTAGCTATTGCAAATGATGTCTTGAAATGAACAGAAAAACAGTAATGACTTCAAGGTTTGCTAAATCAGCATTTGCTCACATGGATACATGAAGGTAGAAAAACCACTCAGAAAAGAAGTTTACACATACTTGCCCAAAAAAATTGATGATAAAATTGAGAGAAAATTGAGATAGAATGAAGATATAAGCTCACCTGGTCAATGACAAGAACAGACAAGTCCTTCATCATTTGTGCCAATTCATTCACCGCACCGATGATCTGTCCCACAATCGACCAAACATTCCATAAATTCCATAATTTGGTATGAATACCACTAAATTTATTTCATAAACTGGACTGGGTTAAACAAAATTCATTTCACGACTGGTGCTAAACAGAGTGAACTTATTTTGTACAAATTTCACTAAATAAACTTCCTCAGGTATGAATTTAATTATCCGTTTGATCATTGCTGAAGCAAGAACTTCAATTAAAGGAATTCACTAACTCTAATAACGTGTAAGATGCCGTGTTGGTAGAAAACATGTTCAAAAAGAAGAGTCAAACTGACCTCATGAACTTCCTGTTCTCTTGCAGCAGATACATTTTCGAGTCGTTTTACGCGCAAAAGTTGACTCTCATTGAAGCCCTGAAGATGCCCCACTGCTACTTGAGTCTATTAGAAAAAGTATAAATTTCAAATTCCCAGGCCTAACATTCATTAGGAGCACTAGTGCTTTCAGTAAAACTCTCTCGTGTCTTCCACAATTTCCCTTCCCCGTGAAAGATGAGTCATGATATTTTATAATGATAAGGTCCTTGAGACTCACCGGATCAAAAAATTCGTCGTCTTCAGGATCTGTGGTCTGTTTTGAACTCTTCGAAGCTGTAGGTTTCTGCATAGAAAGACATGAATCCACTTTAAAAAAAGAAATATATGATTTCGACCGCAGTTAAAATGGTCATGCTACTCCTTCCGCAATACAATCTCCATTTTACCAATCCACGAAAACAACCCATATAAGAACCATACAAAAAATGATGACATTATTCTCACTTTAAGTTATCATGAGTGCTTCAGTAACTGTGCCTTTTTTGGGTCCAAAAAACATACAACAATTAGCTACACCGTGAATCGCTATTAGCGTTAATAACGCTAACTCGGTGCCCCCAGATTTTGACCCTCGAACCTAAAATAGAATTAATAACTCGAATTATTTTTTTACGTTAATATAGGTACTGTTTAATTAGCGTTAATAACTCTAATTTGGACAGTTTTTAAATAGTATAGTGTACGGAATGTATCAGTCCGTACTAAAACTGGTTGTTATTTCGTACAAAAGAGTGTCAAATAAAGGCGTCGACACGCGAAAGTGAGTGCCTCGACACGAAAAAGCGTACTCAGATTTGATTCCCAGTGATAAAGACGGGGGGGAATCACGTGAACCTGTTCCACATGCTCAAACGTCGACTAATGTGAACACAGGCAATACTGGCTACACTAAGGGAAAAATGTACCCAAATTAGAGTTATGCATAAATTAGAGTTAATGTTTTCTTGGCGAAAGGCCTTGAACCCAAATTAGAGTTGATAACACTAATTGTTTTTTTACACTAATTATTTCTTAACGCTAATAGCGATTCACGGTGTACTCATAACAATATGAAAAAAGAATCTGTTTGCGATCCCCCTACCAGTAGAACCATTGCTCTGCCTCAAAATCTACCTACAACAAACATGGCGTATCTTTCTTTATAAAACAGAAAAAAAAAATCGATAAGTTTCAACTGATGTCATTTTTCAAGTATACATTAAAAATATATTTTTATAATCAATCAAACGGAAATCAACAGCAGTTGCTGCTGAGAAACGAATTAATTAATTGAAAAAACACAACTGCAATACCCTCAAAAGGGTTTTATGGCATCAACAACTCTTTCATTACAATAACTTCAATGAAACTTTAACAAAGTGATGATATTATAACAAAAAACTTTGCTGACACAAATGATTGACGTCTAAATTGTACATGAATATGTAGACACTAATAGGGTTTTGACATGCAGCAACAAAACGTATATTCTCCATACGATACCCAACAACAATACCAATACAAAACAATACAACATCCTTTGCATTTTTCTAGATAACGACATGTGGTGATAAAAACTTTAAAATCACTTTCGGCAACTTGTCACCAACTGATTCAATATGAAATAACACAAGAGTACACCGCCCATCGCTATTAGCGTTAATCACTCCAACTCCAGGAATTGTCTTTTTGACCCAACATCATAAATCAGTGTTAATAGCACTATTGAAGTAAGTGGCCCACAATACGCCACATTGCAAAACAAAATTTAGTGAAGTTCATTCTAATAATGTGTTAACGCTAATAACTCACTAACTCCAATAGCGATGTAAAGTGTACGACACCGTGAATCGCTATTAGTAAATAAACTATTAACATGGGTTTTGTATAAGTGTTATTGATTCTAGTTCCGAATCTCGTGGCTGATTCTGAACTGTTTAAATAATTAGCTTTAAGAAAAAAATAATCAAGTGTCGATGATACTATTTTAGGTTGTAGGGGTAAAATTAAGGGGCACCGACATAATGGGATTGGTGCTAATAATTATACATAATGTACTCAACTATTATCCGGCAATATACATAAAATGATCTAAGGCCATTTTACAGACTCTACGCCCTTATTAATACACAGGAAATACACCTCCTTGTGGAGAATTATACCCCTTGAGCTGCAGGTCCAAACTAACAAGGCACCTGACTTTCCATCATGTTAGGCTTGTTGCTTACTTACAACAACAACGCACAAAAATGTCAATTAAAATTTACAATTGATATATTTTACAGTTTTCTGATGGACATTCACATTGCAAACTGCCGCTGCCTTCTTATTAGTGAAGACTTTTCCATGTGACTTTCACAGTGTCATCCTGAAGAATGAATCCTTCAATGTCCCTCTCTCCCTCCCAAAAGCAGAAATAACTTACTGAAAGAGAATCATAAGGAACCAGAAAAACTGCTGTCTGTGTATCTTCATTACTACAACAGGTCAAGACAAAACTTACAAGAACAGTCCTAAGTATGTTCTCTAGTCCTTCATCCTAGCTTTTTCTAATGTGACAAAGTATTGACGAACCGAGGTTTTCACGAAAGAAAAACCGGAAACTGACCGACAGTAAACCCGATGCTGATCAATTATTAAAGGAAAAAGGAAAACGTAAAAGGCATCATTTGTAGCAAGAATGTAAAAAAAACATACCTCTTGTTGTTGCTCCAATCGGTGAAGGTAAGCCTTCGACTGTTTGCGAAAATCCATTGACAGGGATTGCAAATCTGTGGCCATAGACCTCTGAACCATCAAATAAACCATAATCAAGAGTCAATTTAAAAAAAAAAAAAAAACGGATACAATTTCCATAGGCGACCTTAACTTTACTAACACCTATCCTTATAGCCATCTCATGCATTCTTACCCAAAATTAGAACAAGCCACAATCTAACATTCACATGTTGCACCCTGCAAATTACAAATTGAAAAAACAATAGGAAAAAAAGCAAATGGGAAAAAAAATTAAAACGCAAAGATGAAAAATTTACGTCCATTCACCCATCCGATTATCGTATGCTCTCAATCTAATAAGGAAACCAAAAGTGTATCAAATTACAATTGGAGAAAAGCAAATCGAAAAAAGTTCAATTATGCAAACATGCAGAATAAGTCCATTCAACCATCCGATTATCCTACATGCTTTTGATCCTAAAATCAAACCAAGTAGACATAAAACATGCTGTGATAATTTTTCCAGACTTGCCTGAACGTTCTTGCAAATGCTGCTGTTCTCATCTGGCCCCAAATCTTGTGTTAAACGTTGCAAATGTTTCTCGCATCTCTTTAATATTCTCGTAATCTCTTGAGTAAGAAGCTCAATGTTCTCCTCGTGTGTATTTTTTGAGGTATCGAAATTCGGTAGCAAGGCTCTTGCTTGCGATTTGGCGAGCTCTCCCATTTTGCTTCGAGCTCGTTGCATCTCTTCCTTCACTTTCTCCGATAAGTCGACCCATAATGGAGGGAGGACAGCAGTCGGTCTTGACTCTCTGCATTTTCCACAGTTACCAACATATAACAAGACAAATTACTACAATTACTGATTACCGCTCATTACCAAAATAAGTACTCTCATTATTGTAACGAGTTTAAGCAAATAGAAATTGCAAAGAAAGAGGAAAACCAAGGGTAAAAGAAACACTTTTGCAATATGTCTTTCTTTCATGACATGGTGATCACTTGGAGACAACAAATGAGAGAAAAAGAGGGAGAGAGACAGAGAGAGGAGAATGAGAGAGGAGAAAGAGAGAGGAGAGAGCGAGAGAATAAGGAGCGAGAACGAGTGAGAGAAAGAGGGAGAGGGAATGGAAAGGAGAGAGAGCGAGAGAAAGACAGGAAAGAGAGAGGAGAGAGCAGGGGGGAAAGAAGGAGAGGGAAAGGGAGAGCGAGAGAGAGAGAGAGAGAGAGAGAGAGAGGAGAGAAAGAGAAAGAGAGATACAGACAGAGATTATATAAATAACATAGTATATATATATATATATATATATATAGAGAGAGATAGAAATAGAATAGATATAGAGAATAGAGAAGATAGAGAGAAAGGAGAGACAGATATAGATAAAGATAAAATAGATAGATAGATATATATAGATATATAGATAGATAGAGAGAGAGAGAGAGAGAGAGAGGGAGAGGGAAAGGGAGGAGAGAGCGAGAGCAAGAGAGGGAGGGAGGGGGAGAGCGAGAGAGAGAGCGAGAGGGGCAGAGCGAGAGAGAGAGCGAGAGGGGCAGAGGGAGAGAGAGGGATGACTGGAACCAAAAAACTACGAAAGTTCATTGCTTAGGGCCTTACTTACCCACTTGTCAGGATTGTTCTAAGAGAATAAATTGACCTTCTCACTCATGTAATCAAGGCATGAAAATGATACAAGAGAAAATGAAAAAGAAAGTGGTACAAGTGAAAATGATGGAATCCAACTTAAATTAAATAGAAAGACCAAATGCAGGAAGACGCATTGCCTGACAAAAGGATAAAAATCGTTAACTGCGTGAACAGTTTGGAAACCTAAATTCTCCCAGATTAAAATGAAAAAAGAAATAAATAAACAAAAAAAAAAGGATCCTACATACATACATACATAAATACCCTGAAATTAACATCTGTTCTCGAGAACAATCCTTAGTTTGAACCTTCCTGAGCCAGTCCAGCACATAGTTTTGATAAACAGGTTAAAAACGATGGTAAAAAAGAAAAATAACCGTGAAAAGGAACACCGTAAAGAGGAAAATGACCGTAAAACTGTAAAATAAAAAATGACCGTAAAACTTTAAAAAGAAAAAATGACCGTAAAACCGCATAAAGGAAAAATGACCGTGAAAAGGAAAAATGACCTTTAAAAGGAAAAATGACTGCAGAAAGGAGAAATGTCACACTTACCGAATGGATTCAGAGAGCTCTAATTGCACATAACCGCCTCGTGTGGCAGCTTTTGAAGAAACAGCGATTCCAGAATTAGAATCGGAGGGCTCAGAAGGATTGACATGTCGGACGGCATCTCTGTACTTCAAAAATGCTGAGGTTCGATTACGAGTGGCCATGGATTTGGTGAAAATAATAGTCAATACAAAAATTTCCTTGCAAGATCCATGAGCTTGGAGCAAAATAATGATTTTAGAGCAAGAAATTGATTACAGGAAATGTTTACTAAAAATGATTACTAAAACTGTTTAGCATTCGCCACGTGATTAGACAGATCTGGTATAAAATAATAAAACCTTTTTCTTTTACTCCTGCCACATTCTTTCTTCTTTGATTTTAGCATAGATCACTGTAATTTTGAACCCTAAAAAGCAATAAATTGTCACACGCGAGAAGAAGACAAAGATATTCTCGCAAAATCTGAAGTACAAGAACAACAAAAAGAAGAAGACAAAATACTGCAAGAAGCGTATTCGTTGAGAGGAAACAGGTTTACTTCGATTACGCCGAAAATAAGGACAAGTTTAACCTCCAAAAGCAGCCATGGATAATCCACCAGGGAGACAAAACAGACAACGGATGGATTGTACACCCGAGTACCAAACGAGCTGTCCGTACAGAATGGAGAACATCCATACAGATTGGCGTAAATTCGTACATAATGGCGTAAATTCGTACATAATGGCGTATGACCGTACACAAATGAATTCTGAACGTACAGGATGCCGTACATCTGTTATGACACGCTACAGTAGGCTTCCGCAGTAGAGGGAATGCACACTTGTGAATTGCTATTGCCGTCATGTCCATTCCTTCGTACTGAAAATAAAATTGCTATTGCCGTAATGTCCACTCCTTCGTACTGAAAATAAAAGGTGTCTCGATGAGTTATATGAGTTCGATGCTACGGTAATAATTCTGAGCAAAAGCAACGAGAAAAAAAAGTCGTGTGAAGGTCCAATTGGCAGAAAATCAAAATTAATTTTAAAAGGAAAGTCGAAAGTGCAGGCAGACGTTTTTCTACTAGTTTTGAACACGTGTCATAATTTTCTGAAATCTCGCTGACGCGAGTACAGATCTTGAAAATGTCGATGACTAGCCGTTCAATTTTTGACGAATTGGAGTTAGGGTACGTCCCCCATGTGTTAGGGTGTGTGCCCATGTAGCCGAAACTTTGAAACGTTACTTTGGATTTTAGCGCTGATTTTACGGTGTACTTTTCAAAGTGTTCCTATGTCAAACATTACTTGCGCCTTCATTACTTCAAATATGTGACAGATGTAGACGTCACCAATATCTTGCGACACCTGTAGACGCTAACAAACTGCGGACATTTGTAGACGCCAGCGAGCTCCGGACAAACTGTGGACATTTGTATACTACAACGAGATTCTGACATACCGCGGACATTTGTAGATGCCCACACGTGGACAACATAACAAATTGCCTACGTCTACAAGTGGCAGATAGACTCCTACGCTGTAATCTCCGCAGACCCTGCTGGAGATAAATTTCGTACAACCAAACAAACAAAAGAATTATTTGCAAACGGACAAACATTTTTGTTTTACTGTACACTCCCAATTGAAAAAAAAAATAGAAAACTTTTGACGCGTGCAATCCAGGTTTTCTATTCGTCAATAGGGTAGTATTTTGATTAAAATCAGATCGCGATTTGATTCCAGTGCAAGTGTGAAGATGAGCTGGAAGTGGGTAGCGATGATAATAACGCCAAATTTCCGTACCTTCCAAGTACCAAGATGTACTTGTGTTTTTGCAAAATTTTCGTACGGCGTAATATTTTCTCGTTGCAAGTCCCGTTTTCTGTGAAAACGACGGAAAAAAACCCTTACTTGAACACATGGGCACACGCCCTTAGAGTATCTACTTTTCTCTGTCTATTTGCCCTAAAATTCAGGGAACTTTGACAAAAACTTTAGCCGTACGATAAAATCATGTTTACCAAAGTACAGTGAACGTAAATTCATACTTTGGATGTACGGCGTGTTTGTCGTCATGTGAGCTTATTTTGGTGTTTTCCCCTTTACGACCCTCGGGCAAGAGAATCCAGCCCAAAAAAAAACTTCATCCAAAATCACCTCGAGGTGGTGATTTTAGTTAAAGTACCGCCCAAACAGCGAATGAAAACCGACCCACGCACGCGCCACACGAGAGCGATTTTTTTGGAATGGGGAGAGTCCTCGCTATTTTTCTCCGTGGCCGTCACGCGCATGTAAGGAAAAAAGTTTGCAGGAGTCTCGGACCTCCACTTTCATTCACGGGTCCTTTGGATGATTTTTCGCCGTCGTCGCCTCTCCCCTCTCCCTCTCACACTATCGCTTTTATCTCACACTTTATAGAACGAGACACGTCAATATTGATATAAAATGAAAGATCTTTGAAAAATATTTGTTTTAACAATTTTTAGGATTTCTTTTAATGGCAAGTCGAATGAGAAAAGCAAAAAAAATGAAATTGGGAAACAATGGCGTAAAGTTCTTGAATCAGTGACGTCGACGTTGTCACAAGTGAGCGTGATGTCACAATGTCACCAAACCCTAAACATCTACAATTTCACAAAAATTTAGACGTCTACCAGTGTCGCTGTTTTTGTGGCGTCACTAATCGTCGGAAGTTTCGTAGTCAGCTTCAATCGTCACAAGCTGTACCTACGTCTACAAAAGTCTCATGACAAAGTTCCGATTTCATTTTCGCACATTGGGACGATCTTCAAAGTAGTACGGTACAGAAAGAAGTCGAGGCAGCCTGCCTCTAACTTCTCTCTCCAACTCCCACACTTGTTGCAGTCACTGAGAAGTTGGAGAGGAAGCTAGAGCCATGGCTATCTAGGCTATCCAGAGGTTTACAGGAAGACTTAGAAAAATTTGATAGATAGGACCCTCTCTCCTAGAGAGCTTCTGTAGAAAAGGTCAACTTTGACCCTCCATAACTTACTGCTTAGGGGAGCAAATTCAGAGATTCTTTTTGCTATCGACTCAGGGGAGTCTTGCCTTCACAGTGGTGAAGGTGGTTAGAGTTTTTGTCTGCCAGGGTGGCAGTTATTCTTGTAGAAACACAAAGGGGCCAGGTTTATCCTAGAGGCTTCTTGCAAGTTGTCCATTTTGAGGACCTATGGAGGTCTCAGAGTTTCATAGCGTCATTATTTTTTCGGCTCTTCCTTCCGCTTGGAGAACTTCCAGGTGGAAAGTAAACCCAATTGTCAGCCGCCAGTTTAGCAAAAGCTACAAGTGTGCACAGAGAAAAATAGGTTATTATAAGGAATAAACACACGCTAACAGTGATTTACAATACTAGACCACAGTAAAAGTTTGCTACTTGGACACCACAAATTTTTGAATGAAGACAAAAGAAAATCGTACGCCTACCGCCTGGCTCGGTTTGCTGCGATTCGAAACGGCTTTTCCTTTTTTGCCGAACTGAACAAGGTAGTAACAGCCAAAAAATCATTTTTGCATATTCAAAACGATCAAAATGTTTTAAATATCAATTAATTTTCCAGCAATAATATTTTATACAAACATGAATTATATTCGGGGATGTAGCTCACATGGTAGAGCGCTCGCTTAGTATGTGAGAGGTATGGGGATCGATACCCCGCATCTCCACACAATCTTAAATTAGTTGGTGTTTTGTGCTGTGCTGACTGAGTTAATACCCTATTTTGCGTACCGAGCTGATTTTCAGTGAGCACTATGACTCTGAAATATTCAGTTTTACGAACTGAACTGGTTTCCAACCGATTCTACGCCGCCGTTACATATAAGACTAAAATTTGAGTTACACTGAGACACGTGAGAGCTTGTCCAAAGGCTTTTTAGGCTCTTCACATTCCTAAGGAGGGCCTCCTCTTAACAATCCCCCAATTTAGTGACACCCCTCTCATACCGATCGGGAGATCATCCGTTACCTTAATGTGTTGGGTAATTACCATCGGGATCACCTATAGCCTCGACTTTAATCTCGCCTTCCTCCTCATCTTCAAGAAGCTCACTAGCTGCCCAAGCAGCACCTAGGTAGTCGTTGAAGTAGCACCTAGGTAGCCGTCCACAACCCTTAGGTAGTCGTCCGTTCAAGCAGCTCTTAGGTAGTCCTCCAAGCAACCCTCGGTAGGCGTCTAAGCAACCCTTAGGTCGTCGTGCTTGAAGGTGTTGAAATTTGTGAAGTATTTTCTAGGTCTGAATTGTTGAGCTCAAAAACAAAAGGGAAAGCGCAGGCTGTTTGCCTCCACCCCTCTCTCTATCCCCCATACTTGATGTAGCCACTCAAGGAGAGGGAGAGAGAGAGAGAGTAGTGGAGCCATGGCTGTCTCAGCTTCATTAGGCACGACTAAAGAGTGACTTTAAGTCACTCTCAACAAAAGGTTGAGTCCGGCAGGATTCGAACCTCCGACCGGCAGAGCGTGGCGTAGCCGTTCGCTCTAAGTAGTGTGTCGTAGAAGTTCGCTAGAATACATAGGGTGCGATTTCTACTTAAAGTGTGTTACTTCCTCTAAACCAATTAACGAAAATATTAATATAAGGACATAGAACTAATAAAATACGGTGCGAACATGATTCCGCACGAAACAAATGAATCAGACATTTGTTTTGACGACTGAGAGTACATTTTGGTTTTTATTGTTGAAATTAATAGATTCCTAGAGTATTTTGTAGGTCTAAAAATGTCAGTATAAAAAGGAAAAGAAAGGGCGGACAGCCTGCCTCCACCTCCTCTCTCTAGCCACCATACTTGTTGTAGTCAGTGAAAGATAGAGAGGGTGGTTAAGCCATGGCTGCCTTAGTTCAATAGGCAAGACTAAAGAGTGACTTATGTCACTCTCAACAAAAGGTTGAGTCTCGTAGGACTCGAACTTCCGACCGGTAGAGTACGGCGTAGCCGATAGCTCTAACCAGTAAGTCGTAGAAGTTTGTTAAAATACATAAGGTATGAAACGTATTTAAACTTGTACCTGGTCTTGTAGCCGATTAACTGAAATGTAAACAAAGAAACATAGAAGCAGTTAAAATTTTAGTGCGGACGTCATTTCGCACGAAACAAATAAATCAGATATTTGTTTCGACGGCCGACATTTAATGTGGGATTTAATCCGACGGCATACATCACTGCCAAGATCGCGGAATGGTCACTTTGACGTTTGTGGATGTGGCATGACCTGGCGCCACGTGGAAAGGTAACATTTTGTCGCATAAATTTCGGGGAACATACGGACGAGTGGAAGGGTGACACGCGTCCACTCAGTGGCCTTGTCGTACACAGGCCGTACAGAAAGGACATCAGCTGTAATACCTTTCTGTAATTTACAATCATATGATTGGTTCGTACTTCAGTAGATATAGATTGTGAGAGGGGTTTAGGACTTAGGAAAATTTGGTAGATAGTCACCTCTCTCCAAAAGAGCTTTGTATAAGATTGGCATTTTTGCCGGCTCATAACTTATCGGTTGGTTGGCCGTTTTCGGTGACTCTTTTTGCTACGGACTCAGAGGAGTCCAAGCTGCACAGGGGTGCAGTCATACTCACAATTTGTCTTCTATGACTGCAGTGGTTGTGGCTTGAAGTGGGTTAGTCAAAAACTATCGAGAGGCTTCTTGAATTATGTAGTCCAATAGAGGACACACAATTGCATTTATCCAACGGCGCACATCATCTCCAAGATCTCAGAGTGGTCACTTTGGCTTTTTGTGACGTGGTTTGACCTAGCGCCACGTGGAGAGATAACATTTGGTCGCAGGAATTCTAAGGAACCTATAGACGAGTAAAAAGAGGGCACGCGTCCACGTAATAGCCTTGTCGTACATTGGTCGTACAAAAGGTACACCAACAGTAGTAATTTTTGATACGGTACAGTAATATGATTGGTCCGTACTTGAATAGATAGGAGTTATTAGAGAGGATCAAGACTTAGTGAATTTTGGAAAAACAGTCACCTCCCCTTTTGAGGATTTGTATAAAATATGCATCTTTGCCAGCCCATAACTTATCGGCTGATTGGCCGTTTTCAGTGATTCTTCTTACTACGGACTCAAAGGAGTCCAAGCTACACAAGGGTGTAGTCAGATTTTAAATCTGCCCTCTTAGGCAGTAATGGTTGTGGCTTGAAGTCGGTAAGTTAAAAGCTATCTAGAGGCTTCCTGAATTCTATAGTCCAATGGAGGACACATTATTGATCGTTATGGGCCCACCATCTAGGGTGCCCACCTTCAATGGTCAGGTTTCATCTATTGGGAAGCCATGATTAAAGGGGCTTTGTGCGAAATACGATACTGGGGTATTGTTAGTGGACAAGTGAAACGTCCACCTCATGGAACTCCACAAGGGTTTGGTGGAGAGGAAAAGAAAAGAGAGCTTTGAAAAAAAGGGTTTGCTTCGCTTGTAGGAAACCGGGTCACTATATGGAGGAGTGTCCTTGTTTCGAAGAACTTAGAAGTTGGTATGCGAATGAGGAGGATGAAGGGGAAGACGAGAAAGAGGATGAAGAAATTTTGGAGCTTCTTCACATCGGTAGAATGGAGAAGAGAGAAAAGCACACAGAAATTCTACGGAGGCAACAGTGTGCTTTTGGAGGTATAAGGGAAGTAAAAGGAATGGAGGAACTTGAGGAGGTCGAGGAGTGTAGATTGTATGACTTAGAAATGATAAAGTCAGATCTAGGATCCATAAGAGAAAACGGGAAAGATAAAATTAATAAGGTTAATTTTATAGATATTTTGAAAACAGAAAACTGGTCGGAAAGGGAGACTTCAACGGATTATGAGGAAAGGGGAGAAGTGAAACTCGAAGGGGTTTTAAAAGATAGGGGAGAAGAGGAATATTTAATGAAAGGTTTACGGGAGGAGAAGTACTTATTAGGGATAAATTTAGAAAGAGAGAGTGGAAAGAAATCCATGGGAGAGAATGAGGAAAGTTCATTTTTTGGGGGTAATGGGTTTGAAATCACTAAAAGGAGTGATGACATTTATGAGGGTGTGCCTGTAAAAGGGTTAGCATCTGGGTGTATGTTGCAGATTGGAAATGGGGCAGGCTATTTCGATTGCAAGAGAGAAATTGCATTTAGTGTGGATAGAAAAGAGACGAGGTGGATAAAATCTTGGCTCGGATTTATGAAAAGTGAAATGCTAAAATGTGTGGTACGATTATTATTCCTGTTCATCAATGCACTGTTTTAAATATAAGAATATTTTTCGTGAATCTTATGAAAAGAAAAGGAAAAATAAAGAAAATAAAAGGGGGAGGGGGTATTTGTTTATTTGTTTGTGGGAGTTGAAGGGAAAATAGACTAGAAAATAAGAGGAGTGTTGATATTTGAGTATTTTCTAGGTCTGTATTAGGATAGAAAAAGAGCAGAGGCAGCCTGCCTCTAACTCCTCTCTCCAAGCCCCCACACTCGTCGTAGTCACTGAAGACTAGATTGGGAGCTAGAGCCATGGTTGCCCTAAGCTCACTAGAGAAGACAAAGGCTGATTTAGGTAGATGTACCAAAAGGTACTTGACGGCTAAGGTATAATGGGTTTGATATGTATATAAGCATTTACACTTAGGATCTTCCATTTAACTGGATTACGGTTATTTGACATAGAATCAGTTGTACTATTAGTACCGGACGAAACAAATTGTACGGACGTTTGTTTCTACGGTCCTTATATAATACCGATATCAATCAGACGGATGTGGTTAACGCCGGCTTCGCGAAAAGGACAATTTGGCGGTTTGCAAACTCCGCCACTCCGGATGATACGTGGCAACATCGTACGGGTTTACGGAATCTTCGAAATGGAAGACAACAATCCGGATATGACAAATGTTGCACAATTGCGACGTCGTACACCGTCCGTACAAAAAGGACATCGGCATCTGTACTTTATTGTGCGATACAGTCCTGTGATTGGTCAGTACCTCAGTACTAGGGGGTTTAGAGAGGGGTTTAAAACTTATAATATTTTGGGTAGGTAGCCGCCTCTCCCAAAGAGCATCTTGTATAAAAGGCAAACTTTGGCCACCATATCTAATAACTCAGTTGACCATGATTCTTGTTGTTTCGGACTCAGGGGAGTCCAGTCTACACAGGGGTGTAGTTGGTCAAAGTTTTTGCTTGCGAAGGTGGCTGCATTTCTAAGGGAAATTCAAAGTGGGTGAATGTGTCCAAATCTTATATTTTAACTTTGCATTCTGTGGTGGAACTGAGCACACAGAAACTCTTATTTCACAGGGGTGAAGTTGTAATGGGGTTTTGATTCTCAAGGGGTCAATCATTTGGGTTTATATAAACTTGGAGTCGGCACAATCTAGAATAGCTTATTTTGATCTGCGAATTCTGTGTGGCAATGGAGCCCATAGAATTTCAAGGTAGCCGTCGAAACATGCCTTAGGTAGCCGTCCAAGTTGCTCTTAAGTTCCCCCTTTGGCTTCTGGATGACGACGTCAATAATCAAGTAGTCTGACACCTTTTATTTTTGTTTACGCTCTAGGTTTTGGCCTTATATTCTCGTAGGGGTGCTATTGGGGCTCGAAAAGCACATCTGAAATGTAAAGTGTTATTCAGTGGGGATTGGTGCTCTCTTCACCCAGAGCATACGTATAATGTCATATCTTTTTGTGTGACCCCTCCTCGATGTTAGGCTTCACTTCTTGCCTCCCCAACCAGCGTGCGGGTTGATGTGCACCTCAATCGGCGTGGTACACTCTCTCGTGATGCTCCAGCACTATGCCCTTTCACACCACCCAACAGAGTCAACTGTTGAGGCCCTCTAAGCCTTTCACCTTGTCGCACCTAATGGTTTTTTGTCTTCTTTTCAATCCACAAGATACCTTCGCTAAAGCTTTGGCCCCTTCCCCTCATCTCTCAGTCTAGGGGACCTTCTAAATGGTGTAGGAGCTTTTGCGTGATTTTTTTCCTCCAAAAAGTCCATCACATCGTTTTGATCTAATGTTTAAGGTGGCTTCTCAATTTGCTTGAAGAAATGTGCCACCTAGTATGTTATTTTTTATAGCAACAACACGCCTTGTTTTCGTCTCAAATCCTACCGCTAATGTTCGCACTATCGCCCTGGGATAATTCATGCATCATTTTGTGGCCCAACCAATGAGTTCACAACTACAAGAGGTTTTCCTCAATTATTTTCCCCCAAATCAATATGGTGTCGTGACACGGAGAGGTTATGAGGTAGTCGTCCATGGTGTACGCGCCACTGTAAACTTGCACCTAGATTGGGTTGTTCTCCATATTCACATTGTGAATGCTTTCAACTAGTGTTGGGTATCGAGGACCACTTGCCGATATTCGATATGTACCAAATTTTAGGTATCCGATAATCGATATATCGCCTCGATATATCGATTATCGAAATATCGCGATATTTAGCCGATATATCGTGGCATTTAAAAAAAAAAAAAAATCACGTCTCCAAAGTCACTTGCGGTGACCGTAAAATCTTTGCTGAAAAGAAATACGGTTTTTTTTAAAGTCAGCAGAGTGAAGATCTGTGAGGTACATTTGACGCGGTACACTTGCGAAGTACACGTACATATTACACAAGTACGGATTTCCATACGATAATGGTCGGTTCTCAAATCTTTGACGATTTTAGAGATTTGATCGTCTAACTTACAAGGAACCACTCAAATCAAAACACGTAAGTAAAAACTTGTTTACAGAAGATACGCGATGTTAATTGAGGCCTCTGTAATACAGAAAGTTTGGTGTCCGTACATAAAGTTTGCTGTCCGTACTATTACAGAGACCTTCTCATGTAACCATACCCCAAATAAGTAATCATATGAATTACAAAATTTGTACTTTTTTGTCAGTTAGATTTTGCGGCGTCTACCTTTAAGCCACGGAACGAAAATCACGTCGTACAAGGCGTATCAGGCAAATTTTTTTTTTGGCTAAAATAACATATTATATTAAAATATAAAATATTAAATTTAAAAAAATACTATATATCGCGATATATATCGTGATAATTTATGTTGGTCTCGGTACGATATATCGAAGAGTTTGCTCGATCGATATTCAATATATCGAATATCGAGATTATCGCGATATGAATTTACCCGATACCCAACACTACTTTCAACACCTTTGATCGTAATGTCATCTTTCAAGAGCTCCGATACACGCCTTCCTCCGTTGATCGACTCGTCCTTTTTGTTCCTGCTTTTTACTTCATGTCCAACTCTCTCCTTTATTTTGTTGGTAGCCCATTAGGAGATGTCGCCACCGTGGACTCAACCATTGGTACTCATCAAGGCGAACCTTTAGGCACCGGTTTGTTTGCCCTAACCCACTTAAAATCTTTACGAGCATCCGCTACCGCTTTTGAATGTTGACTGTTCTCTTCGGTGGGCGGTGACACACATTTCATTGGTCAGCCACATGAAGTTATTCTTGGTTTCACCATTTTTTTTAGCAACTTTGTAAGGTAAGTCTTTTTGTCAAAGTCCGTCAATGTGTCACGTGAACACATATTGGTTGGCCACTAGATTTCGCTCTCTATACAAGTTTTCTTGTTTGTACACCTTTACAAGATCTATCGGTGTTAGGTTCCCCAATTGCCCCCTTGATTTTGTTCACCGGTTTGTCAAGGTTTCCCTATTCGACGACCTTTCACAATGTGAGGACCTTCCAAATATTGCATTCCCAAGTGGCTTTCGGGTTTTTTTTAACTTGTTGCTTTGCACAACGACCCTTGTACTTGGCGCGCACTTTACCTCACATTTTTTCTATCATTTTCTTTCTTTTATATTTTGACAATCGCCTCTTTGCGATTTTGCATCAACTTGTCGGGCATGGGGTATTTGATGGTCCATATGGGGTCTTTGCTCGGTGACAATCTGCTTTGCCAAAATCTTTTGGGGTCTTGGTCTGCATCCCACAACCACCATAGCGACATCCGCTTACTTAGGTAGTTCGGCCTTGGTGGCATCTACCATGAACTCGAGGTTTGTGGTGGACGACAGTCCTATCTTGACATATGCAATGTCTACAGTCGACGACAGCTTATTATCATTTCAAAAATCGCTATTGTCTACACGCTCACTTTTACCAACCAATGCCCAAGATGTAGCCCAATAAACATTGATGATATTTGTCGTTTCGGTCTTTAGGGTGGACTTGTTTTAGGTTGTGGGCCGACGGACCTTTGGATTTTGTGCATACTACTGTTTGTAGTGCTCTTGTAGTTTGGTTTTCTTGCTTTCAATGTTTTCCCCTCATTGTTGCTTAGCTTTTGTAGTGTTTGTTCTTACTATCGGGCTTTCAAAATGCAGTCTTTAATGGTAGTGATGCAATCATGTTTTGGAATTGGATGGGTTAACCATCGCGTTGTTGATAATAAAATCTTCGTTTTATTTTGTTACAGTATTAATATGCGGTGGATTTTAATCAAACTACATTGTATAGATTTTGAAGTAAGAAGGTGGACATAATTTTAAAAGCTCTCAGGTTTGTGTTTAGATGGTAAAGTTTTAAGGCCAGTTACTTTAAGAAAACTTGGTGAAAGCTCTCAGGTTTGTGTTTAGATGGTAAAGTTTTAAGGCCAGTTACTTTAAGAAAACTTGGTGAAAGCTCTCAGGTTTGTGTTTAGATGGTAAAGTTTTAAGGCCAGTTACTTTAAGAAAACCTGTTGAAAGCTCTCAGGCTTGTGTTTAGATGGTCAAGAAAACATGGTGAAAGCTCTCAAATCTAAGCTTAAAACTAATTTTTGCAGTCGATTTTAAGCAGATTTCATTGTACAGTTTTGAAGTACGAAGGGAGATAATTTTCAAAGCTCCCTGGTTTGTGTTTAGATGGTAAAGTTTAAAAGGCCGGCTACTCAAGAAAACCGTGGTGAAAAGCCCTCCAACTTCAAACTATTCTTTTGCCCAGGCATAAGATATAAACATAGAATTTGAGAATGCGACGCATAAAAATTGGAGATGCGGGGTATCGATCCCCGTACCTCTCGCATGCTAAGCGAGCGCTCTACCATGTGAGCTACATCCCCATGTGTTATATCGCTTTAAAAAGACAATAATTGTATGATTTTTGCTTTAAATCCCTTTTATACCCTCATTGCTAAGACAATCAAATTTAGATAATGACATGGAAGGATGCGATTACTGCTGTGACCGCGTACTACTATCTGAAAAGTGCTGCGTAGGATAGCAAAAGTCTGCAGCCCTGCGGATCATACGACAGACGTGCAAAATCATTTGCAACCGTATATACTTCTTTCTTGGACTATCTGCGTATTTTATACCAGGTGTACTATACCGTATACTACTTAGAACCACTTGCGATGCTCCACGTCAAGTTCAGACACTTGTGAGATTTACACTGGCTGCGTATTTTTCTCTTACGGTGTACAGTACAGTACTGTACTGGACAGTACTTTACTGAACAGTACAGTACAGTACTTCATGGGAAAAACAACAAAAACTCAAGAAGGAATTTGCTGAACGTTTCTTCCGTACTGTAATCGTAATACAGTACAGTACTGTACTATACTGTACCCTTCCTTATAATACGATAATCTACGCGTATAGTATGAAAAATCATATTCAGCCTCTCAATTCTTTTCGCACGTGTTATGATGACGTCCATTCCAAACACGTGCGAGGTTTACACAGGCAGCGGAATTTTCGCTATCGTCGATTACCTTCCGCGTGGCAACGATCGCTCGTTTCAAGTCAAGTTTACAGCCAATCGGATCTTTCGAAGCGCTTGGCCACGTGGCGCTTTCTCAGATTCGGCTGTGCTTGCTTGTCAAATCGAATCAGAAGCTTTTTTCGAAAAAGTCAAAATAGTGGTCACAGTTGGCCAGGAAAAAGTAAAAAAGGAAAAGAGAGAAAAAAGAAAAAAAAGAAATTAAGCTGTTGCAGAAGGATTAGGGTTTTGTAACTTTTAAAGAAGGTTATGAAATAATATAAGTCATAAAGTAAGTTATAAGTTTTGATGTTAAAGTAATGAAACTATTATTGTAATTTTTATGCAAAGTTATGCAACTGAAAATAACTTGAAACAGAATAATAAGTTGAAAACAGAAATATTAGTTTTAAGTTTTTTTGAGAGTTATAAAAAAACTGATTTCTGAAGATTTTTGTTAAAGGTTATGAAAATGAAAACTGAATTTATTGCAGTGATATCTAACGGTCAATCAGATTTTTCATTTTTTTTTGTTTTTTTTTTCTGCTCAATTTGCAACATAGTGCTTTTCTAAGTTTTTTGTAATTTCTTTTTTTCACTAAGCTACCAAAAAAAAAAAAAAAGGATAAAAAAAAAAAAAAAAAATTGGCTATTGTTTCAGCTCCTTGCCACGTGTCACTGACTACATTTGAGACACGTGTTTCTGAAAGAGGTTAATGCCAGTTGCCACTCGAAGTTTACTTGACACGTGTCACTTATTAGAGGTTTATACCACGTGTCACTTAGTGAGATATATGCCACGTGTCACTTAGAGGTTTATGCCACGCAGATTTTGTCTTTTTCTGAGTGGAGGCGACTGATGGCAGGACACAGCCATCTTCCGGATGGGGCAGGTAGGGCTCCACAGTTTTTTTTTTGTAAATTGTAAATTTTTCATTAATTACGTCTGTTAGTTTTTTTTTTTGTTTATGTGATTTCTGTGTATGCTTTTCTTTTTTATGTGAACGCTATGTATGTTTATTTTATTTATTTAAATTTAAATTTGAATTTATGTTTTTTTTTTTTTTGAAAACTTTTATGTAAATATTAAATATGTATTTTTTTTTGGATAATTTTTGTAAAGAGGTAACCTAGTAAGTTTTTGTGTAGAATGTATGTTATATTATGAAGTAGAATTTAAAAAAAAAGTAAAATTATAGACTATAAATTATAAATTATAAGTTTTGAACTATGATTTTTTGTACAACATTGTCACAAATATAATTTTGTTTGTGAAGAGAAAAAAGGATAAAAGGAGAGAATTATAGAAAACTTTCTAGTAGGAAGACTAATTTTTTATGGCGAAAAAAAAAAAAAGAGAAACAAAATAAAACAAGAGAAGAAAAATAAGAGAAAAAAAAAGAGAAAAAAAATAAGAAAAAATGAAAAAAATATTCTTAGCCTGTTTTTGAATTGTCAGTTCATTTCTGATCGGTCTGTTTTTTTTTTCTAATTCACTTTTCGCTCGTTTTCTTTTGTTTTTTTTTTTTCTTTATTCTTTTTTCTTTTCCTTTTTTTTTTGCAGGAATAGAAAATATTGGTCAAAATTTGGTCAGGGCTCCAAACAAAAATATTATTTTTTTGGACCAATTGCAGTCAAGGATTCTTTTTAGGGTACAAAGGGCTAAATCCGGACTCCAGGACTTGTCTCTCTCTCTCCCTCTAGGCCCTGATCCCCACTATGAGCTATGGCAGAAGATATCTCTTACTCTCATCCCCTCTTCTCCCTCTCCCTCTTCCACTTTCTCTCCCTCTTTCTCTTCTACTTTCTCTCCCTCTCCCGCTCCCTCTCTTTCTTTCTCCCCATCTTTCTCTCCCCTTTGCTCTCCCTCTCCCTCTCCCTCTCCCTCTTCCTCTTCCTCTTCCTCTTCCTCTTCATCTTCCTCTTCCTCTTCCTCTTCCTCTCCCTCTCCCTCTCCCTCTCTGTGTCATTCTGCTTCTTCTTCTGCCTCTTCCTCTCCCTCTCCGTCTCCCTCTCTCTCTTCCTTTCCCTCTCCTTCTCATTCCAAAAATTCTGATAATAGTTTACAACAGTTTCAAGAGGAAGAGGTGGGAGGAGGAGGAGGAGAAGTAGGGGGAGGAGGAGGGGGAGGAAGAGGAGGAGGAGGGGGGGAGGGAAGGGAAGGAGGGAGAGGATTGTGGAATTTTGGAAGGAGGAAGTCAAGAATGAAAAATTTAGTATCACCTATGGCTTGGAGTCCAGTGAGGGGGGGGGGGGGGAGTAATAGGAGGAGAATGGGGGGGGTAGGGGTAGGAGGGGGGATAGGAGTAGGAGGGATAGGAGTAGGAGGGATAGGGGTAGGAGGAGGAGTTTCTCAATTGCATTCGGTGCAATTTGCCGATGATTGGGCTCCATTTATTGGAGGGAGGGAAGAGAGGGAAGAGAGAGAGGAGAGGGAAGGGAGAGGACTTAGAGTGAGGGGAGTGAGAGGAGATAGAGGAGGGGGGGACGAAAGGGAAGAGATTGAGAGTACTAAAGGAGGAGAATTCAAAGGGGAGGGAAGGAGTCGTCGTATGATAAGAGAAAGGGAGAGGGGGGAGGAGGGAGAGAGAGAGGTGATATGTTCGGAGAGGTCAAAGGGATTAAGGACTCAATATTTTACGAAAAGGAGGGAGAGGAAGGGAAGGAAGGAGGATGCATTTGGAGTTGAGTATTTGGATAAACGTCCCGGCCCCCTCGAGGTAAATTGGATACATTTTTTTTTTTTGTAAATAAGTTTTTATTTTTATATATGGGTTTGTTGACTTGATTATAATATTAAAAGAGAAATTGTTGAGGTATAACAATAAACTAAACTATTTATTTAAATTTATTATGAAATTTATGAAACGAAATCTTTGAGATATAAATAAAAATATATATAGATATAGATAGAAATAAAAATATGTATATATATATTATTAAAAGGAAATTGTCGTTGAGATAGAAAGTTGTATTAAAATTGTTGAGATTTTTTAAACAAAATTGTCGTTAAGATTTAATTTTAAATGTACATTGTTGATAAAATTTCAGGCCATTGTGAATCTCCCTCTCCCTCCCTCCCTCCCTCCCTCCCTCCCTCCCTCCCAAATCGTATGTTTGTTAAGCGAGGTTGTTATTGAGATTTTTTTATTTTTTTTAGTTAAATTTCAGGCCATTGTGTATCTCCCTCTCTCCTTCTCTCCCTCCCTCTCTGCCTCCCTACCTCCAAATCAAATGTTTATTGGACGAGGTTGTTGTTGATATTTAAAAAACAAAATATTTAATGAAAAATCAAACAAAATGTTAAACAAAAACAAAATATTACACAAAATATTAAATAAAATATTCACTAAATTATTAAACAAAAGGTTGTTGAGATTTTTTTACTAAACAAAACTGTTGTTAAAATTTATTGAACATTTTCTTTTTTTTGTTTTTTAATAAAATTTTAGGCCGTTGTGAGTCTTGCGAAGTCGTACATTCTTCCGGAAGGATATCCGGAAAGCGTTTCTTCGTCTTATTCTCCCTATATGAGGTGGAGGTCCGTACAGGTCAGTATTTTTTTTATTCTTTTAGGTTTAATTTTTTTTTTTATTGTTTTGTTTTGTATTTTTGATTTTTTTTGTATTCTTGGCAACTTTTTAATCTCAATTTTGGAAAAAAATCTTTTCAAATTTTGTCAACAATTAGTTTCGGTCCACGACGTGTTTTGTATTTTTGATTTTTTTGTATTTCTTGGCAACTTTTTAATCTCAATTTCGAAAAAAAATCTTTTCGAATTTTGTCAACATTTAGTTTTGGCCCACGACGTTCTGTGCGGTTCATTTTTTTTTTTTTTTTGTTGAGTTGAAATACAATATGTATAACATATGGTCTAGGTTTTTTTTTTTTTTTTTTGTTATAGGTTATATGGAAGCTGTATGCTACATGTTTTTTCTTTTAATTTCTCTTTTTTTGGGGGATTCTGGTTAACAGCACTTTTTTTGTTTAACAAATTTTTTTTTTTAGAGTTGTGGTTAACAACATTTTTTTTTTTGGGGAATTGTGGTTAACAGTAACTTTTTCTTTTGGGAATTTCTTTTATTTTTTAACAGTATTTTTTTGGAGTATGACTCGCTGTGCATTCCCTTTTTCTTATTTTTTTTGGGATTTTTTTTTTTTTTGGTTTTTTTTTTCTTGGGATTTTTTTTTTTTGTTTTTTAAACGGTATTTTCCAGAGGATCGTGAGTGTTTTTACGACTCGATCTCTTTTGTATTCCCTCTTTTTTTTTTGTGAAAACTGTGGATAACAGTATTTTTTTTTTCTTTGGCAATTTCTTTAAATTTCTCCTTTTTTTTTTTTTTTAACAGTATTTTTTAGGAGGAGCTTTGGGTGTTTTAACGACTCGCTGTGCTTAACATCATTTCCTTATTTTTTCTCTGGAAATTGTGGTTAATATATATAGTTTTTTTTTGGGAGTGTTTTTTAATTCTCTTTCTTTTTTTGGGGATTTTTTTTTCTTTGGGGGAATTTCCTTTCTTTTTTTAACAGTATTTTTTCGGAGGAGCCATGAGTGTTTTTACGACTCGGTCTCTTTTGCATTCTCTGGGAGTCTCCAAAAGTGGCTCTACTTCCGGGGCTCTGGCAGTCAACTGGGTTATAAAGGTACAATTTTTTAAGAATTGTATAAAAAAGGACATTTTTTTGTCTTTCTTGTTTAATTTTGTAAAAACAAAAGGGTTTTTTTCAGAGTTTTGTAGGGTTTTTTAGGTCCTTTTGGGGTTTGAGTCGACTTCCGGGGCTCTGGCGGTCAACTGGGTTATAAAGGTACATTTTTTTTTTTTTAGTTATGTAAAAAAAGGACATTTTTTTTTCTTTTTTTGTAGAAGATTTTTGGGTGACTTCCAGAGCTCTGGCAGTCAACTGGGTGATAAAGTTACAAAAATTCATGTAAAAAAAGGACAAAATTTTGCTTTTTTGTTTAATTTTGTTAAAAAAAATATTTTTTTCAGGGTATTATAGGGTTTTTTGAGTCTTTTTGGGGTTTGAGTTGGCGTATTAAATGTTACATAATAAATTAATAAATGTTATGTATTATATATAGATTTTGATTCTATGTGTTCGAAAAGCAAATCGTTTCACTTTTAAGAAGGTCTAAATTTTGTAACTAAAAATTTCTATTTCGAGAATCCCAAACTTTCAATTTGGAAATGCATTTATCGCTAAAAACTGTAATGAAGATTTGTAAAGTACAGACTATTGTTAAAATCTATTTTAAATTTGAATACAACAAACAATTGTTAAAAAATATTACAAATTTGAAGAGTACAAACTACTGTTTGAAAACTGTTGAAATTTTTGGAAAGCAGTGAAAAGTATTTGTTAGTTGTTCCACGTTAAACATTTTAAGGCCCACAAAAAAAAAAAGTCTACAGTTTTTATGAGACAAGATGTTTAATTCTTATTATTTTATTATTATTATTAGTATTATTATGTTTATCATGTTTTTGTAAATTCTAGTGAAAATATGTGGCAAAGGTTGTGTAGAGAAGTAGAGGGAGAAAGAAAATTAAGAAGCTTTTTAGTAAGAAGAGAAAGAAAGAAAGACAGTATATGAACTTTTATTTGCCTTTTAACATTTTTCTTGATAAAGTGATGCCAAATCAAAGCAAAAAAGATGAAGTGAATGACACTAAGTTTATATTTTAAGTTTCCTTTTTTTGTTTTTTTCTTGTTTGTTAGGATGGAGCCGGGAGAATCGGAAAAATGCTTTTCGCAAGACACGGAAAAAAATTCGATTGTGATTTAAAACAGGTAAAATTTATTCAGAAACATGTATTTTGTAAATACTAGATCCATACTCCCTTCCTCCTTACAGTCGTACGAAAAAATTTATAGGTTACTGAAGGTTACAATTCAAATCTCTCTCTCTCTCTCTTTCTCCCTCTCTCTCTCCCTCTCTCTCTCTCTTTCTCTCTCTCTCCCTCCCCCTCTCTCTATTACTCTTTCTCTCTCCCTCACTTCCCCCCTTCTCTTTCTCTCCCTCTTTATCTCTCTCTCTCTCTCGCATTTTTTTTGGGAAAAATATGTATGACAACTAGTGTTGATTAGAAATGCTAGTGTTGAATATCGATTGAAATCGCAAACGATGTTTTGCAATTTTCGGTAAAATATTGTAAAAACTATCTTGAGGAGTTAAATTCTTGGTATTTATCGGCTTCGACATAACGATAATTACATTTTACGTTTTACATTCTTACGTTTTCCATTTTACATTTACATTTTACTACACCGTGATATCGTTATTAGCAATAATCACACTATTTCCATCCCTGGTTTTTTTGCTCTCTGGACATAAAAATAGCATTAGAAATAGTAGTTTCTTTTTCCTCAACTCTAATTATTTTTGCTGTTCAAAATCGTCCATTTCACTTGGACCAGAAATAGAATTGCAAACTAAACATTATCACTAAAATAGTCCTCATACTGATTATTTCTAAACGCTAATATCGATTCTCTTTTTTTGTAACAATAATTGATTATTGTAATCGTTACGTTATGTTAAAACAAATTTACATTATGTTATTGCATTATGTTATCGGAATCTCTTTTCGATTTAGTCTTCCGATTTTGTTCTTCTAAAGAAAGTAAAGTGTTTTGATATAAATGACGTATATGTTCTGAAAACAATATATCTTGTTGAAATAAACAGTGGGTTCCATAACAAGTATCGGTAAGAGTACAGTAAACTATTTATCGCTGTTAGTGTTAATGCCACTTAATTCGGTCGCAACTTTTTCTCGCCGAAAATCAGATAATAATGTTAAATATAAGTGTAAATAATAGTGTTACTAATGGTGTTAATTGTAGTGTTACTAATTTTGTTAATTGTAGTGTTAATAATAGTGTTAATATTAGTGTGAATAATAGTGATAATAATAGTGTTAATAATAATGTTGGTTGTAGTGTTAATAATAGTATTAATAAGTTACTAATTCTGTCGACTATTTAGTTAAACGGAATGGATTACAATCCTCCTAATCTCTTGACATTAAAATTAGTATTATGTATACATAGTGATATATATTAACTTATATAGTAATATGTAACAAATACTAATTTCGTATTTAAAATAAATAAATGATAACAGGCAGCGGTTTTATCGTATGAAACCAGTACAACGGAAAATATATCTGGACGAAAATCTTGACCAAAATCTTGATTGGTCTGAAATTTTGAGTACAAAATCGCCAAAAGAGAAAAAAAAATGGAAATCGTCACGGTATAAAGTGAAACATTTAGTATGTGCAAATTTTTCATTCGGAAGGTACGGTACAGTACAGTACAGTATAGTACGATACGTGCGGTGCCGTTTACCGTGTTAGAGGAATTATTTTCATTAAATTACTTCGGAAACAAATGTTTGAATAGTATGGAAATAAATAGTATGAATATTGATGATATTGCGATATATCGATATCGATATGTATTGCAATAATTGAAAAAAGAAACCTAATGACTCGATGTATCAATTATCGGGACTCTTCAAAGGGGTATGTATCGATTGTCGTCAAAACTTGTTCGATATGCAACACTATTGTTTATTTATTTGTATATGTATATATTTCATGAATTGTTTGTGCATTTCTTTCTTTATTCATTTATTTATTCACTTATCTATTTGTCTTATTCAGCGAATTATCGGGCGGTTCGGAGCCTCTGTCTGACGAGTCTGAATCCGGAGAGAATCTCCATTCTTTTTCGGCATTTTGTGGAAACTGGAAAAGGTAAAGAAAAGCTTTTTTACTTTTTTCTTCATTACAAAAAAAAAAAACGTTGACTCGAAATTCATATTTTTTTTGTTTTTTTTTGTGTTTGTGTTTTTTCTGCAAATTTCGGCAAATTCTGGTTGAGTTTTGGTATTTTGGTTTGTCTGGAGCGAAACCGTTAGTGGTGTGGGAACAAAGTTTTTTTGTCCAAGTATTTGAGGTTTTTAGTTTTTTAATTTTTCAGTTTATGATTGGCATATGTTTCTTTCTTTTCGTCACTGAATCACAAAAACAAAGAGCTGTTTTTCTCTGCTGTTTGATTTTGATATTGGAGGGGTATTAAAGTGAATTGTGCATATATATACATATATATGTGTATAGAGAGGGAGGGAGGGAGAGGGAGAGAGGGGGGGA
>JBBHKE010001632.1:254698-272198 GCA_037447655.1 Zygnema cylindricum
ATCGCAAAGTTTAACTCGTTTGTAAATTAACTGTACATTTAACCACAATGAACTACAATTAACTACAATTAAATACAATTAAAATGCAATTAAATATAACATTCTTTATATTCCGTATCCAGTTGTAAGTGACCTTAAAAATTCTTTACGTCTCTGATTTGTAAGTTTGCCTGAAGAAGTTTATAAAGACGTTTTGTTAAGCTTAAGTTTGTAGATTAGAAGCAGCTTATCGAGTTTTTTCTTTGGCATTTGGTTCGGCATTAGGAGTGAATTATCTTTAATTTTTATACTTTATATATTAAATATCTTTTTATACTTTTGAAAAATAAGTAGTTTTTAACCTTTGTCTAAATACTATTTTTGTCTTTTTTATTTCCGTTGTTTCAGGTTTCCAGGAATGGCACCTTTTTTTTTTGTGTTTTTTTTTTGTGTAGTGTTTGGTAAGGACCTTTGGACTTTGTTGCCTTTATTTTTTCTGTTTTTATCATAAATCTGTTTCCAATTTTTGATGAATAAAAAGTTTTCATATTTTTCTATAAATTATATATTTCATATTTTTAATTTCTATTAAGTGAGGATTACGGCTTGGTTTACGGTTTCTTTTTTGAGCTATTCGACGAAGATTAGATGTTTGAATTCGAATTGTTTTGCAGAAATATTTGAAGAAGTCCGTTTGAATGTTTAGTCTCTGCATTTCTTAAAAATTCCAGTGAATGTTGACCTATGCCTTATATTTCTTACAATATAAATTAACGTAAAATTAACATAAATTAACATCAATTAACATCAAGTAACACCAATTTACATGTCAATTAAATGTTTGCTCAATTTGAAACGCTATATAGTGTTAACCCATGCCGGATGTTGATATTTGAGTATTTTCTAGGTCTTTATTAAGATAAAAAAAGAGCAGAAGCAATTTGCCTCTGATTCCCTTCTCCAAGCCCCCACACTTGTTGCAGTCACTGAAGGCTGGAAAAGAAGCTAGAGCCATGGCTAGAAGCTAGAGCCATGGCTACCCAAGCTCTCTAGAGAGTCAAGTGTAGATAAATGGTAGGTTTACTAAAAGGATGTTGACGGACCTAGGATTTGATCCTGGTACCTGCCGTCCGTCAAACTTCACATAGTAGGTAGCTTTATCCATTTAGCCTCGAGCTAGTGTTAAGACATATAGGGTTTGGTAAGTATTTAATTAGTTACACGTAGACTAGTTCATTTAACTAGAAATAGATACTTAGATACAGTTTAATACAGTACGGAATACGGTAAGGTGACTGAACAGATATCGCGCATTTGTTTCGATAGCGAAACAAATACCGCGCACCAATTTTCGACGGCTACAATTTAATGTCGGTTTAGATCTGACGGCCGCGATAGATGCCAAGATCGCGGAGTAGGTTTTTGGCGGTTTGCGATCACCGCCACGTCAATTGACACGTGGCAATATTACATTGGTTTGCGGTATATCCGGGGATGATATGGCATTTGTCGACATTTTGGCCATGTCGTACGATGACCGTACAAAAGGTACACCGACACCTGTACCTTTATGTACTTTACAGTCTTGTTATTGGTTCGTACCTCAGTACTAGGGGGCTTAGAGAGGGGTTTTAGGACTTAGAATATTTTTGGTAGGTAGCTGCCTTGCCTCTCCCAAAGAGCACCTTGTATAAATGGCAAACTTTGGCCAGCCATAACTATCAATTCAGTTGACCAATTTCAGTAATTCTTTTTATTGCGGACTCAAGGGAGTCCAGGCTACACAAGGGTGTAGTCGGTCAAAGTTTTTGCCTGCCGGCTGCATTTCTAAGGGAAAATCAAAGTGGGTGAATGTGTCCAAATCTCATATTTTCTAAGGGAAAGTCAAAGTGGGTGAATGTTTCCAAATCTCATATTCTAACTTTGCATTCTGTGGTGAAACTGAGCACACATATTTCACAAGGGTGAACCTGTAATGGGGTTCTGATTTTCAAAGGGTCAATCATTTGGGTTTATATCAAGTTGGAGTCGGCACTTCCTAGATTAGCTTCTTTTGATCTGCGAATTCTGTGTGGCAATGGAGCCCATAGAATTTCACCGGACACGTACTAAACGAAATTTTCAGTGTTTATTGGACATCGTAGGGTTCCTAATTGTTTTCGCACATTAAACCTATGGAGTTAGTTGGTTGTTTTTAGCTTCTAAACTCATCTTTCACGGTGCACGCTCATCCTTTTTTTTTCTTTTTTTTCTCCAATGATCGTGATGGAAAGGTCAAGGTGGGCACCGAGAAAAGCTGATTTAAGGGGTGGACAAAAACATTAACTTTAATAGCAATGCACATTTGTAATATAGGCATTTCTTAGAAATTCAAATTTGATTGTGTTTGCTTCTTTTTCTTATTACATCTCAGGCTGACACAAAAAGTCTTTTCACCTCTTACACCTATTTTGAGTATTTCTTTCGCACTTTTGTCAGGTTAAAAGTAAAAAGTTCCTACATCAGAATTTTCCAATTAAAAAATCGAAGTGTGCAAAAAGAGAACAGGAATTGAAGAGACAAAGAAAATAAAAAGACTTAGTAGCAAAAAAATACTTGTTTTTAACAAAACTTAGTATATCTTCACTATGATAAACTTACATTTTTAATCAATAGGAAATTTCTAAATGTCACAAGTCCAGGTATTGGTTGAAGGAATATGTGTGTGAAGCTTACAACATCACATTATTTTATGATTTATAGAAATGAGTTTCGGATCTCACAGTTTACATGTACAACAATTACGCAAAATTTCAGTTACTCCATTACTTGGAGTCTGCACAAAAAATAGCGTGGTTTACAGTAATTATCTTTGAGGAAAACTCAAAACCAACAACGTTAAGCCCGTTAAGGGCTAACATAAAATGTTACAGTACAGTTAAGAAATGTACGGTAAATCTTTACCGTCCAACTTCTCAATCCACTTGAAATCCACACTAAATTTTGTTAATGTATAGTAATACCGTAAATCTCCAGCCCCTCGAACTGAGATTAAAACGTTTTTATCAAGAAAGCAACGGATAAAGACTTTAAATTATGTGGTTTTACAATCGCGTTTTTGACAATAAAGTCTTTCTTCAGCGACTGTGAAAGAACATGCTTTTCTGTAAGAAACCAATCGAAGATGAGATTTGTACTCTTAAAGTGAAAACGATTTATTCGTACGCCGTACACCCGTATTTTCATGCCGAACACTCCTTCTCAGAGTCGACAGGAAGGCTATGGCTTGTTCTTGCATATTGTTTTGTGGAAAAATAGGGAAAGATGGAAAGAAACTACATATCTTCCGTATTTTGTCTTGATTCTGGAAAGATAGCGTATGATTTCTGTTCCAATTGTTGTTTTTTTTTTTGTTTTCCATGTATATAATACTTTAGTTCAAGAATTAGGGTTTTGAGAAAATCGAGGTACGGCAGAGTAAGGATTCAGCGTACGGATGGAGGCGAAAGGTCATTCGTACGGATTTTTTTTAGAAATTGGTGACCTAAGATGTAATAAGGGAGGAATGGCGAATGCTTGTGACTGTGAGATTTTGAAACAGAAAGTAAAAGATCTTGAAGACAAATTAGAGAAAGCAAATAATTCTTTATTGTATGAAAAAGAAAGGTACGAAGAAGAATTATTGTATCAAAAAAAAAGATATGAAGAAAAAATCAAGGAAAAGGAAGTAAAATACTTGGAGGTCTTAGGGTTGGTTGAATTCCAGGAAGAGCTTTCTGAAAAAGTTTTAAGTCTTGAAACGGAGATTCGGAAGCTTAGAAGGGAGAAGCAGAAATTTAGAGAAAAAGAAAAAGCAGGGAGAGAAAAGAAAGGAACTTCTGCATCTCCAAATTATCTGGAGAAAGAGGATAAATCAACTAAAGAAAATTCTGGCGGGAAAGAAATAAAAAAAGCTTTGTTTGAGGAAGAGAGAGAGCGAGAGAGGGAGGAAGAAAGAAAGGGAGAGGGGGAGGGGGAGGGGGAGGGGGAGGGGGAGGGGGAGGGGGAGGGGGAGGGGGAGGGGGAGGGGAAGGGGGAGGGGAAGGAGGAGGGAGAGGGAGAGGGAGAGGGGGAGGGGGAGGGGGAGGGGGAGGGGAAGGAGGAGGGAGAGGGAGAGGGAGAGGGAGAGGGAGAGGGAGAGGGGGAGGGAGAGGGAGAGGAAGAGGGAGAGGGAGAGGGAGAGGGAGGGGGAGAGGGAGAGAGAAAGGGAGAAGGAGAGGGAGAGAGAGAGGAACAGGGAGACGGAGAGAGGGAGAGAGTGGGAGAGAGAGAGAAAGACGAACATTTTATATCATCAGATGTTCAAGAAAGTTTTAAAAAAAATTGTCAGTCTCCTTTTTATGGTTTTGCTGATGATAGTAAATGTACAAATGTACCAAATGAAGGGGGGGAGAGAGAGAAACTTGATGATGTTGGGAAAATAGAAATAGATGTTTCTCGAATAATTGAAAAGGAAACTGTTATCTTTTGTCCCCATGATGTACAAACGATTTTAGAGCAAGATAGGTATAGATTTTTGGGCAGAGTTAAGGATAGGGAGATAGCTGAGGAAGAGAATTGGGTAAATAGAGAGGGAGACGAGGAGGGTACATTTTTTCCACTGCAAAGAAAAGAAGGCTTGGGGAGGAAGAGGAGGCATATTAGACGGGTTTCGAGTGACGACGAGATGACTGGTGAGAGGAATAAAGGGATAGTGGAAAATTGTTGTGAAAATTCTGGGAGGGAAAAAAGGAAGAGAAATAGGGAAGAGAGAGAGGAAGAATTTGGTGAAGCTCGTGGGAATGAAGTAGCAGGAAATAGACCTGATGGGAGGGAAGAGGTAGCGAGAGAGGAGGAGGAATATAAAGAAAGTGAGGAGGGAAGTGAGGATGAAGAAGAGGAAGAGGAGGGAAGCGCGGGAGGAGGGGAGGGACACGAGGGAAATGAAGTGGAAGAAGAGAGAGAGAAACCTGTTCTTAGACGCTCATTGCGTAATCGTCCTCCTAAAGTGACAAAAAAAATGGTCGGGAGAGAGGTGGAAGAAAGGACAAAAAAATCTGGAAGAAGGAAACAGGATTTGATTACAGATGACGACGATTTGGAAATAATTGGGAGTCGAAGGAAAGGATTGGATGGAAACAGAAACGGAGAGAAGGCAAGAATACATGTAGAAATTGATGAAGATAGGGAAGAGAGAGAGGGATGTGAAGGTCAAAAGAATGGTGTAAAAATTGACGAGAGAGGGATAGGGGTTTCGAAAAAGCGGCGATTGAGAAGACTTAGTGAAATTGCAACTGTTGGTGATGAAAATGAGGAAGAGAGAGAGAGAAATGACTGTGTGGATGACAGCAAACAGGAGGAGAAGTCGAGAAAGAATACTTCTACTGTTGAAGAAAAGACAAAAAAGAGGAAATTTAATCCTGAAAAGTTGAAGAAAAGTTTGTCGTGTTCATCTTCGCGTGTTTCGGAATCAGACGGTGAGCAAGTAGAACATAAAAACAGTAAATCTTCTAGAGATTGCAATGAAAGTGATGCAGAAAATGAAAATGTTTGTGATTCTTTTACAGAAAATGAAGCAGAAAACGAAAAAGATAAAGTTTATGATCTGATGAAGGATGAGCAGAGATCAGAAGAAGAAACTGATTGGGGCAGCGTAAAAGATTTCATCGTTGATGAAAGTGAATTAGAAGGAGAAGGAGAAGGAGGCTATCCTGCAATTTCTCCTCCTTGTTTTGAAAATGAGGATTTGGAAGACGACATCAACGACAATAATGGAAGATTTGAAGGTTTTAGCTGGAGTTTCCTTGCTGATTTTCAAACCTCTTTAGCTAATAGTGATATTCTCTGTATGAGAGCTTTGATTTGTTTATATCGTCAACAGACCGAAGTTGAGAGAGTTGCGAAAGAAGCAAAGGTTGCGAATGGAAGGGGATTCGATTCTTCTGAAGCTCGGAGGTAAGAGATTATCAGGCTCAGTAATTAGTGTGGACTGTTTTTTTGTAGTTAGTGTGAACTATTCTTTTGGTGGAAGTTTAAAATTATTAGTGGGGAGTGAATTTTCTGGTCAGTGCTGAAATTTGTGTGGGTTTGAATTTGTTTTGGGGGAACGTTGAAATTAGTGTGGATGAATTTACTCTTTTTCTTTAAGGGAAAAGCTGGAAGTATACTTTTATCTTTTTTTGCAGTGGAAAGAGAAATCAGAATGGACCTTATTTTTTGGACTTAAAAAACAGAAATTTGTATAGAAAACGTATTTTCCATTGTTTTGCCGAATCGTATGTACTAATATGCATTATCCGTGGTTATGAATTGAGAGACAAAAGTGGTAAAAGAATGGTACTTAGAAAGGAATACCGAGGATCACGAGTCTTAAATGTTACTCTTTTGCAAATCTAATAATCATTTGAGTCTATAGTCCCATACAGTCAACTATTGTTGCAAAAAAAATTATGTGTTGTTATAGATATGTTTCTCTCTCCCTCTCCCTCTCCCTCTCCCTCGCCCTTGCCCTCGCCCTCTCCCCCTCTCATCTCCCCCTCCCCCTTCCCTCTCCCTCTCCGCCTCCCAGGTTTCTCTACGAAGTTTCTGTTTGGCCTACTTACCTCCCGTTGTGATGTGACATTCCTCTGTACTTTTGTGACAGCGTGACATAATGTTTTCCGTATTTTCTTTTGAACTTAGAACGACGTGAAATTTATCTTTTTCTGTACTTTTTGTCCATTGAGTCACGTCACATTCTCTGTACTTTCCGTACATAGTGTGACATTTCCCGTTTCTCTGTACTTTTCAGATGTGGTTTCAGATGCGACGTTTTTTTTTTTTTTTTTTACCTGTGACATGACATGACGTGACGTGACAGTATTGTTTTGTTCTGCGAATGTAACAGGGCGTCGGAAATTGCAGAAAAATTGTTGGGAAGGGCAGATCTCTCGTGTCCGGTGAAAATAAATCCTTTAAAGTTAAGTAAAGACGAAATTGAACGTTGTCGAAAGATAGCGATGAAACACGCCACACAACTCTTTGCAATATACCGAGGAAAAGAAGATCCTTACTTTCCCGACAGTTGAAGAGAGGGAGAGAGAGAGGAGAGGAAGCATGTTTTTAAAGAGAGAGGTAAAGGGAGAGGAAACTTGATTTTTGAAGGAAGGGAAGGAAAGGAAGAAAGATTGGTTACGAGATTGAGTGTAGTGGTGCATTGGAGGTTTTAGATGGTGATGTCGATTACTTTTTTTTTTTTTTTAAATGTTGATAGAAAGTGTAAAGTGTATGTAAATTTGAATCAGTTTTGTCAATTTTGTATAAAGTTTTTTTCAATCAAAGGATTGATCCCAAAAAGAAGAAGAAACTCAATAAGACAAAATCGTTACTCGAGTGGTGACATCCGTAACGTTCCGTTTTTCAATTTGGTAAGTCTTTTAAGTGTGCATTTTTTATTTATTTATTTATTCATTTTCGTTTAACAATTTCACGTGCAAGTTGTTTTGGTAAGCAAGTTAGATATTCTAAAAGCAACATAAGCATTTCTATTTTTATTTATTTACTTTATTTAATTTATTAGTAAGTTGCCACTTGCTAGTTTTTGTCGCTCGAAAAGTGGCTCTTCTCATATCAGGAAAATTTGGAAGTCGGAAAATCTGTTACTTTCCTAAACCATATTAGGGTTCCATGTTGAGAAGGATTTTTTTTTCATGTTCTCTTCATAAACAAAAACCCCGGATATATTAAAATGCACGATGGTAAACCATCTGAGTCAGGGGGTACAAAAGGGGTGGCATGGCCGAAACTGAAAAACTACCAGCAAGGGAATAAAATAACAGCACAACAAAAACAAAAAGAAACAGAAAACAACAACCAGGAAAATAAAAGCACCCAAACTCAAAATGAAAAGCACGACAATTGACAAAGCCAGAACTACAACCCCAACCCCAACCTAATTAAATAACTACGAAAAGCAACCCCGTAAGTCCCCCCATCCTGGGGGAGCACGTTGAGGGAGTTCCGGAACCTGGCGACGATCTATAGCAGCAACAGTTGATCGGAGGAGAATAGAAGCTTGCACTCGTTGTAAAGCCACAGATAAGCGTTGACGATAAAAAGAAGTAAGGACCGAAGGAGGAGGGCTCCCTGGTCCTCGGCGCTCGAAAGCACGTCGAGCGCAAGTACGGAGAAAATCGTCCATGGCAACACCCAGACAACCAAAGATCTCGACCGCCATCGGAATAAAGTCATCCATAGGGTCCCGGTGGGCATAATCACGCTCCTTCGCCTTAGCGGCATCACGAGCAGCCACCCCAACATGTCGAGCCGCTTGACCAACAACAGTAGCTGAAGTAGGGTTCCCCAAAACAAAATCACCGAAGATGCGACGGGCACCATCAAGCAAAACAACATTGATCTGACGCTTGGGAATGATATGAGAAACTTCCCGACGCACAGAAAAGCCCCCCTCTGAAGCGATAGTCGCAACGGCATCACGAATACTCTCGTGATATTTCCCGTCTTTCAAAATTAAAAAAGTCTTTCCATTTTGTCGTTTATCGTCAACTATCTTTTGTTTTTGGGAGTGTGAACGATTTCTATTTTAGTCATTGATTTGAGATTTGCAAGTAGCTTCAAATTAATGAAAGATTAAATGTTGAAAAAAAAAAGTTTTTTTTTAACCCTAAAGAAAGTGACAATAGACGGACTAAGCTTGTAGCTCCAACAAAACTTGAAAAAAAAGCTGATTGTTTCGACATTTGATAAAACTTTCTAGGCACTGCAAAATGTATTTTGTGTGACTTGTGTCTCTCACTGTTTCCGGCTCTGATTTCCTATCTCGCGACTAACCACTAAATTGTCGACATCTGGCGCATTGTGGCCTAGGTAACTCCTGTTTACCGTGACGCAGTGTCTTGTGACGTGACTGCTATTCAATCGATATGCTGAATTTGGTATCGCGTGCAATCTCGCTCTTCAACATCTCGTACGCCGATTTTGGTGACGATTGAAGTCGCACTTTTCAGAAATTTGTAAGTTGATTTACCTGACATCGACTGAAGTCGCACATTTTAAGAAATTAATAGTGGCAGAAGATAAGTTAAAGGTTTCATAAAAAATAGTAACAGCGAATATTTCAAATAATCTTGCAAAATCGACAACGTCAAGCATGCGTTTAAACCATAGTTGTTCAAAACGCATTTTACGCACGATTCAAACGCCCGCACAATACGTAGAAATCGGAGAGGTCGGTTTGAAATAATCGTATATATCGTTAATGAATTTGTGTCCGTACAATTCCATACATGTAAAAAAATTGAATTGAACATGTACCGCAGCTTGTACGGTTTCCGTTATTTAAATCGATATTATATTATTGGATCATCTACATCAATTGGTTACGGACGACGCTATGGCATGATAGTGTGAGAAATTGCAGGGCCAGGTACAAATCGCGGTACACACCTCCTTTTTGTCAAGATAATATTATCTGTCTGTCTCATAGCCTATTCCCCACCAGAGCATTTGTAACTTTTTGCCCATTCCGATGATTTTCCCAGAACTCATCGGATAACGGGTTTTGTTCACACCAAAATTTTGGCACGTAACTCCGATAGAAGGTGTCCTGTGACACCTCACACGCTTCAACGTCATCAAACATAGGCGCGAAAACAAATCTGCAGCTTTTCAAACTTGCTAATGTTCGAAGGACAACAACGGTGGTTCAAAGTTGGATTATAATTTCGCGCGAAAACAATGAAATAGCCATTCGGATGTTGTTTTTGCTTCGTCAGCTTTTGGGTTTACTTTTGGCATGTTTAAAAGAAAGATGCAACCTTAACCCGACTTCAATATCCTCAAATATTTTGAGGAAGTTCTATTGTACGGTTTTCAGGGAACTTATGAGAACAACAAAGTTGGTGCTCGGAAAGCCGTACATTATTCGAACGCCCGTCTGTTGCGGAAGTGAATTTTTTTTCCGGTGGGAATAGGGTATCAGACTATCTGACGGTCAACCCTGTTACTATTTTATTTCATTTTGCGGCCAATACAATATGGGTCTTAAGGCCATATTGTATGTTTTGCATACAATAGGCATATTGTATGGGCGTACGGTCACCTACTTTTGAACTATGTTTCAAACTTACCGCGCGCAAATAGTGTGACGCCGCAACGTCTCTTTTCGAAATTTTCCGTACACGTACATATCCGTGAAATTGCTGTTCAGTTTACAGAACAGGAAGTACCAATACGTGCATCGTATCTTTTCGTCAAGTTCCGTCCAATTCCCGTAAAAAACTGTACTGTTACTGTAAATTGTCTGTACGTTTCCCGTAATCCCGTTCAGTTTACCGGACAGAAAGTACATTGCGTTTTTTTGCGATTTTTTCAAAAGTAGCGTGCAATACGTTGAGACTTGGAAAAAATCGCTCGATTTGAACAACTAGGATTTAAACATACATTTGTTCGAGCTGACAACCAAAGTAGGTTACACATGTCAAATTTTAAAATTCAATCAGATTTCAGGCGTCAGTTCGCAGGCGTGAGTACAAACCATGACGGGTTTTAACTTTTAACGATACCGTATTTCTAGAAAGAGTACTTTTGGAACATTTTCATATTGAGCGTCGTCACAATCGTGATACTAAATCATATCTACTTAAACTTAACGAGGAACCAAACTCTACAAGATTGGAACTGCGGAAGGCCAAACGGCAGCCGAACCGCACCAGGTGTCACGAAGCATCTTGGAAGATCTCTGGAAGCACCCTTCTCCTTGTCGCGCCTGAAACCGTGACGAGATATAAAGCGACATAATTGCGTCATTAATGACGTTACTGAAGAGTCGAGGAAGGTTCTTCATTTGGGTACAACTGGGGAAGTCTAACGGCTTTCTCCCTTCCGTACTCTAAAGCTATCAGATAAATGTCTATCGTATCAAACTGCAGATCACGATTAAGTGCAAGAAATCATGAACCGCTAAAGGACAAAGTGTATAATTTGTGACACATACACCGCACGTGACTTCTTCCTCTCTCTCACTCCCTCACTCTCTCTTCTCTCTCTTTTTCTCGGTAACAATTATTTTTTGTATCAATTCTGTGAGAGCAGCAGCTGAGCAAGAAAACCGCACGCTCTTTTTCCTCTTCTTTTTCATTTCGTTTCATTTCGTTTCATATCCAGTCAAACTGAAAATTTCCATTTTGCAGTCGTAAAGTACGCGTAAACCGAAAGCATGAAGAATTCCCAGGCGCATACGGAGCGTCCGCCGCCTGGTTTCCTGCGCCGTGTCGGCGGGTACGTCGACCGCGGCCTGACTTCGTTTTTCGGCGCAATCGCGCGGTTCGTGGCGCAGCATCCGTACGCGGTGATCGCCGCGTGCGTGCTGGCGGGCCTGGCGCTGGGAGCGGGAATCGCGCGAATCGACGTCGTGACGGCGAGCGAGGATCTGTACACGCACCAGGGGACACAAGGGTTCAAGGATCGGGTCAGTTTCAGTCTCAGCTACATGTTCAGTTCCTCTTCCGCTCCCTCTCCCTCTCCCTCTCCCTCTCACCCCCCTCCCTCTCCCCCCTCTTCCCTCTCTTTCTTCTATATGATTTTCTGAAGACAATGCACGCTCTCCCTCCACCCCGATTCACTTCCTGTGACACCGCGTCGTTTCTTTGAACCACTCCTAAAATGTTACCTGTCTAGTCCTCTAGATTATTTCCACGTGGCTTTTTGTCTTTTTGCTGCGCGTGACAAGATTGTCCTTTGGCGTCATGTATTGTTCATCAGTCTCGCCCTCGGTCCAATTGCGTGGTGCGTTTGCGGAATGCATACGCCGTGCGCCATACGCCACCAACATGGCGGTTTTGAGACAGGAACATTCACGAAGGAGGGCGACGGCATTAGAGGTAAACGGTTTAACGTTGGAACGGTGCGGGCGGTTGGGGCCGGGAACTGGCGCGGCAGCTACAGGGTTTGCTCTGGGTGCATCGGATGGTGGGCGTGGACGTAACACCTGATGGAATTATAGAGCAGCGATCAAAGCGATGAAACATTCGGCCATTCAGCAATCTGCAGTTCGAGAAAACCGTTTAAAATTTTTCGCTACTTTTTGACTTTTTTGTATTCGGATCATTTCTACTTATACAGTCAGATTGAACCTTTCTCTTTGTTTTGGTTCTTTTGCTTTTTTTTTATTTTTATTTCGGATAAATGTGGCGAAGTACTTAATAAGCCGAATTTTACCCTTTTTTTTTGCCTAACTTGAGTTCAACACGGCAGTGTTAGGTTAGAACGGTTTATCCAACTATATAAGCTTTTAAAATATTGTTTAATCGTATGACTACTCGCTGTTAAATGCTGGTTGTCAAAATACATCACATGTATCTGCATATATAATGGTACCACAACTTTATATACACATTATATACCAAATGTTGCTTCTTGTCTGAAATGTTGTCATAACATATATTGTTAAAATTGTTGAATTTTTGAGTTTTAAACGTTTTGAATCCTAATGGTTTAAACGTTTTTTGTGTTGCCACGTGGCAGGACCGTCTTGGTCGGCCTCTACCAGCTTCTCTGATTATGGGGGGAATCACGGAAGATAATTCGACCAATCGGATTACATCAGTGAAAGCTTTTCAATTAATTTATAGGCTACAAAACAACAAAAAAAATGGAAAATCTGACGAAGTTGACAAAGTTGTCGAGGCTTGGCAAAAAGCTGCGGTGCCAGCTGTCAGAAAGGTGAGTGTTTTTTTTTATTTTTTTTATTGTTTGTTTGTCTATTTGTTTCTTTGTTTTTTTTTTTTGATTATTCACGTAGATGTTTTTGGATTCCCGACGCAAATTTAAGACTCGCATGTGTTAATTTTACAGTAGTTTATGGCGAGTATTAAAAAGGGAAAATAAAAAGAATTCCTTTTCTTTTGAATGATCGGGTGTCTACAAGAGGTGTTTATGAGTAACAAAGGACATGCTTTTGTTTTTTACTTTGGTGCAGTTTGTTTCTACGCTCGATATTTTTTACAATTCTGAATACGCAAGAAACGACGAAGCAAACAAAACTATCACGGGAGACGTGTCTCTTTTGGTCATCGGGTAAGTTTTTACCCTTTTCTTCTCTCTCTCTCTCTCTCTCTCTCTCTCTCTCTCTCTCTCTCTCTCTCTCTCTCACCCTCTCTCTTTCTTTCTTTCTCTCTCTCCTCCGACTATTCACCTTTGGAGTTTCCCCCAAACTTCTCACATTTTTTTTTCCATTTTATCGATTCCTTGATTTTCAGATATGTAGAAATTTCTGACAGTTATTTTCGACATTTTGCCTTCTGTATGTAATTGTTTCTCGTTCTTATTTTTCCCTTCAGTTAATGTGCTATATTTTTTTTACGGATTGCTTTTTTCGAGCAAAAGATTATCCCGATGAAATATCCCTTTCAATTCCCCTCAACCTTTTCGCATTCTTCCTCGTTTTTCTCCGTTTTACCGTTTCTCTGATCCGTTTTTCCGTTTTATCGTTTTTTCCTTCGCAGATATGTACTTTTAATTTTTTACGGAATGGTGGTTTTGGCAAAGGGTCATCCTGTCGAAAGTCGAGCAATTATGGCTTTAGCAAATATTGGGTCCATTGCCCTCGCTGTGATTGGTTCTTACGGTATTTGTTGTTTTGTGGGAGTCAGTTTTAGTCTCGTAGTACAAATTTTGGCGTTACTTCTTCTCGGTCTCGGAACCGACGACATGTTGGTTACCATGGCCGCTCACGAAGAGGTATATTATCTTGTTTTTTTTTTGTTTTTCGTTTTTTGTTTTACGGTATTTTTCAGTTTTTTGTTACTTTTGGCTATTTGGTGAGTTTCGTCTTTCTTCTATCGTTTTGTCGTTTTTGTTTATTTCGGCAGTTTTATGTTGTTTTATGTTGTTTTGTCGTTTTTATTTTGGTCGTTGTTTTGTCGTTTTTATTTTGGTCGTTGTTTGTTGTTTGTTTTTTTGGTCGCTTTTTGTCATTTTCTTCTGGTCATTTTTTGTCATTTGGCTTAGTTTCGCGCATAGTCTTCTGTAGAGTTTGTGGACATCCGGTTAGAAAAGTCATCTGTTTTGCGCAATTTTGAAGGGAAAAAAGTACTTTCTTAGCATCTGATTGAAAAGAACAAAAAAAACAGGATCGTAGTTTTTCCAAATCTGACTGGAACTGCTGAATGCCTTGGTGGTAGCCAGAGTTTATTTTGGAAGTCAAAGAAAGATGGATCCGTTGGTAGTTTTTTCAAACTGGATAGTAAAACGTTGCTTTTTCCTGTCTTTTCTTTTCTTTTCTTTTCTTTCCTTTCGTTTCCTTCCATTTCCTTTCCTTCCATTTCCTTTCCTTCCATTTCCCTTTCCGTTTCCCTTTCCGATTTCTTTTCATTTCCCTCTTTCGTTTCCCTTTCCTTACCTGCCCTTCCCTTGCCTTTCCTCTTTTTGTTCCTTTTTTCTGTACTTTTCTTCTCTTTCCTTTTCCTTTGTTTTCTTCTTCCTTTTTCTTGTTTCCCTCAGACCGGATTGGAAATGCCTGATGCCTCTGTGGTGGAGAGAGTGGTTGCGACGGTGTCACGGGCTCGGAGGGGAGTGGTGGTAGCAAGCCTCACCACTCTCGTCGCTTTTTGTACCGGGGCAAGCTCCACTCTTCCAGCATTGAGGTATTTTTTCATCGCTCTGTTTTTTGTAACCTTTAGCCTTTCTCTGCATAAAAAACGCTGCAAAAAATTTTGTCAAGCTCCTCCACTCTCCCAGCATTGAGGTATTTTCTTCATTGCTCTGTTTTTGGTGACATTTAGCCTTTCTCTGCATAAAAAATGCTGCGATTTCACATTAATTCGCTTTTTATCTTTATCATCATTTACTCTTTTTTTGCATACAAAATGCTCTTTCATTATCAACATTTTCCCTTTTTCTGCATAAAAAATGCACTTTCTTTTTTAACACTTACCCCATTTCTGCGTAAAATTGCAGAGATTTCATGATTTACGCTGCGGTGGGAGTGGTTTTAGTCGTATTTTTTCAGTCGACTTTTTACGTGGCATGCATAACTCTCGACCTCCGGCGACAACGAGCGAATAAACTTGACATTATTTGCTGCGTTAAAAGTAAATCTGGACCGTCGGATGGATGTTGTGGGAGAGAATTCGATTTGAAAAAACCCAGTATAAGTCAAAGAGTGATAGGAATATGGTTGCCTCGAGTGAGTTTTTTACTTTCTCTCTCTAATTCCTCCTCTGTAATCTCTCCTCTTCTGCAGTCCTCATCTTATTTCTACCTTTAATTTTTGCTCCTCACTCTCCTTTTCCTTCTTCATTCCATGTCGGAAATGAAAAAAAATAAAAAAAATCCATTTTGTTCATGAAAATCGTGTCCAAAAAAAAAAGGGAAACCCTGTCCAGAATCGTTGTACTAACGTGATTTCCTTTTTTCCTTTACTTTTTTTTCTCCTCCTTTTTCTCCTTCTCCTCCTCCTCCTCCTCCGTTCCTCCTCCTCCTCCTCCTCCTCCTCCTCCTCCTCCTCCTCCTCCTTCCCCTATTTTGCTTCTTTCCCTCTTTCCCTCTTTCAGATAATTTTGAATCCTTTCGGTAAAGTTGCCGTTTTGGGAATCACTACTTTTCTCGTGGTTATGGGAATAATTGGAGCCCTAAAAGTTACGCAAAATTTTAACGATGATTGGTTCGTTCCCAAAGGAAGTTGGTTAAGAGATGTTTTAAAAGTTCGAAACGAATACTTCGTCGAGTTTAGCGGAACGGGAGCGATTCCGTTTTCCGTTTATACCAAAAATTTCGATCCTCCGGTCGACTATTTTGACTACCAAGACGAACTATTGGCACTTAGTGTCAATCTCCAGGCGAGTTTTATGGTCTTTTTCAAATATTTAGGAGAGAGGGAGAGGGAGAGGGAGATCTTTGTTTGGTACTTTTTTTGGCACTTAGTGTCTAATTTCCGTAAAATTGAAAGAGAGAAATGCGAGGGGGGGAGAGAGGGAGTAATATGATAATTATTTTATATTATGAAAAGTTTGTTTAGTTAAAAAGTCATAGGAAGTACTAAAACGGAAAGCTGTATTTTACGTTTTACAAGGAAATAAATACGTTTATAGGGTAAGATATCATAAAACTTATGATTTTTGTCGCCCCCCTTCCCTAACCCCCCCCTGGTCGATAATAAGGCATATATAAATATAAGTATATATATACATATATATTTATTATTATTTATTATGTTATTTATTTATTCCTCTCCTTCTCCCTCTCTCCTACCTCTCCCTCTCGTTGTCCCTCTCCCTCCCCCTCTTTCTCTGAAAATATTCCTAAAATTAAATAAAAAAAGTAGAGAATTCTGAACACGGCAAAAAAACAAAAAATAAACAAAAATAAAAATTAAATTAAATAAAAAATTAAAAAAATAAAAATAAAATTACAAAAATAATATGAGAGTGCAGTTGAAAGTAAAGCACATAGTTTTAAAGAAAATTTATGAAAAAAAAAATAGTGTGAATTGTCAATAATGATCGAAAAGTAAAACTAATATTTATAAGGGTTTGAAAAAAAATCATATCAACTTTTTTTTTCTTTTTTAATTTTTTTTTTTGTATTTAATTTTTCTTTATTATTATTTCACTTATTTAATTATTTTATTTATTTATTATTTTTTTTTTTTTCAGGTTGATGGAATGGATTCGGTTCGAAAAGTCGCGGAAACTTATGGACCGAATTTACAAGCTTTTGCGTATACTTTTCCGTTTTTATTTTACGAGGGTTTTGCGGTTATTTTGTGGGATACTTTAAAGGAAGTGATAATTGCAGGCTCCGTTATTTTCGTCATTTTGCTCCTCCTTCTCGCCGACGTGGTTTCTGCGTAAGTTTTTTTTTTTTCTCTTCTCTTTTTTTTTCTTCTTTTTCTTTCGGCGTTCTGCGTTTTCTTTTTTTTGTGCATTTCTGCATTTATTCTTTTAAGCGTCCATCAGATTTAAAGGAAGTCTTTCCCATTAAAATTTGAAAGAGTTTTCTTTTCTGTTTTTCCTATTTTTCCCTGTTTTTTAATGTTTTTTTTTTATCCGAGAATTTTGTAAGCTTTTTTTTTCCTTTTTTTTTCTTTCTCTGTTTCCTTTTCCTCTTCTTCTCGTCGTTCTTTTAGTTTCCTCTCATTCTTTCCAACTTTTTTTTTCCCACCTTTTTGTCCCTCTTTTTTCCTCCTTTTGTTTCCTCTTTTCTCCTCTTTTCTCCCTTTTCCCTCTATTTTTTTTTCTGTTTTCTTTTACAGAGTTTTAGTGGGATTGATGGTCGTTTTTATCGATGTCGAGTTAATCGGGTACATTTATTGGTCCGGCTTATATTTCAATTCTGTAACTTCGATAAATATGCTTTTAGCTATCGGAATTGCCGTCGATTATTCGGCTTTTACTGCTTTTTCCTTTTTGACGAGAATTGGAACTCGGAATGAAAGAGCTCACGGAGCTCTCGCTAATTTTGGAGTGGCGGTTTTTAACGGCGGTTTTACCATGTTTCTCGCAATTCTTCCCGCGGCCGGAGCTCA
>JBBHKE010001632.1:277198-280574 GCA_037447655.1 Zygnema cylindricum
TCAACCCTTCTTCCCACATCTGTTGTGATCTCACCAAATAATCTTCTTTTGTATTTCCCTCCCTCTCTATCCCTTCTGTTAGAGTAGTAGTACTACTCCCTTTACCCCAAGTTTGACCACCTTTCGAATTCTCGGCTTTTACGATTCTTTTGGGAGCCAAAAGATTCGCCAGTCTATCTTCAAAAATGGGTTTATTTTGTCTTCTTGTGTCGAGTTCTTTTTTTTTGTTTTTTCTGAGAAACTTCAAAGCGTCACTGTTTACCGCTTCTATGCGATTCGTCTGTTTATGGAAAACTGGAAACTGAAAAAAAAGACAATTATAAACCGTATTTTTCACAGTTAGTAATTAAAAGGTTATTTTAAAAAGTTGTAGGAAAAAAAATGAAAAAAAAGACAGTTTTAAATCACAATTTGTAGTAAATTAGCATTCGATAAGTTGTGGAACAACTAGAAATTGAAAAAATAAAAAGACAAAATTTTGACCACATTTTACAGCTGGTATTTAAAAATTTGTAAAAAAACAAAATGAAAAAATAAGACAATATAAATAAAAACCCCATAACAAAAAACCAGATTAGCTTTCAGTATTTAAAAAGTTAGCGGGAAAAGAAAAGATGGTATATAAGATAAAATTATATGATTTGGTGGTACAATTAAAGAATTCGAATAAGTCAAACTTCAAAACATTCATTAAAAAAACTGGTTATTTAAGTGGATACGAAAGAAGACAAAATGAAAAAAAATTGAAAATCATAGTAAATAATAAAAAAAAGAGGAAGGAAATTGAGCTTAATTTCAATATCATATTAACAGTATAATAATAGTAATAATATCATCATAATAGTATGATAATAAAAATGATAGTATATTAATAAAAGTATAAATAGTATTTTCTGTTTTTTAACTTACTTTTTCAGTCGATTCCCTCAACAGATGCGTGACATTGGTAGACGACATTTTTTTTGAACAATTTTTTGATAAATCACAGAGCTTCAAATTTGATTTAGAAACAATTTTTGAGCTTAAAATAAAATCTTTTTTTGTCTTTTGTGGATTTGTTAAACAGGTTAAACTGGCTTGCATTGTTTGACTTTGATATTTGGACGCCATAAGAGCACTAGTCATTTTTAAGACTAGAAAAAAAGATTAATAACTAGTAAAACTTGTAAAAATTTTCTTTTTTTTTCAGCAACAAGAATCACCTTTCTTTGTTATTTTATCTATTTTTGAAAGAATTTAGTAAGGTAGGGAGAAGAAAAAATAGCAAAAAATGATTGACAAGTTTTGGCAAATTATTCGCACTCTTGTAAAAAAACCCTAACTTGCAAAAATAGAGCAAGGCTGCAATTTCAGCAAAAGACAAAACGAGTATTCACTTCACTATATATTTTTGTGTTTTTTTTTCGTTTTTTGAGTCAAAGCATTGATTTTGTTTTTTAAATCTAACGGTTCTGTTGAGGTGGCTCTTCTGAAGATCCCGATCATCGGCCGGTGACGTGTCAACGTGGCAAAAAAACGGGCAGTCCGAAACTCTGAATGCAGTCCGCTTTTGAATACGTGTACAACTATCTGACACGTGTGTGACATTGAAGGTGCTTGTGCCGTCCGATGGTCCAGAAAAGTGCAGAAGCAGCTGAACACGTGGCGTCCACTCTGGATGACATGTCTGGAAAGTACAGAAAGTAGCAAGCGTGGACAAAATCATACCACGTGGCATGACGATTCACATACGGTACAGTACTGCCCTGGTTATTTGTAGCCTTGTAAGACCGTACGCTACATGTGATTTACTGTTGGTTACACGCCGGGCTCCGTGGGAAACAGAACCACTCTTTCATGGATTCGTTTTCCAGTTTTAACTTCCGCTAAACGACAACCTTCAGGTTGGCCTGAAACTATGAACTTCGAAGTTTGAACCGACAGTATAATTCTATAACTGTATCGCATCGTATCGAATCTGCTTAAATATATCGAGATTGGATCCATAATTCCATATTCCATAATTCCATGTGACATGTGTCATCGAGAATTCTAGATGACTCATTTTCCAGATCGCCATGGTGGAGCGCCTACGATATCAAACACGTTTCGATTCACGAGTCTCGGTACTTTCACATTACTGGTACAGCTTTTATCGCTATTAGTGTTAAATTGTTAATGATTTTTTCGCCTCTTAAAACATCTTTTCTCCGTACACACTTGTCGGATTTTCAATTTGAGACCGCCAATCAGAAGCTGAGAGTCTTATCTTTCAATCGCAACCGTTGGATCCACAATTTGACAAGTGTGCACGGGAAAAAGATGTTTTAAGTGGCAAAAAAAACATGATCGCTAATAGCGATTCGCGGAGTACAGCAGTTACTGTACTGCAAGCCTATCACCGGAAAAAAACAGGGCGGACAAAACTTGATGAACCCGATGACCAATCAAAGGTGAATCATAATTTAGCCACAGAAAAGATTCAGAATTTCAGACCCCTTTTTTGATTTGTATCGGACAAACCTTCTTTGTAAGTGATCGGAGCCGTCGCCTCAAAATGGACGGTAATAAATGGACATAGGGCTGGGCACGGCTACGGGAAATTTGGCGGACTCTTTCATTACCCAAACTAGGCGTTTCATGAGCCGATGGATCCCTTCCGTACTTTTTAATGTGAAAGGTAACGTGTGTATCGCAATCGTTCAAAGCTAATATATCGCTTATCGAGAAACTTTCCAGAACTCGTTGAGTAGGGTAGGATTTTTAAAAACCTCGTAGCGTGCATCTATGGTGAAACTGAATGCAAATTGATTTTTTTTTTGGCTTCCAGCTGTGAAAATGCCATGAAAAATCACATTAACTGCTGTTACACATGAGCTTGTTTTATTTTCCTGTTGAACATCAAACTTTCACGGTTATCAGCATGTCATCAAATCTACACTAATCGGTGTTTGTCCATGCTATATGTCTAATGTGTCCATAGTAGTAAAAAAGCGTTGTTGGTTGAGACGTTAGGAGAGGCTGGGATGTTAACCTCAATCTCGTACTTGAAAACATAACAATGTCATGATAGCGTAGGGCAAACAGATTTCATAAACATTATAAAAAAATCTTGGATTTTGTAGTGCTATTCTCTAAGAAATTGTACTCACTAAGTATAGCCTCGTTCATTGAATATAAAGTCTACACCTAACTTGAAAAAAGAAAAGCGTGCTGCATCCAAGCTTAGTTTGCAACACGTGATTTTGAAATCGCGCGACATTTTAATATTACCGTATGGCATCCTTTCATCTCAAATTGACGTTTTTACAAATTTGGTAAGAAAACAAGGGCAGCTGACAAACATTTCAGGTTATTTCCATACAAGCTGTGGTTCTTTTAACTGACTAATTTTATA
>JBBHKE010001635.1:0-90101 GCA_037447655.1 Zygnema cylindricum
CAAGCGATTATAGTAGATCGTGTGCGAACGAGGTTTTTTGGCGACGAGATTGATACCATTTGTTGAGCGCACGTTCATATGCATGCGCGTATAATTTATAATTTATTTTTAATTATTTCAAGTAAAAAGGTACACATATGTACGGTCTGACACCATCCGTACACCACACTAATTATATATTGCTGTACTTTCGGTCTTGACGCTATTTTGGTACGGAGCCTCAATTATAGTCAAGGAAAAATTAAAATCACGTATACTATTTTTGGAAAAAAATCAAAATTTTAAGAACCCAAATTAGTGTCATTGACACTAATAACGATGCGCGGTGTAGTTCCAGCTAAGGATTTTCGTCATGTTCGAAAACAGGAGCCCTAAAAAATGAGCAGGCGTAAAAGACTGGCGGTTGCAAAAAGTACAAAATTTCTGTCGTATTATGACTTGGTACGCAGGTACATGGTAGGCAACTAACGATTTGAAGCGAAATTTGTCGGTGTGTAGATTTTTGAAAGATTGTAAATATCAGGTCAAAATCCACGTGGGGCCACTCAATGCATAACACGTGCATTACAGACTCTTCGTGATGGAACATCGACTCAATTAACCCGGCCCGTAGAGTTGGCCGTACGATTACAAAAACGACTGATGGAACTTGACCCTCACTCTAGTTAAAGTGATTAACATTTTTAGACAAGAGTTGTATTTGGTACGATTGACGTGGAATATCTGAAATTCAGACTAAGTACTTGTTGTTCCCTATTTCTATCGAACTTTTGTGTTTTTAATACTGTTCCTCTGTACTATCAACATGTTCTTTATCGCATATCACTGTATTGAATGAAATGTTGTGTTTTCACCACGGTTTTAATGACTTCGAAATGATGCACAAATCATACTATCTCGAGATAATTTTCAAAAGTACGATGCAATGTATGTATTACCTAGTGTATCGTATCGAGAAGAAATTTATCGCGATAACACCGATGCCAATAGTTAGGGTGAACTTCCATTGGCGGAAAAGTGGGGTTGTTTACTGGAAGTCGTACGATTTCGTACAAATTTGTAACATTTTTTTTTTTCGCCAGAAGAAACATGACGAAGCATGTTTTCAGGATGGCTCCTAAATTATAGGCGTAAGTATCGACCGTTGGATGTCTCACTATTTTAGATTCGCGAAGCAATCGCGCACATCGTCCATTGTGAAGAAACTCTCCTCGCGAGGAGATTTTCCTAACACTGGACGATGTGCGCGATTGCTTACATCCAACGGTCGAATCTTACGCCTATTTTATTGGAATCATCTTGTAAACATGTTTCATCTGACAAAAAGAAAATTTGGTACGAATTTGTACGAAATCGTACGGCTTCCAGTAAACAACCCCACTTTTCCTCTAATGGAGTAGAGGCCTTATGGTTTATCGAACGGTCAAAGGTCCCAATATATCGCTCCGAGACCAACAAATTCCTTATCGGCGACAAGTGGATAAAATATAGTCCGCTCTATGATAATACTTTATAATATACTGTATTATATTTTCACTGTATATAGTGTGGCGTGCCACGTGTAACAGTCTGATCCGTACGCTGTGTAACGGAATAACGACGGTTCGGTACGACGGAATAAACCGTACTATTGAACTGTACAAACCTTACAATTATCGCCGATAGTTATCGGTACCGGTTTTTTATCGGCGATAACACCAGTTTCTATGTATCGTGCCAATATATCGATTATGGGCAAGCCAAAAAAAGGTACATATTGATTATCGGCAGAACCTTGCCGATATACAACACTAGTATTACCACTCTTACACCGCCCATCATTATTAGAGTTGATAACACTAATTCGGCTGGACTTTTTGGCCAAAAATTCACAAAATAGTATTGACAATACGAGGACTTGAACTACAATCTGCCACGTCCCCTTGCACTGATATATTATTGTTAATTCTAATTTCTCATTAACACTAACAAACATTTAACGCTGCTAACGACGGTCTGCATACCTATGTATATTTTTCTCACCACGAAGTATATGCCAGGGTCAGAGAAAGAATAGTAAACTGAAAAAGGTTGAGCAAGTTAAGTTCGCGGACTTCTTTTGAATAGTCTGAATTCGCAGTGCTTTTAAATTTCTACATTATAACTATGAAAAAATACCTCGAATATTTTCCACGCGTAAGTGAACTACATTGTCTAAAACAACAAAATGCAAACAGGGAAATTAAGGGAAAAGGTGTTCCAACACCTTTTTGACCTTAAAAAGTTCATACGGGACGAGACTATTCTTCCCTAATATTCCACAACAGCATCCGAGTGCAGTCGAGTCTGCTCTCTAGAAATGGCAGCAATAGTCCGCCGCGAATCGAGCGTTGCAATGCGTATCGGGCCGATGCTAAACACGCCGACAATTGGTAAATGCATACCGACGCATGCCACGTGGATGGTTGTGAAAGAATGTCGGCTTTTTCTGTTTCCGACACTGTCGACATGACAATACGTAAAAGCGGGCGATGCTGTGATGTCGATTTGATTTCTCAAAATTATATCAGCGATATGCCAGTTTTGATGACGTGACGGCTGACGCCATATGCCGCAAAACTCATGGTTTCTACTTGAGTTCACATGAGAGTTGCTACCAGACGAAACTAACCCTAAAACGGTATCACTGTAAAACTGGATAACCGCTACACGTGATAAGTCCGATCAAAATTGAACACGGTCTGTACGGATGCACGGAGAAATTTGAATTTCTATACAGCACGACCGTCAAAAGCTGGTTGACTTTGCCGTTTAATTAGACGGCCGGCACAATTGTTCACATTTTAGACTTTGTAGACACCACTTTCCTCCAGAAGACTGCTCTCCCTTCTCTCCCATTCCCCTGCTGCTATACTTCTCCCCTTTCCCATTCCCCCTTGGCCATCCGATGGCCATGGCCTCCTTGCGCTCCCTCCGGCCGTTCTCTCGCTCTCTCGCTTCTCTCCTCGCTTTGCTCTCTCCGTCCAGCCGGCCGCCAGCTCTCCCTCCACACGTGCCACAAGCCAAGCCAGCCGCACCCCCCCACCACTCCTCCTGGCAGCAGTTCGCCCGCCTGCACTGTCGCCCTCGCCGCCCACCCAAGGCCCGATGCGAGGCCGAAGACCAGCCCGGGGCGGGGGGCGGGGAAGGGCACGCCGCAAAACCAGGAGGGGATGCGGCAGAGGGACGAGACCACGTGGCAAGGGGGAGAGAGCACGAGGCAGGGCCAGAAGATGACGTGGCAGATGTCACCAAGATTCTGCTCAGTCTGGGATGCTCCAAGCCGCAGTTGGAGCGGCTTCTGAAGAAACATTCTGTCGCCCTTGTGAAATATAAACAACATATTCTTAGGAAGGCGACCATTTTCCGTAGGTATGGAATCGACTCGCAACAGTTTTTTAAAGCTTTGCAGAGAGATTCTAATATGAAGCAGCAAATCCTTTCTGGTACAGATGAGCAACATGAATCCGTACTCAACTATCTCCAAGGCACTTTGAAAGTGCAAAATTTGGGGAAAATGATTTCTACATTCCCTGCGATTGTAAACTCTCTTCCTTCCACTCTTGAATCCAAATTGCAGCTGTGGGCGAGTCTAGATGTGCCCATCACTGCTGCTATGTTGGAGAAGTATTCATGTATATTCGTAAGCACTGAAAGGAGCATTAAAGAGGGGATAGAGGGTGTCAAAGCAATTTTCCCTGGTCCACTGGGTGTAACTATTCTTTCAAAATTTCCTGTCCTTGGTTGTCAAAACCCACAAGCCTTGCAACGAAGGGCCGAAGGGCTACAAGAGTTGTTTGGCAATGACATTGCAAAACGGCTTTTGTTGAAGCAACCGTTCATTCTCATGGCTCCAACTTCCACAATGGAACACACGTACAAACAGTTTCAACAACATTTTGGAGAAGAGAAATTCCAAAAAATGATTCAAATTTTCCCAGGACTTTTAGGCTTCTCCTGGGATACCCTCGGCCCAAAATTGGAGTTTTTGGTGAAGGTAATGGGACGCAGCGTTGAGGATGTGCCTGCATTCCCAGCGGTTCTTGGATACTCTCTTGAAAAGCGATTGAAGCCACGTTATGATGCCCTGATGAAGGCAAAAATAGAGAGTGGTGACTATTCTTTACAAACCATCTTCAATCCATCAAACGAGGCTTTTGAACAAAGATTCGGCGTTTCTTTAACGTGCTGAAAAGTGTGAGTGCAAAAGTCCGGCATTCTCTTATTATGTTTTAAGCCTCCTAGGGAAAGGTGTCTGTTTGTCTTCATGTTTTCCATCTGTACTCATTCTACTTTCTGCCACTTGGTGAGGTTATGAAAAATGAACACTGATTACTGTTGTCAGTTTCCGAATTAATTGTAAAATTATTGTTTTTCATTCTTTTATACGCTCTCCTCATCTCATTCATTTTTTTTTTGGGGTTTTTTTTATTTGTAGAAGAGAAGATGAAAAGGATCTGAAGGGACTATGAAAACAAATGTTGATGTGTTGTCTTGTCTTGATGTGCTCTTCCACTATCACAATATAGCACCTAAATTTGCTTGATTCCTCGCTCGTTATGGAGGTGAGGGATACCTTGATTGCCAAATTTTGTCAGAGGATAATGTGTTAGTAAATTTGTGATTATTAGTGGGATGCTATTGTGGCGATTGTTAAAAGGTGGTGGACAAGGAATGATGCATTTTTCCCCTTTGTTGTAGGTCTCTTTGTCTTTAAACTAATCGTCCTTAGAAACACCAATTTCTTGTTGCTTTTCGATGAGTGATTCAAATTTATGTTACATTGTTTACTAGGCTTTTAGTCTTACATTAGGTTTGGAATAGAATTAAATTAGAATTTCAGGAGTTTGTTTAGTTTGTACAAAGAAGAGTTAATTGTCAATTAGTTCGCTAAAAAATTTGATTTCTTTCCCTTCAAATGTTGTCCTTCTCCCCCTTTCAAAGTATATCTTGGAGCAAAACGTAGTGAACAGCCAAAGATGCACAGGTCTTTCTTCATCATTTTAAATGCCTAAAGAATTTAATGAAACAGTTACAATTCTTGCAACTTTTCTTTGTCGCATAATGGTTCTTTTTTGCAAATATGGGGTATCAGGATCATGTACTATCATCTTCACAACTTCAGTTTGTTATTTTTGTTTGACCGCAGAACCACGATTTCTAAAATTGTGCCTTGAAAAATGATGAAGCGACATTGTCATGCCCTCGTAAAGTCAAAAATTGTGCAAATTGCCATTTCCTGTGTACAACTTTCAATCTAACAAACGAGGTATCTAAATGCAATTTGAATTTTCTGTAGTTTGTTCAAACATGTATGTGCAAATCCACATTATTCTTTTGCTATGTATTTATCCTTGCTGTGAGAGGTGATAGTTTCCCTTCATGTTTTCCATTGGCATTTGTTTAATGTGTGGTTGTCGTCCTGTATTACAATTGTAATAATTTCACTTTTTTCCCTGTGGTGAGGCCATAACAATATACGCCATGACAATTGAATGCTGGTTGTTGCTGTCAGTTGTGAATCCTATATGAAATCATCGTTCTTTTGCAAGCTCTCTCCCTATCAAAGATCCTATCAAAGATGGAATAGTGAACTCGTTATGAGACATGTGCTTCTTTGCAGAGACGAGGATGAAGGGATCGCAAAGGGAGGCATAAAATGAATGTGACTCTCTTTGGTTGCCACAGGCTAATACCTTTTGAATTAGCTCGAAACTTTCTCTCGTTGCTCGAAACCACGACCACTTGAGGAGGGAAGACTTGAGGAAACCACTTCGCCAAATTTGAAGATAAGCTTCCAGTAAGTGTGTGATTATTAGTGGGATGGTGTTGTGTAGATTATGAAAAGGATGCAGTGCGGAATGATGACTTTTTTCCTTTGGGATGAAGCTTTTTTAACGTCTTTGTCTTTCAACACCATTGAGTGGAAATACAGTCATCAACTTCTTTTTTGTTGTTGTTGATTGCTGAGGCAGTCAACGTTTTATGACATTGTTTGCATGGGTTTTTCTCTCAAATTAGTTCTGGAATTGAATAGAGTAGAAAGAAGAGAGAAAAGAGAAGAGAGAAGAGAGAAGAGAAGAGAGAAGAGAAGAGAGAAGAAGAGATGAGAGTTGAGAGAAGAGAGAAGAAGAGATGATAGAAGAGAGAAGAGAAGAGAGAAGAGGGATGAGAGAAGAGAGAAGAAGAGAGAAGGAGAAGAGAGAGAATTTTGTTTGACTTTGACAAATGAGGTGAATTTCTGGACTGAGAAGAGTAAGCTGGTGGTGTGCAGAAGTTGCCCTTATCCCCCATTCAAAACAACAACTTTGGGCGAAACTGTCTTTTCAACCGCAAATGCACCTGTTTCAGAGTATACCATTTTTAAGCATATTGTTCTGAGCAAATAGGAAGAAATAGTTGTTAACTTGCCACTTTTCTTCGCTGTATACTGGTTTCTTATTTTGAGGTACTCGTGCTCATGCCGTACAATCCACATGTTTTCACCTTTGCTCTTGTTTTTTTGAAAGATTATGACGTTTTTTGTTCGTATGTTGACGTCTCTTTGGAATTTTTGATCAAGAATTGTCGTATTTGTCTTCAGTATCCAATGGAAGTCTCAGTCTTAGCTTGCGTCAATTTAATATGTGAGTTTTTGTTTTCTTGTTTTGATTAAAATTCACGGCCTAATTGTCTCATTTGTAATTTTAATCCAGAGTGGTGACTGATTTAAAATAGTGGTCCTGTTTTCATAGACAGAGTCTTCTCCCTTCTTGGGCTTTTTTTTCCATGCTGGGCTATTTTCTTCCCTTACACCCTAATCTTAACTTTTCTATTTCAAAAATTTGAAGGACCCGTCGCATAACTTCAATCTACATTTTAGAATGAATTATGACATCATACATTGACTTCTCTTCTGTATGGAGTTTTTGAAAAATACAGATGCAATCCCTGGTTTCTATGTGATAACACCTTCCCGTCCGTACGTTTGTACGGAAATCCTGATTCTAGAAGTGAGAAAGAGCACAGACTACATAAGCGCTTAGGAAGTATATACTATATGATTTATATTTTGATATGCCATATTTTCCATCCATAAATAGGGCTATAAACTCTGTTTTATGTCTTTCAGCCAGCAAAAGTTGCGCCCGAATTAGTGTTATTACGGCTGACTGCGATCGGCTGCAAATTCTGCCCACCGGATTTAGAGATATGGAATCGTTGCAGTTTAGAATGTGTCGGTTTTCACCACACTATACTATGTTGTGCCACGTGGATCATTATGAGGCATTTAATAAAAGTGTTTTATGAACACTAACGAATGTGTCAAGAAAATGTCCACTCTAATTAAAGTGGTAGACACTATTTAGTGAAGGGCAGTACTGTACTTCCCACAACTGATGCGGACATCCCTTAAATGCAGATGAAGTTCAGTTCAAAAGTAGGCGTTTTTATGGTAGGCCTTTGGTGGACACCTTTATCGTAAGTTGTGTTATGGGCTTTTCATGTGATCTTCTTAGATCGCTACTTTGATCAACGACCGTCCGATCGCCCGAATCTGACGGTGTAAATATAAAATTTTGGTCCGAATGTTATAATGAACGACTTGTTGTTAGTTGTAACCCTATTCCGCTATTCCTACCGCCCTTAGTGCTCAAAGTACTGTACATTTGTACTTTTAACACACGGTTTATACTTTATCGCTTATCACTGTACTGAATGGAGTATTGAAGTTTTGATCGAAACTTTACTGACTTCGATAAATAGTTGTTCATAGCGATTAGTGCGAACGTTTCAATCGCGACGAATTATACGTAACGAACGCATTGAACCTTTTGAACAAATCGTTAAAAATCGTTAATGAATTTTCTTCCGTACTATTCCGTACATGTAAAAAAAAATTATACATATAGTGCAATTTATTTTTCAATATTTCATGGCGGCTTCTCTCTAAGAAAATTGAAGAAGACGCCCGTACAATTTTCAAACTTACCGCCCGAAAATAGTGTGTTCACTGAACAGAAAGTACCAATAACTACTACGTATCTTTTCCTCTAATTCTGTACATTTCTGTAAAAAAGCCGTACATCTTACGGAAAATAATGTACTTTTCTCGTTAATTGTCCGTTTCAGTTACAATAGAAGTTTTTTTGCGATTTTGAAAATCGTCACGAATTATACGTTTCAATCGGAAAACTTGAAAAATCGCACGATTTGAAAAACAATGCTTCGATACGATGCAGGAACCGTACGTTTTTTTCTCAAAAGTACAATGCCATGTCGTATTACCAAGAAAAACGTAAAAGAACTTATAAAAGGTAAAGCAGTGAGGTACAATACTGTACTGCTTGTCGATGCTACACATAGTTCAAAAGTAGGCGTTTTTATGGTAGGCCTTTGGTCAGCGCCTTTATCGTAAGCTGTGTTATGGGCTTTTCATGTGATCTTCTTGAAATTCTATGGGCTCCATTGCCACACAGAATTCACAGGTCCAAAGAAGCTAATCTTGATAGTGCCGACTCCAAGTAAATATAAGCCCAAATGATTGACCCTTTGACAATTAGAACCCCATAACAGCTTTACCCCTGTGAAATAACACTTTATGTGTGCTCAGTTCCACCACAGAATGCAAAGTTGGAATATGAGTTTTGGATAACTTTCCCCACATTGACTTTCCCTTAGAAATGTAGCCACCCTGGCAGGCAAACACTCTGACCGACTACATCCCCGTGTAGCCTGGACTCCCTTGAGTCCGCAGCAAAAAGAATCACTGAAAATGGTCAACTAAATGAGTTGATATTAAATGGCAAAGTCTGCCGGTTTATACAGATGCTCTCTGGGAGAGAGGTGGCTACCTACCAAAATATTCTAAGTCCTAAAATCCCTCTCTAAGCCCCCTAGTATTGCGGTACGAACCAATCATATGACTGTACTGTACAAGAAAGTACAAGTATCAGAGTACTTTCTGTACGGTCCTTGTACGACATCGCCATAATGTGACATTTGTCACATCCAGACTTATCATCTCGCGTCCCGGAGATCCCGCAATCCTCCTGCGCATTTCCATGTGTCATCCGGAGTGGCGGCGCCAGAAAACGCCAAGGCGGCCATTCCAAAATCTCGGCTGGCACCATGGCCGCCGATTTAAATCGATTTTTTTATCTCGACCGTCGAAACAAATGTCCGTACTATTTGTTTCGTCCAGTACTTATGGTACAACTGATTCTATATTCGATATTCCGTTAACCTAGTTAAATGGAAATCTCTACGTGTAAGTGTTTAAGTATACATCAAACCCTATGCATGTTAGCACTAGTCCTACTCTTAACGGACAAAGCTAACGGCTCGGGTGATTTAACGGATGGCACGCTAACGGGTGATTTGACGGATGGTAGGTGCTAGGATCTATTCCTGGGTCCGTCAAGTACCTTTTTGGAAAATCTTCCTAATTTACCCTTGTCTTCTCTAGAGGACCTAAGCAGCCATGGCCCTATCTCCTTATCCAACCTTCAGTGACTACAACAAATGTGGGGGCTTGGAGAAGGGAGTACAAATGTGGGGGCTTGGAGAAGGGAGTAAGAGGCAGACTGCCTCTGCATTTTTCTTATCCTAATACAGACCTAGAAAATACACAAATCTCAACACTACTTAGATTGCTACTTTGATCAGCGACCGTCCGATTGTCCGAATCTGAGGTGCAAATAAATTTTTTTGCTCCGATTGTTTTAATTGGTCCAATTTTTGGTTCGAATGTTTTAATAGGTCCGAATACAATATGGGTCTTAAGGTCATGTTGTATGTTTTGCATACAATAGGGCATAGGCATATTGTATGGGCCTACTTTTACCTACTTTTGAACTATGATGCTACATCAGATTTACACCAGTTTTATGACGTCACTATTGACGGCATATGCCTCAAAATCCACAACATAGTACTGCCACGTGGCTGTTAGTGCTAATCACTCTAACTCACATGAGTGCTGCTACTAACTGGAACTGCTTCAAAATTGTAATACTGGGAAACCACTACATATAACATGTTCAATCAAAATCGAGCCCCTTTTGAACCAATGTACGGGAAACATTTCCGTTTTGTGTCCAACACGCCTGTCAAAAGACGGTCGACTTTGCCGCTTAATTTTGACGGCTGGGAAAATTGTTCAGATTTTTGATTTTTAGACACTCCTCATCTTACAGGACACTGTCTTTTTCATCTCTCCCCTCGCTACAATTCTTCTCGCCTTTCTCATTCCCCCTTGGCCATCCGAAGGCCTGGGCGTCCTTGCGCTCCCTCCGGCCGTTCCCTTGCTCTCTCGCTTCTCTCCTCGCTTTGCTCTCTCCGTCCAGCCGGCCGCCAGCTCTCCCTCCACACGTGCCACAAGCCAAGCCAGCCGCACCCCCCCACCACTCCTCCTGGCAGCAGTTCGCCCGCCTGCACTGTCGCCCTCGCCGCCCACCCAAGGCCCGATGCGAGGCCGAAGACCAGCCCGGGGCGGGGGGCGGGGAAGGGCACGCCGCAAAACCAGGAGGGGATGCGGCAGAGGGACGAGACCACGTGGCAAGGGGAGAGACCACGAGGCAGGGCCAGAAGCTGACGTGGCAGATGTCACCAAGATTCTGCTCAGTCTGGGATGCTCCAAGCCGCAGCTGGAGCGGATTCTGAAGAGAAGTTCTGTCGGCCTTGTGAAAAACAAACAGCATATTCTTAGGAAGGCGACCATTTTCCGTAGCTATGGAATCGAATCACAACAATTCTTATTGGCTTTGCAGAGAGATTCTAATCAGCAGCAGCAAATCCTTTCTGGTACAGATGAGCAACATGAATCCGTACTCAACTATCTCCAAGGCACTTTGGAGGTGCAAAATTTGGGAATATTGGTTTCTAGGCACCCAGTGATCGTAAACTCTCTTCCTGCCACTCTTGAATCCAAATTGCAGCTGTGGGCGAGTCTAGATGTGCCCATCACTGCTCGTGTGTTGGAGAAGTACCCAGACATATTATCGTATAGCGATAAAACTTTGAAAGAAGGGATAGAGGGAGTCAAAGCCATTTTCCCCTATCTACGCGGTGTAACTATTCTCTCAAAGTTTCCTATCCTTGGTTGTATGGACTCCCGATCTTTACAACAAAGGGCCAAAAGACTACAGGAGTTGTTTGGCAATGACATTGCAAAACGGCTTTTGTTGAAGTACCCGCGCATTCTCTTAGCTCCAACTTCCACAATGCAACACACATACAAACAGCTTCAACAACATTTCGGAGAAGAGAGTGGCCTGAAAGTGATTCAATTTTCTCCAGCACTTTTAGGCTACTCATGGAATACCCTCGGCCCAAAATTGGAGTTTTTGGTGAAGGAAATGGGACGCAGCGTTGAGGATGTGCGTGCATTCCCAGCGGTTCTTGGATACTCTCTTGAAAAGCGATTGAAGCCACGTTATGATGCCCTGATGAAGGCAAAAATAGAGAGTGGTGACTATTCTTTACAGACCATCTTCAATCCATCAAACGAGGCGTTTGAACAAAGATTCCGCGTTTCTTTAACGTGCTGAATAGTGTGAGTGCAAAAGTCCGGCATTCTCTTATTATGTTTTAAGCCTCCTAGGGAAAGGTGTCTGTTTGTCTTCATGTTTTCCATCTGTACTCATTCTACTTTCTGCCACTTGGTGAGGTTATGAAAAATGAACACTGATTACTGTTGTCAGTTTCCGAATTAATTGTAAAATTATTGTTTTTCATTCTTTTATACGCTCTCCTCATCTCATTCATTTTTTTTTGGGGGTTTTTTTTATTTGTAGAAGAGAAGATGAAAAGGATCTGAAGGGACTATGAAAACAAATGTTGATGTGTTGTCTTGTCTTGATGTGCTCTTCCACTATCACAATATAGTAACTCCTAAATTTGCTTGATTCCTCGCTCGTTATGGAGGTGAGGGATACCTTGATTATCAAATTTTGTTAGAGGATAATGTGTTAGTAAATTTGTGATTATTAGTGGGATGCTATTGTGGCGATTGTTAAAAGGTGGTGGACAAGGAATGATGCATTTTTCCCCTTTGTTGTAGGTCTCTTTGTCTTTAAACTAATCGTCCTTAGAAACACCAATTTCTTGTTGCTTTTCGATGAGTGATTCAAATTTATGTTACATTGTTTACTAGGCTTTTAGTCTTACATTAGGTTTGGAATAGAATTAAATTAGAATTTCAGGAGTTTGTTTAGTTTGTACAAAGAAGAGTTAATTGTCAATTAGTTCGCTAAAAAATTTGATTTCTTTCCCTTCAAATGTTGTCCTTCTCCCCCTTTCAAAGTATATCTTGGAGCAAAACGTAGTGAACAGCCAAAGATGCACAGGTCTTTCTTCATCATTTTAAATGCCTAAAGAATTTAATGAAACAGTTACAATTCTTGCAACTTTTCTTTGTCGCATAATGGTTCTTTTTTGCAAATATGGGGTATCAGGATCATGTACTATCATCTTCACAACTTCAGTTTGTTATTTTTGTTTGACCGCAGAACCACGATTTCTAAAATTGTGCCTTGAAAAATGATGAAGCGACATTGTCATGCCCTCGTAAAGTCAAAAATTGTGCAAATTGCCATTTCCTGTGTACAACTTTCAATCTAACAAACGAGGTATCTAAATGCAATTTGAATTTTCTGTAGTTTGTTCAAACATGTATGTGCAAATCCACATTATTCTTTTGCTATGTATTTATCCTTGCTGTGAGAGGTGATAGTTTCCCTTCATGTTTTCCATTGGCATTTGTTTAATGTGTGGTTGTCGTCCTGTATTACAATTGTAATAATTTCACTTTTTTCCCTGTGGTGAGGCCATAACAATATACGCCATGACAATTGAATGCTGGTTGTTGCTGTCAGTTGTGAATCCTATATGAAATCATCGTTCTTTTGCAAGCTCTCTCCCTATCAAAGATCCTATCAAAGATGGAATAGTGAACTCGTTATGAGACATGTGCTTCTTTGCAGAGACGAGGATGAAGGGATCGCAAAGGGAGGCATAAAATGAATGTGACTCTCTTTGGTTGCCACAGGCTAATACCTTTTGAATTAGCTCGAAACTTTCTCTCGTTGCTCGAAACCACGACCACTTGAGGAGGGAAGACTTGAGGAAACCACTTCGCCAAATTTGAAGATAAGCTTCCAGTAAGTGTGTGATTATTAGTGGGATGGTGTTGTGTAGATTATGAAAAGGATGCAGTGCGGAATGATGACTTTTTTCCTTTGGGATGAAGCTTTTTTAACGTCTTTGTCTTTCAACACCATTGAGTGGAAATACAGTCATCAACTTCTTTTTTGTTGTTGTTGATTGCTGAGGCAGTCAACGTTTTATGACATTGTTTGCATGGGTTTTTCTCTCAAATTAGTTCTGGAATTGAATAGAGTAGAAAGAAGAGAGAAAAGAGAAGAGAGAAGAGAGAAGAGAAGAGAGAAGAGAAGAGAGAAGAAGAGATGAGAGTTGAGAGAAGAGAGAAGAAGAGATGATAGAAGAGAGAAGAGAAGAGAGAAGAGGGATGAGAGAAGAGAGAAGAAGAGAGAAGGAGAAGAGAGAGAATTTTGTTTGACTTTGACAAATGAGGTGAATTTCTGGACTGAGAAGAGTAAGCTGGTGGTGTGCAGAAGTTGCCCTTATCCCCCATTCAAAACAACAACTTTGGGCGAAACTGTCTTTTCAACCGCAAATGCACCTGTTTCAGAGTATACCATTTTTAAGCATATTGTTCTGAGCAAATAGGAAGAAATAGTTGTTAACTTGCCACTTTTCTTCGCTGTATACTGGTTTCTTATTTTGAGGTACTCGTGCTCATGCCGTACAATCCACATGTTTTCACCTTTGCTCTTGTTTTTTTGAAAGATGATGACGTTTTTTGTTCTTATGTTGACGTCTTTTTGGAATTTTTGATCAAGAATTGTCGTATTTGTCTTCTGTATCCAATGGAAGTTTCAGTCTTAGCTTGCGTCAATCGAATATGTGAGTTTTTGTTTTCTTGTTTTGATTAAAATTCACGACTTAATTGGCTCATTTGTAATTTTAATCCAGGGTGGTGACTCACTTAAAATAGTGTTCCTGTTTCATAGACAGAGTCTTCTCCCTTCTTGGCCTTTTTTTTCCATGCTGGGCTATCTTCTTTCCTTACACCCTAATTTTAGAGATCTTGAGTTTACCTCATCATTGAAATCTCAGTACATTCAATGGAAATTGAATCCACCTCCATGCTACAATATGTCAGTTAACAAAAGAAAAAAAAACGATAAACTGAAAACGATAAAATAAGTTAAGTTTGTGATTTTATTTTGAATCTGAAATATAGAATCGGTTGACGTTGTGACTTTTGCCATATTTCCTTGTTGGTCCTATGAGAGAGTTGGGCACAAAGTATTTAGGATGAAATAGGGGATCAATCGACCTCTGTGTTTTTCAGTTTCTACATGTAGGTTAAGATAAAGCATTGAGAACTAAATGTTGTACACCCCTTTGTACCTATTTGACTGTCAAAGGATAGACAAAATACTTTTCACGAGCGAACAAAGGGTCAAGTGAAGGCATTGTCAATAACAATAAAAAAAGCATGAAAGGAAATTGAGGAAAAGGCGTTCCAACACCTTTTCGACTTTGACGCCTATGTCGGTGGAGACTACTTTTTCCTACTTTTCCATAATAGCGTCTTAGTGAAATAGAGTGTTCTGGATAAATTCAAGTAATCGTACACAGTGGATCTACCCCGCGAATCGCAATTAGCGTTAACAAATATTTAGTGTTAAAGAACAACTACTGTAGCGTGATAAACGCTAATTGGGAATTTGGGGGTTTCAAGGAAATCAGTCACTCTAATTTGTTTTTTAGGGTTTTTTTAATCACTCTATTTAAGAATTTGAGTAAAAAATTAGGGGCACCGAATTAGCGTGATTAACCCTAATAGCGCTTCGCGATGTAGCGTTGCATAGCGTATCGGACTTAAGTTTGATGCGCCGATAATTTTTGTCCACCGATGTATGCGACGTGGATGATTTGGAAAGAAAAGCCGAAACGTTGATGTCCAACTTATCAATGTTTTGATCCCGATCGAGGATCGACGTGACGATGTGAAATTTGCGGCCGATAGCGTCGATTTTGTTTGTCGACGCTACATCAGCAATGACGTCTCGGTTGACGACATATGCCGCAAGTTTCACAACAGTACATTGCCACGTGGCTTTTACGTTACTCATTCTAGTTCACATGATTGCTGCTACAAGCTCAAATTACGCTGAAACCGAAAATGCAATCAGAACTCTACACGGTTAGTACCGAGGCACGGGGAACATTTGAATTCCTGTCAAACACGACATTCGAAAGATGGCTGACTTCGCCGTTTAATTAGACGGCCGGCAAAATTGCTCACATTTTAGACTTTCAGACACTACTGTACAGTACAGTACAGTACTGTACACCGTGAATCGTTATTAGCCTTATGTACGCTATATCGGCACCCCAAAATTTTGACATTGATACCTTAAATATAATAAATTACACTATTTAAGGACATGGACCATAATCTGCCACGTCTCCTAGCACTAAATTAGAATGAATGACGCTATTTTTTTCTTTACACTAATAATTTCTATACGCTAATAACGATTCAAGGTGTACTGTAGTGAACTCTTTCGTCTTCATCTCTCCCCTCTCTCTCATTCCCCACCTACAAGCCATCCGATGGCTATGGCGTCCCTGTGCCTCCCTCCGTTCTCTGGCTCCCCGGCTTCTCTCCTCGCTTTGCTCTCTCCGTCCAGCCGGCCGCCAGCTCTCCCTCCACACGTGCCACAAGCCAAGCCAGCCGCACCCCCCCACCACTCCTCCTGGCAGCAGTTCGCCCGCCTGCACTGTCGCCCTCGCCGCCCACCCAAGGCCCGATGCGAGGCCGAAGACCAGCCCGGGGCGGGGGGCGGGGAAGGGCACGCCGCAAAACCAGGAGGGGATGCGGCAGAGGGACGAGACCACGTGGCAAGGGGGAGAGAGCACGAGGCAGGGCCAGAAGATGACGTGGCAGATGTCACGGAGATTCTGCTCAGTCTGGGATGCTCCAAGCCGCAGTTGGAGCGGCTTCTGAAGAAACATTCTGTCGACCTTGTGAAAAACAAGCAGCATTTTCTTAGGAAGGCAGCCATTTTCCGTAGGTATGGAATTGAATCGCAACAGTTCCTCAAAATTTTGGAAAGAGAGTCTCTTCCAAATCAAATTTTTCTTTCTCGTCGTGACGAGCAACATGAATCCGTACTCAACTATCTCCAAGGCACTTTGGAGGTGCAAAATTTGGGAAAACTGATTTCTTGTTACCCTACGATTATAAATTGTCTTCCTGCCAGTCTTGAATCCAAATTGCAGCTGTGGGCGAGTTTAGATGTGCCCATCACTGCTTGTGTGTTGGAGAAGTACCCAATCATATTAAACCATAGTGATAAAACTTTGAAAGAAGGGATAGAGGGAGTCAAAGCCATTTTCCCCGATCCACTCGGTGTAACTATTCTCTCAAAATTTCCTGTCCTTGGTTGTAAAAACCCCCGAACATTGCAACGAAGGGCCAAAGGACTACAAGAGTTGTTCGGCAATGACATTGCACAACGGCTTTTGTTGAAGCAACCGACCATTCTCATGGCTCCAACTTCCACAATGCAACACACGTACAAACAGCTTCAACAACATTTTGGAGAAGAGAAAGGCTTAAAAATGATTCAATCTACCCCAGCACTTTTAGGCCGCTCGTGGGATACCCTCGGCCCAAAATTGGAGTTTTTGGTGAAGGAAATGGGACGCAGCATAGAGGATGTGGCTGCCTGCCCAACGGTTCTTACATTGTCTCTTGAAAAGCGATTGAAGCCACGCTGTGATGCCCTGAAGAAAGCGGAAATAGAGAGTTGCGACTATTCGTTAAACAACATTTTCAAGTCAACAAACGTGGTGTTTGAAAAAAGATTCGGCGTTTCTTCAATGTGTAGTAAAGTGTGAGCGCGAAATTCCCACATTCGCTCATTGTGTTTTCAGCCTTCTTGGGAAAGTTGTATGTTTGTCTTCCTGTTTTCTTTAGGTACTCATTCCACCTTTTTCTGCTTGGTGAGGCTATGAAGAATGAAAGCCGATCACTGTTTTCAGTTACGGATCAGATGTGGAATCATTGTTTTTGGTTCCTTTGTATGCTTCCCTCCTATCAACGATGAAATAGTGAACTTGCTATGAGATTTGTGGTTCCTTGCAGAGACAAGGATGAAGAAATGTGAAGTGGGGCGTAAAACGAATGCGATTCCCTTTGATTATCACATTTAATACCTCTGAATTCGCTCGATTGTCATCTTGTTGCTGGCATCGGGGATGACTTGAGCAAGGAAATTATATTGCCAGAAATCTGAAGTTAAGCTTTTAGTAAGTGTGCGACTATAATTGTGTAAATTTTGAAAAGTGGGGAGTGACAAAAGATGATGTTTCTCCCAAGCTTTTCTAACGTTTTTGTCATTTAACACAACCTACTGGGAATGCATTCATCAACTTTCTTTGTGTTGTTCTCCCCCTTTCCCCCTTTCCCCCTCTCTCTCTCCCCTCTTCCTCTCCTTTTCTCCCTCCCCCAGTTCCTCTCTTTGTCTCCCTCTCTCCCCCTTCCCCCCTCTCCCCCTCTCCGCCTCCCTCCCTATCTCTCTCTCTTTCCCCACCCTCTCTCTGTCATTGTCTCACTCTGTATCTCGTCTCTGTCAGTATCTCTGTGTCTCACTGTCCTTATGTTTCTCGGGCTCTCTGTCTCTCTGTCGGATAAGGTATCCTAGATTGAAACGTTTCTCTTTCCTACTCCCTGTCTCTCTCATCTCTTTTCTTTTTTTCCCTCTCTTTCCTTTCCTCCCTCTTGTTCTTGAATTCTCGTTGTATCTCTCTCTGTGTCTCTGTCTCTTTGTATCTGTTTTTTTGCCTTTTTCTTTCTCTTTCTGTCCCTCTGTTATATAAGGTAAGGTTTAAAATGTTTCTTTCTCCTTCTCCCTCTCTCTCTCTCTGTCTTTTCCTCCCTCTCGCCTGGCAATTCAATTTGTACCTTTGGTCTATTTCTGTCTCTCTGTTTCTCGGCCTCAATGTCTCCGTTTCTGTCTGTCTCTTTGTGTGTCTATAGGCACTCGAATTGAAAAGAGTTTTGGAGGAGAAAGGTTTTGAATGATTAAAGGGAGAGATAAATGGTTGAATCTGGTATTTATGCAATGGAATTTATAATATTCCCTGTTTGAGTATTGTCAAATGGATAAAAACTGGTGGCTTAAAAAAAGAAGAAAATATGTTGTCGATGTGAGTTTAAATACCCAACGTTTTTTGTATTTTCTGATCCAGAGTATGGAAGTTGAATGGTCAAAATTTGCGACCTTTTGATGTTTTTTGAAAACAAAAACTCACTGAGAAACATCTTGCTCGGTTATTTAAGAAGTTTTAACTATCAATTTTGGTATGGTTTTTTTTGAGAAAAACTCAGTAACAATTGTGCGGCTTGTTTTTAAAGGAAAAGTCAAATAATATTTATGCAGTATGGTATTTTAAGAGAATTCCACTAAGCATAGAAGGTTTTTCATTTTTCTGATTTGGCCATCTTCTCTTACTTTCATTTTTTCTTTTGTATTTCTGTTTTCAGGTGGATATTCTGAAAATGGACATAGAAGGTGGAGAGTTTGGAGGTATTGCTGGATGGAAAGAGGCTCAAAGTCCACCCAAAGTTTGTCAGGTATAACGCTTTTTTTTTTAATTTCTTTTCATATCCCATTCTTATTCTTATATTCATAAGGTTTTATATTTTTATGTTTTTATGTATAGCGTTTCCAATAGTTTTCACACATTAAACGTACGATTTGAACCGCGCTAACCATTGTCCTGCACCGGTGCACCGGTTGATATTGAATTTTTTTCTGATTTATGTTATGCTTCCCATTCGATTTAATCTTACTGTGGTTTGAGAGTGACATTCATTGAGGATAAATGTTTGTTGAAATATATTGTTGTTATAACATTTTTTAATGTGATTTAAGTTGAGATATCTACAACATTTATTGTTATGAGCACTAATGTTTTTGTTTTGGCACCTATATAAACTTTTATCCATACAAAAGTTGATTTTAAAGGCAACAAAAAAAATATGACTAACGACGATAGACGGTTTAGCTAATTATTTTCGTACCATGTGGGGCAAACTCCTTCGGGTTTACTAAAAATATGTAACAAAAGGATTTTAACACCACTCATGCATTAAGACACAAAAACTGAATTGCCTTTCTATACATATTTATCTGTTGGCAAAAACAAGACAAAGACAAGACAATTTTTTTTTTCTTTGTGGGAATGCATTGGGACAGATAAAATTGAATTGCCTTTCTATACACATTTATTTGTTGGCAGAAACAAGACAAAGACAAGACACGAGTGGACAAGACAAGATGATTTTTTTTTTCTTTGTGGGAAAGTCCTTCAATACTTTCGTTACTACTAGGTATACATCAGTTACAAAAAGAAGAACAGGAAACTGCAAATGGTTGAGCAAGTTAAGTTTTTGGATTGTCTTTTGATCAGTATGAAATCAGGAATCTATCGACCCCTAGGCTGCAAAACTCATGACGTAGCACACGCCACGTGGCCATTAGTTTTATGCGCTAAAGTTCACGGGATTGCTGCCGACCAATTGACTATCTGGGAACTGTTTGTACGGATGTATGGAAACATTTGAATTCCTATCCAGCTAGACCGTCCAGAGATGGTTGACTTTGTCGTTTAATTAGACGGCCGGCAAAATTACTCACATTTTAGACTTTCACACACCTCCTTCCTCGAGAACTCTTCCGTCTTCACCTCTCCCCTCTCTCCCCCCCCCTCCCTCCCGTTGGCCGAATATCCTCTGGCCTGCGTGTCCCTGTGCCTCCATTCGCTACCTAGGACTCGTGAGGAGGAAGAATTTGCGCATCTTTGGCAGGGCTGTCGGTCGCCTACAAGATATAGTGTGGAAATTCGCTACCTATGACTCGTGAGGAGGAAAAATCTGCCCATCTTTGGTAGGGCTATCGGTGGCCTACAAGATATAGTGTGGAAATTCGCTACCTAGGACTCGTGAGGAGGAAGAATCTGCGCATTTTTTGCAGGGTTGTCGGTGGCCTACAAAATATAGTATGGAAATTTGCTACCTAGGACTCGTGAGGAAGAATCTGCGCATCTTTGGCACGGCTGTCGGTCGCCTACAATATATAGCGTGGAAATTTGCTACCTACGACTCGTGAGGAGGAAGAATCTGCCCATCTTTGGCAGGGCTGTCGGTCGCCTACAAAATATAGTGTGGAAAGGAGGAAGGAAAGAAGTGGCGGAAAACGACAAATGGAGGCACAGAGACGCACAGGCCATAGGATGGCCAAGGGGGAAGAAGAGATAGGCGAGAAAGGAATTGCAGCGAGGGAATGAGAGAGAGCTGAGAGATGAGGATTAAAGAGTTCTCGTGGAGAGAGCTGTCTGAAAGTCTAAAATGTGAGCAATGTTGTCGGTCGTCTTATTAAACGGCAAATTGAACCATCTTTCGAAAGTCCTGTTGGACAGGAATTCAATGTTTCCGTACATTCGTACTAACCGGGCTCAATTTCGATTGGTTTTGTTGGGTGTTGCGTTTGTCGGTCGTCAGTTCGCAGTTCTTATTGGTTCGCACCATTGGTGTGAACTTCGCGAGTAACAACTAATGGCCACGTGGCGATGTACTACGTTACAAGTTTTGCAGCATATGGGCGTCAACCGTCACGTCACCAAAACCGTCGTAACGCCGATGTAAAGTCGACAAACAGAATCGACTTGCCAGCATCGCCCGCAATTTCATATTGTCACGTAGACAGAAACCGGGATCTACAACATTTGATAATCTTACCATCGACGTTTCCGCCTCTACTTTAAAATCATCCACGTGGCATGCATCGGCAGCCGAATATTATCGGCACATCAGACATCGGCCCGATACGCAGTGCAGCGCTACACTGTGAATCGTTATTAGCGTCAAGGGTTTTTTCGCCACTTAAAACATCTTTTCTCCGTACACACTTGTCAGATTGTGGATCTGACGGTTGCGATTGAAAGGTTTTACACTCACATTCCGATTGGCGGTCTCAAATGGATAATCTGACAAGTGTGTATGGAGAAAAGATGTTTTGAGTGGCGAAAAAAACCTTGACGCTAATAACGATTCGCGGTGTACTGTTGGTTGATTTTACATAGAACACTCTGTTTCGCTCAGACACCGTTATGGAATACTGGGTAAAAATAGTGTAGGCTCCACCGACATAAGCTTCGAAGGTCGAAAAAGTGTCGAAACACCATCTTCCTCAACTTCCCTTTTTTGTCGTTTTTGACAATGTCTTCACATGATCCTTGGTTCTCTTGCTCGTGGAAAGTACTTTATCTATCTTTTTACCATCAAACGGGTATAAATGGGTGTATAATAATCCACGCCCAAGGATCTATTGAACCTACGTGTCGAAATTGAAAAACACAAAGGTCGATCTATCCCCGATTTCATCCTATTCAAAAGAAAAATCTAAAAACTAAACTTGCTCAACCATTTTCAGCTTCCCGTTCTTTATTTTGTAGCTGGCATAAACCTAGTAGTGATGATAATGTCGTACAGTTATCTCACCACCCCTCCCCCCCTCTCCCCCTCCATCCTCCTCCCCCCCAACAGCCCCCCCAAACCCCCTACAACAAGCCACCCTCCCCGAGAGAGGCAGCAGAAGGAGGGGGGGGGCTGCAACAGACACCTAGGGAAGCAGGGGAGGCATGGGGGGAAGGGTAGGGGGGGGAGGGGGGAGAGGGGGTTTTCTACCGAGGGCAGAAGGGGATCCCGGGAGGGGGAGAGAGGAGATTTATGGGAAGAGATTTGGGGAGGTTTGGAGGAATGGGGAGTAGAATGGTTTGTTTGCGAAGAGAGAGGATTTTGGCGAGAGGGAATGTGTGGGATTGTGAGGGGAGAAGAGGAAGGGTCCTGTTTTGCTCCCATCCTTCGTCACCTCACCACATGCCCTCTTCTTTGGTTCGCCTCTCGTCTTTTCTCGCGCGCTTCGCCTCCTCCTTTTGTGCCTCTTCTCCGCCTCGCTCCCCTCTTCCCCCGCCACTCTCTCCGCTTCGCCCTCTCCCTACCTTCTCTTCACTCCCCACCTCTTCTCCCCTTCTTTTTCTATCCCTGTCCCTCTCTCTCTCTCTCTCTTCCACTATCCCCATAGTCCAATGACTTTTGCGCCCAACCTCATCCTTAGACTCGTCCTTAATAACAATCATTAGGCTGTCAATTTATCAATGGCGTCGTATTTTATCGAACAATCCTCTAAAATTGTTTTGTACGACATCTACCGATCAAAAATGTTTTCTTAAACCGACAACAATTTTGTCGAAATAATAAAAATAATAATCCAAGTAACAACAATATTTTCAATGATAATTAAAGTAATAGTAATCGTGATAAAAATAATAATAACAATAATAATGAAGTATCGAATATCTGCAATTTGATATGATTTGTGACACTCCTTGCCCATTCCGATTATGTGTTATATCATTATAATACTCTTATGTCCGTATATTTCTATATGATTATGTTATTTTACTATTATGTATAATATTAATACATGATCATTGTATTATTTTAAGTTATAACATACCGATTCCTATATGATCCTTATATATTGTTTACAGATTGAAAAAGTTTTATTTCAAAAGTTTCACTTTTTTTTTGCAGTAAAGTTTCAATATCTTTAAAAGAAAAAATTGAAATCTTAACGATAAAGGTTATTAATTGAAAGGAGAGAGCGTCATATTTCAATTGCTCCCCTGAAAAAAAAAAAAATAACGGAAACAAAAATAAAACTCAAAATAAAAACAAAGACGATTCAGTGCCCGAAAAATGTCCCTATTGGTAACACTAATAGCGATTTGCAATGTATTTCCCAATGTGAAGCATAAGCCCTCTTTGAATCCATACCTTTTGGACAAGTTGTGTCTACAATTTTAATTCGATTTCAGTTCGAATCCGAATGTTTTTTATGTCATTATTCAATTTCTGTTTTACTATTACTATTTTTTTCTGGTTGACCAGCATGTACACAAAAAATAGGAGAAGAAACCTCCAAAATGAAAAAGATGTTTTTTTTTAAATCTAAAATCTTCAAAAATGAACATGCATTTGGTGATTAAAGCCTTTGTTCTCAATTTCAGTTGTCCCAAATATAGACAAAACTTAAAACTAAAACGTAGCTTTTGAGAAGATTAAAAAACCATTCCAAAAAGTATGATTTCAAGTAAAATTTCAAAAAGTAGTAAAGTAAAACTTTCTTCAAGTTAAATTAAAAAAAAACAAAATGTTTTTTTACAAAATTCAAGAAATGGAAAGGAAATCTTCAACTACTTACTTTCTCCTAAACCCTACAAAAAAGTTAAAAGGGAAAAAAATAAAGTATACATAAACAAAAAAGCGTACCGGACCTGTTAACCAAAAACTAAAACCAGAAATAAAATTAAAAACTGAAAGTGAAACTACGACCGAACCAAATTCAAATGGTAAGAAACAAAATGTTCGATAAAAAGCAGTAAGGAAATCCTCAAACCACTGTACTTCAACCAAAATTCACTTAAAACATCAATCAACTAACCTAAATACCAAAAATTAAAAATTAATTCGGTTTAAGAACCTTAAAACGTCATTAGAAATCAACTTAAGAGAAAACTTAAATAAACTTAAGGACCTTAGAAATGTAATTTAAATTAAACCCCACACTAAACTATGTTTAGAAAGTAAAGTTTGTTCACAAGAGTTTCTCCCAATTGCAGCTTCAGTGGCAGCACAAGACAAACTGTTGATGATTCTCTCCCTCTCTCTCTCCTCCCCCCTTTCTCCCTCCCTCTCCCACTCTCTCTCCCACTCTCTCTCCCTTTCTGTCTCCATCGGTGCGAGAGCTCCTTTCACTTTTACTCCCAATTCGAGTCTTGGTATGAGAAAATTGAGAGACATCGCAAGTTTTCGAGTGCAGAATGGAGGAAGGAGAGGAGGCGGAGGAGGAGAGAGAGACTGTGTTGTAATTCTTATTATTATTCTTATTATTATTAGTGCAATTAGATTGCGCAGAATTGTTTGGGATTGGATTTGATTCGGAGTTTGAGAAAGAAGGTTTGAAGGAGAGAAAGAATTTTGATCCACAATGTTAAAGCCGAATTCGAGAGAGTCGAGGAGGGATAACCATCGCACATTTTAACTTCTCCGCCAAATTTTGCTTCCCAAATTTTGAATTATTTTTTGAATTTCGAGTCTCCGAGTTTCCGATTCTTTGACATAAATTGGAAAATAGATTATTGTTACTATATTGTCTTTTTGTTTCAAATTTGGTGTTGAAATTGGAAGAGAGGAGAGGGAAAGGATAAAAGGAAGAAAGGAAAAAATGGAAAAAGTAGTCATAAATTTTATTCGTAGAGTCACTCCCAAAATATTATGAATTCAAAACAAAACGGGACAAGGAGAGAAAATAGAGGAAATTTGAAGGTAAATCTTCCCTTACCGGAAACTGCAATATACAACACGACTCCCAAACTTAGATATTGGGTATTTACTCCTTCCGCCATGATTTCCGGCGCCAGACGCCGAGCTTCCCAGTCTCATACTGCTCTCCCCACCCCTCCTCCTCTCCTTCCCAAACCCACCTAAAAATTCCTTTCCTCCCTTCTTCTTCATGTAGGGGAGCCCTCCCGCACATAAGTCCAAAAGGTGTACGGCTTCAACCAACCGACCACGGCTGTCCCAACCACAGAAGGATCCCAATGCGAGAGGCTCAAAAAGGGAGAGAGAGGGTAGGATTTTGGAGGGGGGAGGAAGGATCAGATTTGAAGGGGGGTGGGGGTGTGGGGAGGGAAAGAGGAAGGGATGAAGGTAAAGAGGGATGGAAGGACGATAAAAAAGGGGGCGAGAGAAGCGCGTGAAGGAGGAGGATGAGAGGAGGAAAGGGAAGGAAGATAGGAAAATTATGGAAAAAGGAGAGAGAGAAAGAGAGGAGAGAGATAGAAAGAGAAAGAGAGAGAGAAGGGCCAGATTCGAGAGAAGAACCGAGCGAATTCAAAAGGTATTAATTGTGCCAATCAAAGGGAATTACATTCGTTTTACGCCTCCCTTCACATTCCCTTCATCCTTCTCTCTGCAAAGAACCACATATCTCATAGCAAGTTCACTATTTCATCGGTGATAGGAGGGAAGCGTACAAAAGAACCAAAAACAATGATTCCACAACTCATCCGTAACTGAAAACAATGATCGGCTTTCATTTTTCAAAGCCTCACCAAGCAGAAAAAGGTGGAATGAGTACCTAAAGAAAACAAGAAAACAAACACACAGGCTAAAAACACAGTGAAAGAATGCAGGACTTTTGGCACTCACACTTTACTACACATTGAAGAAAAGCCGAATCTTTTTTCAAATGCCTCGTTTGATGGCTTGATTATGATGCTTAACGAATAGTCACCACTCTCTATTTTGGCCTCCATCAAGGCATCAAAACGCGGCTTCAACCGCTTTTCAAGAGAGTATCCAAGAACCGTTGGGCAGGCAGCCACATCCTCGATGCTGCGTCCCATTTCCTTCACCAAAAACTCCAATTTAGGGCCGAGGGTATCCCACGAGCAGCCTAAAAGTGCTGGGGTGGATTGAATCATTTTTAAGCCTTTCTCTTCTCCAAAATGTTGTTGAAGCTGTTTGTACGTGTGTTCCATTGTGGAAGTTGGAGCCATGAGAATGGTCGGTTGCTTCAACAAAAGCCGTTTTGCAATGTCATTGCCAAACAACTCTTGTAGCCCTTCGGCCCTTTGTTGTAATGCTCGGGGGTCCTTACGACCAAGGATAGGAAATTTTGAAAGAATAGCTACACCGAGTGGATCAGGGAAAATGGCTTTGATTCCCTCTATCCCTTCTTTCAAAGTTTTATTACTAGCTGAAAATATGTCTGGGTACTTCTCCAACATACGAGCAGTGATGGGAACATCTAGACTCACCCACAGCTGCAATTTGGATTCAAGAGTGGCAGGAAGGAAGTTTACGATCGCAGGATACCTAGAAACCAATTTTCCCAGATTTTGCACTTTCAAAGTGCCTTGGAGATAGTTGAGTACGGATTCATGTTGCTCGTCTTGACCAGAAAGGATTTGCACCTTCTTATTAGAATCTTTCTGCAAAGCAATGAAGAATTGCTGTGAGTCGACTCCATACTGACTGAAAAGGTCTGCCTTCCTAAGAACATGCTGTTTGTATTTCACAAGGGCGACAGAATGTTTCTTCAGAAGCCGCTCCAACTGCGGCTTGAAGCATCCCAGACTGAGCAGAATCTTGGTGACATCTGCCACGTCAGCTTTTGAGACTGCATCGTGCTCTCTCCCTCTTGCCACGTGGTCTCGTCCCTCTGCCGCATCCCCTCCTGGTTTTGCGGCGTGCCCTTCCCCGCCCCCCGCCCCGGGCTGGTCTTCGGCCTCGCATCGGGCCTTGGGTGGGCGGCGAGGGCGACAGTGCAGGCGGGCGAACTGCTGCCAGGAGGAGTGGTGGGGGGGTGCGGCTGGCTTGGCTTGTGGCACGTGTGGAGGGAGAGCTGGCGGCCGGCTGGACGGAGAGAGCAAAGCGAGGAGAGAAGCCGGGGAGGCAGAGAACAGAGGGAGGCACAGGGACGCCATGGCCATCGGATGGCCAAGGGGGAATGAGAGACGGGAGAAGAATAGCAGCGAGGTAATGAGAGAGAGGGGAGAGATGAAGAGGGAAGATTTTTGGAGGGAAGAGTCGCCTAAAATTTTTACATGTAACCAATGAGAGAGCGAGAGAAGGGAGGGAGGAGACGGAGGGACGGCCAGGTCATTGGAGGGGAGAGAGGGAAGGAGAGAGAGAGTGGGGAGAGGAAGAGGAAGTGTTGTTGGCGAAAAGTTGGCGGCTAAATTCGAAGTGTCAGGTTGACGGCCGTTGGAAAGGGGAAATGAGAGGAGGAGAGAGGAGAGAGGAGGAGAGGAGGAAAGAGGAGAGAGGAAAGAGGAGAGAGGAGAGGAGGAAAGAAGAGAGAGGAGAGGAGAGAGGGGAGAGGAGAGGAGAGAGAGGAGAGAAGAGAGAGGAGAGAGAGGAGGAGAGAGGAGGAAAGAAGAGAGAGAGGAGGAGCGAAGGAAAGTGGCTGTCTTTCCGAGGGAAGATCCAGAGCGGCAGTTTAAACTTTTAAATTTAGATTTCACTGACGACCGGCTAAACAACCAGAATAATTACCGTTGGACGTCATTCTTGGACGATCGTTTAATTAAACGGCCAGTTAAGCAATATTTTTATATTTGACATTTTACTGTTTGTTTTGGATTTATTACTTTAACAGACTTCGATGTTAGGGATCAAGACTTTGTAATTGTACGGATACAAGAGTAGAACCTGTCTAATTCAATACTGCCTAATTCAATAACCTCCATAATTCAATATTTGTGCCCGGTCCTGACCATTCAATAGTGAATTACATCGCAGCGTCGTAATTCAATAACCTCTCTAATTCAATACCAACCACCGGTCCCAGGAGTATTGTTTTAGACAGGTTCTACTGTACAGTTCTGTACTGGCTGTAACATTTAGGACCTGGTTACATCGGGTCACGTTTGTACGTGTCTCGATTTGAGTGGAACCACGTAACCTAAAGATCAAATGTTGAGAAATTGTCAAAACTTTCCAAAAAACCGACCAATTTCATTTCAAAATCACAAGACAGATCACGAGACAAGGTAAAAGACAAAGCACAAGATAAACAAGAGACATCGAGTAGGGGAGGAAGAGGAAAGAAAAGCAGAAGAATAAATGTAATTGTAATATAGGAAAAAATGATGGAAAACATGTATTGAAAGGGAAGAGTTGAAAATGCACATAACCAACGCACAACGTACACAACCACTAAGTTTTATTGAATGACAATACAATATATACAAATCATGTCATTCTCTATTTTGCAATCTATTAAACTTTTACCAACTCCTATCCCCTATGCTTTATAGAATCTGTAAACTTGTATAATTATCAAATTTTACAACATCATCGCCCTCTAATCATTCTACACAAAAAATACGAATCTAATAACTTAACTAAAGCCTCTCGAATAAACCTTTCACTATTATATTCCCTACTTCATCCTAAGCTCTCGCCGTTTGGCTCTTTCCCTCCAACGATGATATCGGCACTCCTTCCTCCTTTTCCTCCTCCTCCTCTGCATTTTGATCATAATTGTAACTCTCGCTTGTTTTGCCCTAACAAAAGACGACAGTAAAGAGATAAGCAATGAGAATCAAGAAAAAAAGGTCAAAAAAGAGTAATAGAGAAGAGTAGAGAGAGAGAGGGAAAGAAAGAGGGAGTGGGAGAGGGAGGGGGAATGGGTGAGGGAGAAGGGAAGGAGAGGGGGAGAGAGATAGCAAAATATAGCGAGAGGGAAACAGAGAGGGATGGGGAAAGAAAGAGGGAGGGAGAGAGGGAGAGGGATGGGAGAGGGGAGAAGGAGAGGGAGAGGGAAAGAGGGAGAGGGAAAGAGGGAGAGAGAGGGAGAGAGGGGACGGGAGAGGGAGAGGGTTATCAACAGGAAAGTTTTTTTGTCGATTACTGATTGCACAACAAATTTTCACAACCCTCTCATCGTCATTTTACGATAAATTATTTGCCCATCAGGAAGTTAATTAGCTTAATAAACACGGGCATGGAATGAAATTTAGTTTGCAATTTGTTAATAGTTTCAAACAAAGTCAGTCCAAAAAACAACAAAGGAAAATATACCGCCCGTCATTATTAGCGCTACGGATTTGCTAGTGTTAATGCGAAATTAGAATATACAATACTAATTAAGTGCAAAGAGACGTGGCAGATTGTAGTCCACTCCCTTAAAAAGTGTCGTTAACACTATTTTCTGATTTTCGACCAAAAATGTGTTATTAACTCCAATAACGATTGCCAGTATAGTCATACCAGCTAAAATCACTCTGTGAACCCCACAATAATCTACCATATGTGGAAAAAAAAAAAAACAAAAAAACAAAAACATAAGCACCATTTTTTTCCTTCCATGGTAACCTACACTTGCCGCATAAATTTTTTTTTGGTTATCACTTATACTGAACTAAGTCAACCACAGAGTTTCCCACAAATTTTTGAGTTTACCTATTTTTACGACAAACTTATCTGCGGAAAAAAATAACACCTTGAAAATAAACTGTTTTTTTTTTTTTGAAAAATCCCAAGAAAAACTAATATCCTAATATGCTTCATACGTCACACTTATTTACTTTTTATACTTCATCATTGTGAATTGTCAATTTTTCTGACAGAGAGACTCAAAAGTTACTTAGAAATAGTCACGACTCACAATTCCATGAACCTGATAACCCAAGGGAAATTACGAAGGGATAAAAGTAATAAAAGTATTGCTTGTCAAGCCCAAAAGTTGGAGATATTTAGCAAATATACGATCGGTAAATCGTCCAAACAACTACAACAAACTGGATAAAATCTATTGCTCTCTCTATTTCAAAACTAAATACTAGAGTGTTTTAAGTTTGGTACGCTTGAAAAACTATTATGTTTGAAAAATGAGCAAAACAAGCCAGGTCACTAAATTTCAGTAAAAAACTATTTCAGTTTATAAGTCAAAACTGGTAATGTTGCCCGTTTTAGATATATATAGATTATATATCGATTAGATATAATTTGCTTAAATCGAGACAATTTCCACTCAAAGCTGAATTTCTTTACATATTGAAACGATCCTAAAAATTTGATAAGACTAGATTTTACACAAAACAGTCAGGTGGAGATCAATCGGCAATGGAAAGCAGAAAGTTTTAATGTAACAAAGCAGAAAGATTGACAAAGGAGATAAATTGTTACCTGAAAAAAACTCAGTCTCTTCTCGTCTCACAAATTTGCCTTATTACGAGTCTTTAAAACTTCGCAAACTCTTCACAAACATTTGATAGAGCAATTCATTCACAAGTGCTCGCCTTTAGTTTGTCCATTTTATCCTCGAGACCACAGTGTTGTAGTTTAGCTGTGTGACAGAAAAACCAACCAACCAACCACAACCAGAAAAACATCATGAGAAGTTGTATACCTGATATCAATAAGTGGACTTCGGATTTCCATCTAAAACATGTACCAGTCAAAAGAGCAGTTCATTCAAAACAAGGTTAATTCTTTGTTTCTTAATAGAGTGTATACCTGCAATGCTTCAATACTTCTTGTATTCCCACGTGTCTCCCTGGCCTCCAGAAACGAGTGAAGGACAGTGCAAAGCCAGGAGGTACTAATTTGTGACAATCGACCAAAATAGCATTCGTACTATGCCTCCCTTCACATTACCTACCTGCTCATCTCTCCACAGAACCACACATCTCATACCAAGTTCACTCTTTCAACGATGATACAGCAGATGAGGAGAGCATACGAAAGAACCAAAAACAATGGTTTCACAATTGATTGGTTGGCAGCAAACATCAACATTCAGTTGTCATGGCTTACATTTTTGTAGCCTCACCGAACAGAACAAAGTGCATTGGTTACCAATGGAATTCAAGGCGACAACCAAAGACCATTCAACAAATGCCAATGGAAAACATGAAGACACAAACACCTTTCACTGAATACATAACAAGAGTGCATGATTTTCTGCACTCACAACTTTCAACGCAGTAACGAAACTCCAAATTTGCCTTCAAATACCACGTTTGTTGGATTGAAGATTGCATAAAGAGGATGAAGACTCCCCTTTATTTTTGCCTTCACGAGGGCATGATGACGTGGCTTCAACCTCTTTTCAAGGGATAGAGTAAGAACGGGCGGGTATGCAGCCACATCCTCAATACTGCGTCCCATTTCCTTCACCAAAAACTCCAATTTTGGTCTAATGGTCTCCCAAGAGCGACCTAAAAGCGATGGGCTAGATCTCATCATTTTTAGCCATCTCTCTTCTCCGAAATGCTCCTGTAGCTGTTTGTTTGTATGCTGAATTGTGGAAAGACGAGCCAAGAGAATGTTAGGGTTCCTCATCAAAAGTCGTTTTGCAACGTCATTGCCAAACAACTCATGTAGCCCATTGCTTGTTTGCTTCAAGGCATGGCCTTTCCTACAGACAAGATAAGGAAATTTTGAAAGGACAGTTCCACCAATTGGATCTTGAAAAATAACATTGATTGTCTCTATCGCTTCTCGCAGAGATTTATCACTACATGCCAACAAAGTTGGATACTTCTCCAAAGTAGAAGGAGTTAGAGGCAAATTTAGACTCGACCACAGTTGCAATTTGGATTCAATACTACTTACAAGATAACCTAGAACCGATGGGTGACTAGCGACCAGCTTTCCTAACTTCTTCACTTTCAAGTCATTTTGGAGATAGTTGAGTACGGATTCATGTTGCTCATCTGGACCAGATAGAAAATTTTGATTTGGACGAGAATCATTCTCCACAGTATCAAGAAACTGCTGCGAGTCGATCCCATACCGACGAAAAATGGTAGCCTTTCGTTCAATATTTTGATTATTTTTTACAAGGATAACAGAATTTCTCTTCAGAATCCGCTGAAGCTGAACCCTAGAGCACCCTAGACTCAGCAGAATCTTTGTGACATCTTCCACGTCAGCTTCTGAAACTGCCACACGATTGCTGACCTTTGCCACAACATCTTTTAACTTTGCCACGTCATTTTTCAGCTTCTCCTCGTCAGTTTCCCCACCCTCCGCCTCGGGATGCTCTGTGGCCTCGCTGGGAGCCTTGGGTGGACGGCGAGGGCGAATGTGGAGGTAGGCGAACTGCTGCCAGGAGGAGTGGTGGGGGAGTACGGTTGGCTTGGGTTGTGGCACGTGTGGAGGGAGAGCTGGCGGGCGGCTGGACGGAGAGAGTGCGGAGAGGAGAGAAGCGAGAGAGCGAGAGAAGGGACGGAGGAGGCGCAGGGACGCCCAGGCCATTGGAGTGGGATTGGAGGAGGGAGAGTGAGGAGACTCAGGAAGGTACAGTAATAGAGGGAATGTGTTAATGTAAATAAAAGAAGCGGTTTAAACTGTAAGATGTAAGCATTTCTGACGGCCGTCTAATTGAACAGCATGGCATTGGCAATTGGCAATTGGCATTTGAAATGTTGGGTTTAAACACCGAACAATGAAATTTTAATCGACAAAACCACGTTTAAACGATTTAACGCTACGTTTTTTTTTTTTTTTAGTTGTAAGTTTGTAACTACACCATAGTTCAAAAGTAGGTGACCGTACGCCCATACAATATGTCGGACGGTCGCTGATGAAAGTAGCGATCTAAGAAGATCACATGGAAAGCCCGTAACACAAATTACGCTAAAGGCGGCCTACAAAAGGCCTACCAAAAAACGCCTACTTTTGAACTATGCAATAAAGCCTCGAATTGACCAACCAGGCAGTATGGGACGATAAAAAAAAAAGAAATACCACACTGCCAAAAAAATTACCAAAACCTACGGACCAACCCCGTTGGCGTTCACACAGTCGAAATGCGGCTGTCAGACGAATATGTGTGAACGGGATTTTTTACGACATGGTTTTTTTCCCTTTTTAGAACGCATATTCTCATGCGTCCGCGGTTACTAAAACTAAATTATTGTACTTTTTAACTTAAAAAAGTACATTTATATACGGTCTGACACTGACCGTACACAACTCTATTTAAGAGAACGTACTTTCATATTTTACGGTACTTGGAAAATAGCCCTAATTAGAGTAATGAAAAATATAGAATAAACTACGCTATTTGAGAATTTTCGCGGTTTATTTTTTTCCCGGTTTTTTTTCCCACGGAATGTCATCCTACACCGTGTCAGTTCGCTAAAAAATTCCGTCCGGCGGCGTGCGCTGTACTATGATCATACGTCATATTCAGACGTTCGTACAGGAGTGTGCGCGACGCACACACATACAGTATGCCTACGTTCCACGAGTTTTGTGTAAAGTTTTGTGCGCCTACCAAAGGCCTACCATAAAAAAGCCTACTTTTGAACTATGAACTACACCGCCAATCGTTATTTGCGCTATGAATGCTATATCGGCAGTTGACCCCAAAACCTGAAATAGAATTGATAAAAATATTTTTTTTACGTTAGTTAAGGTTCTGGTACATTAGCATCAAGGGTGTGTCTCCATGTACTTGAAACTTAGCGAAAAAAAAATTGTTTTTTAGCGCAGATCCGACCGACCCGGATTTCAGACGTCCCTATGTGTAAGGGTATGTCCCCATGTGCATAAGTAAGGGTTTTTTTCTGTCGTTTTGCTGTAAAACTTAGCGCGTACTGCCTAAGTTCCGACCGTACGAAGGAATAGCAAATTTGTAGAGTACAATTTGCGTCATCCTCGATCTTAGGATGTACGAAAATTTGTCGTCTTGTGTTTTTCGACCCACTTCGACGACAAAAAACGTCATCTTCAACCTTATATTTAAAACACATGCGCGATATGTTTTAAAATTAGGGATTTTCTATAAACAAATAGGAACATATGTTCGCACGTGCCGTAATTTTCGAAAATAATCAAACAATTTCAAGCGACGTGGAAATGTACACGATTCGCTATGTTTTGTTCGTTTTTGTTTAATACGACAAAGAGAAGTACACAGTTTGTTTTGTTTTGTCAGTTTCCATCCAGTACGGATTTATATTTTGCAGGGGTCTCAAGGTTCCAATGCCATTTCACGTCGACCCGACAATAGACGCAAAGGCAAAGCGCATCTCCTTCAACCGTGAAACGGCACAAGCTGGAGGGCGGTAGGTGTACCATGTCACGAAAAGTCACGCGACGTCACAAGAAATTACTGAAAATAACGTGCGTCATCACAGATTGTAGACGTTGACAGCCGTCACGGGCATTGTCAACATATACAATCGTCACACCCTTAAGTAACAATTTCGGTGTTACACATAGGGACACATTAAATCCGGGTTCGCCGGATCTGCCCTAAAAAACAAAGTAAGTTCGCTAAGTTTCAAGTACATGGGGACAAACCCTAACAAACTACGGCTGTCAACGTCTACAATCTTTGATGACGCGCGTTATTTTATGTAACTGATTGTGACGTAGCATAACTTTTCGTGACATTGTAGACGTACCGCCTTCCAGTCTGTGCCGTTTCACGGTTGAAGAAGTTGCATTTTACCTTTGCGTCTCTTGTTTTCTTGACGTGAAATGGCATCGGAATCTTGAGACCCCTGGCGGAATAAAATCCGTAACAGGCGCAAACGGACAAAACCAAACAAATTGTGTACTTTGCTTCGCTGTACTTGGACGGAAACGGACAAAACATAGCGGATCGTGCATTTTCGTCGTCGTTTGAATTCTTTTGAAATTTTGTGAAATTTTTTACACGTGCGAATACGTGTTCCTATTTGTTTTTCAAATATTCTTTGTTTTAAAACACATCTTCCCTGTTTTTTAAAGATAAGTTTGAAGATGACGTTTTTTGGCGTGGCCGTGGGTCGAAGAACACAAGACGACAACATGTAGTAGATCATAAATTCGATATGACGCAAAATGTACTTCTCATTTTTTCAATTTTTTTGTACCGTTGAAACTTACGTGGTACGGCTCTAAGTTCTACAAGAAAACGACAGAAAAAAACCCTTACTTAGGCACATGGAGACGCACCCTAACAATTCTAATTTATGATCTTCTCGAATAGTGTGTCGGTCCGTACATAATGATACTTTATTCAGTAAAAAATTACGAAACATGGATTAAAATAATCGCGATCGCACGTAAAACTGCGCTCAGAATAAAATGCGGAATGAGCTCGTACCTATTTTAGTGTAGATATATTGATCGCCTATTAAAGTATTAATTATGCGGCAGAAAACACAAGTTAGAGTTATGAATAAATTAGAGTAAAAGGACGCGACGGTGTACGATTTGTCAGATTTTGTACTTTCACCTATTTTACTGTGAAGATCCTGATGACAGATCCGTTGTGTACCCAAATCAGCGTTATGGATCAAATAGAGTAGACTTTTTTGTCGAAATCTTGAAAAACTCAAATTAGCATTAATAACGCAAATTAATTTTTAACACTAATACTTTTTAAACGCTAATAACGATTGGCGGTGTAGTTTTGAGTCAAGTAGAAAAAAACTCTGGATATAAAAAGAAATAAAAAAAACAAAAAAAAACCTAACTTTTTTTTTTTTTTTTCACTTTTTCTCTTTTTATCCTTTTTTTGGAATGCGAACATTTCCACTCTTTTTTCCTCCGTAAAGTCGTCGTAAAGTTTTGATTTATTGTTTAGGGTGGCTCTTGAAATGGCTAGTGGACATATGCTGCCCTGTTACACTACATTTTTGGCAAGTACAATACATTTTTGTAGTGTTCTTTATTGGCAAAACTTTTCGCAATAAAACCAATACGATAGTTATCAGTTATCGAACGGTGAGGGGTCCCGATATATTGCTCCGAGGCCAACAAATTCCTTATCGGCAATAAGTAAAAAACAATATAGTGCATTATATAATAGTTCTTTATGTTACATTGTATTATATTTTTTACTGTATATGGCGTGGGATCCCACCTATAACAATCTGTTCAGTACCCCGTATAACAGAAGTTAGAACGGACAGCTATCCGTATAGCTGTACAAAAAAGGTGTACAATTATCGCTAATTGTTATCAATACCGGTGTTATTGCGATAAAAAACCGATAGTTGGTGTCAATATATCGTGCCAATACATCGATTATCGGTAAGCCAAAAAAAGGGACATATCGGGATATCAGTAAAACCCCATCGATACACAACACTACATTTTTGGCATGTTCAATACATTTTTGCCAGGTATAGTACATTTTTGGTAGGTACAGTACATTTTTGGCAGGTCCAATACATTTTTGCCAGATAGAGTATGTTTTAGGCAGGTGCAGTACAATTTTGGCAGGTAGACGCATTGCAGCAGTGTTAGTTTGGGGAAGCTTGTGTCGTCTTGTAGCTCTATCATTGTGTACTTTGGTGCCGTCTTGTACCTATATCAATGTGTATTTTAGTATCATCTTATAGCTGTATCAATGGGTCCACAACTTTAAGGGGCTATCCATGATCATCCCCCCCCGCATCAGTTTGGTTTGGTAACATGGGGAGGTTGTAAGACGGTTGTACAAGGGATTTTCGGCATCTCCAAGTGGATCTTGCTAACACTTTCAACACTTGATATATCGGTCGATTATCGACACCCACTTCACAATAACCGATATTTATAAGTGGAATAAAACGACAAATAATGTACAAAACTTCAACGTAAGTAAAATCTTTCGACTTAATAAAATTGCAATTCTAAAAGCATATACTTTAAAGACCCATTTTCCTCAAGAATTGGGATTGCAATGGAATTAGAAGCTTTCCAAAATTTTGAAGGGCTGGTTTGTCTGATGTGTGGTTGTTTTACAAAAAAAATGGAAGCCTTGTTATCAACTATGAAGCTCGTTCCATCTGTTTCAGAGAGGGGGGGAGGGAGAGGAGGACGGAAGGATGGAGGAGGGGAGGGAAGGGGGAAGGGAGAGAGGGGAGGAGAGAGACACACACAAATGACATCTTTTCCCTTAGAAGACGAAAAATGAAGGGGAAAAAGGGAGATAATGAATTTAAAAGAAAAAAAAACGGCTAGAAGAAGTAAGTTTGTGACAAAATTGGCAATTTATAATTTAGTTTTATTTTTTTCTCTGTTTGAATTTTTATTTTTATTTTTGCTATTTTTTCTTAACTCACAAAATCGTGCTTTCTTTGTAGTAGAAAGAGCAAAAGGGGGAAAAAATTGATTGCGAAAATTAATAAAGGAAAAAAAAAAGCCAAAGCAAAAAAGTTTAAGCAATTCCATCGGATTTTAGAGTCGCCATAAGGTTCGCCATTTCAATCTGAAGAAGGATAAAAAAAGAATAAATAAATAAATAAATAATTCATTTGAACTGGAACTATCATGCTTGTAAAAAGTAGAATATTGGATGGATGAATATGATCGTCTAGTTTTTTTTTCTTTTTTTTTTTCCCCGTAAAATTCAGGCAAATACGAAATTATTTTAACTCTTTCAGACATTTCCAAATTTTTTTTTTCGGCTGCCAGCAAAAAATGGCAATATAAGTGCGTTATTTATTCGTTTAATTCCATTTTACTTCATTTTTTTTTTGTTTTTTTCCAGAGGTCGAGATCTGTTACATCCTTATTCTAAACATCTTATTATTACAATCATTAACATGATTAAAATTATGACATATATTATTATTATATTGTAATTATGATTAAAAAGATCATTATTTTTCTTACTGCAAATTTTACTTTATGGAATAATTTTACCGCATTTTTGTCTAATTTTTTTACAGCTGGTATCGGGTTTGCACTTATATTACATAATTAAGTAAATTAATAAATAAATAAAGTAATATTCAAAAGAAAAAAGGGGGTAACAGGGAAGGGGAGGAGGGAGGAGGAGGGGGAGGAGGGAGGAGGGAGGGAGGGAGGGAGGGAGGGTGGAGGGAAGGGAAGGGAAGGGAAAGGGTACCGCAGTAATTGCAGCCTCGGCTCCTTTGTTTCCGGCTTTCCCTCCGGCCCGATCCAAAGCCTAAAATATATATATATATAATAAATAAATTGAATAATAAAAAATGAATTAAATAATTACAAATAAATTAAGATAATAATAAATTAATTAAATAATCAAAAAAAAAAAATAATAACAAATAAATTTAATAATAACAAACAAAATAAATAATAACCAAACAATTTTTTTGAATAATTAATTTAACAATAAAAAGATTAAATGATAGATAATTACATAAAAAATAAATAATTTAATAAAAAAAGGAAGCAAAATGAAGAAGAAAAGTGATATCATCCACACTCAATAAGTGGCATGAAATACTAAGAGTGAGGAGAGGGAGAGGGAAGAAGGGGAGAGGGAGAGGGAGAGGGAGGGGAGAGGGAGGGAGGGAGGGAGAGAGTGAGAGAAAGACAGAAAAGGAGGGAGAAGGAGGAATGGAGGAGGAGAGGGGAAGGAAGGTGGTGAGAATTCCAAAAATGCAGGGGACCTCTGTGACAAAAAAATGAAGGAAACATTAAGAAATCAAAAAATATTATTTCTCTTTACAGGAATATATAATAAACTTTTATAAAAAATCCCCTCAAAAATCCATAAAAATACAGATACATCTTTGAAACAAAGAAACTAGGAACAAAAACCTCCCAATTTTTTTATTTTTTTTTGCACTTGACTTCATTTCATTCCATTAGTTTTACGTTTTAGAGAGAAAGAGAGAGAGAGGGGTCGAAGAGAGGCAAGAGAGAGGGAGAGAGAGAGCGAAAAAAAGAGCAAGAGAGAAAAAGAGAGAGGGAGAGAGAGAGGGAAAATGAGAGAGCGAGAGAGAAAAAGAGAGGGAGAGATAGGGAAAGATAGAGAGGGGTAGAGAGAGAGAAAGAGAGAGAGGGAGAGAGAAAAAGAGAGCGAGAGAGAAAAAGAAAGGGAGAGAGAGAGGGAGAGAGAGAGGGGGAGAGAGAGAAAGAGATAGAGAGAGAGAGGTGAGAGGGGGAGAGAGTGAGAGTTATTTACCAGATTTCATGGAGGCCTGGAGGACCCCATTGGCCGCGGCTCCAGCCACCGCATCATAATGGGTGGTGGCCCCCCGAATCTGAAAAGGGGGGAGGAGGGAGAGTGAGCGAGAGCGAGAGGAGAGGGAGAGAGAGAGGGAGGAGAGGGAGAGGGAGGGAGGGAGAGGGAGGGAGGGAGAGGGAGGGAGGGAGAGGGAGGGAGGGAGAGGGAGGGAGGGAGAGGGAGAGGGAGGGAGAGAGATGGAGAGAAGGAGAGGGAAGAGGGAGAGAGGGAGAGAGAGAAAGAGAGAGAAAGAGAAAGAGAAAGAGAGGGAGTGAGTGAGCGATAGAGAGAGACGGAGCGAGAGAGAGAAAGAAAGACAGAGCGACAGAGAGAGAGAGAGAGGGAGAGAGAGAGAGGAAATCCTTACCACTGCCCCTATACACACCACCGCATCAAATTTTTTTGACATCGCCAATGCTTGGGCAGCCACCGGAATTTCAAAGCTGCCAGGAACCCAGACCACCTGGGATAAAGACAAAAGATACTTCAGAAAAGACAAAAAAGGTAAGCCAACCAAATAAGGTTATTGTACACTAATCGGTAGTGTTGTGTATGGAGGACCACTTGCCGATATTCAATATGTACCTAATTTTAGGTAACTGATAATCGATATATCGCTTCAATATATCGAGGAGCTAAATATCACGATATTTTGCCGATATCGCTATATGTCGAAGCTTGTTTTCTTGTTTTTTTTTACTGTCATTTGTTATTAGACTTATCACTATTATTACTTTTAGGATTATATTGCTGTTATTACTATTATTACTTTTATTACTATCATTTGTGTTATTAGTATTACTACTATTATTTTTATTGCTGTTATTTTTATTACTATCATTTCTATTAGTAGTCTTATTGCTCCTATTACTAATAATATAGCTATATTTTTGTTCTTTTACGACAAATGATTATAATACATTAATATCAGTATTATGAAACTTCCAACTTTCTTCTATTTATAGCGACGTCCTTCAAATTTTTAAAGATGATATTTTCTTTTACAAAAAACAAAATTTCAAAAAAAACCTATTGATGAAGTTTTTCACAAAATTTGAAGAAAAAAAAAATCATAAAATTCCAAAAAAATCTCAAAATTCCAAAAAAATCACAAAGTGCAGCTGTAGTGGCCAGACACGTTTCCATCAGTACGTAACTACTTACTAATTATATAACTTACTAATATTTTTGTGGTTACATGTTGCGCCGTCTACATTGAGGTTCCGTAACAAAATTCACGTCATACGTGAAGTACCATACTATTTTTTGTTTTCGATAAAATGCTATAAAGTATTAAATTTAAATAGTACTGTATATCTTGAAATATATCGCGATATAATATGTTGGTCCCAGTGCGATGTATCGAGGCCTCTGCCTGGTTGATAATCGATATGTCGAATATCGAATTTATTGCGATATAATTTTACCCGATACACAACATTACTAATCGGTCAGTTTAGCTATTCGATTTTGTTTGCGAATTTCGATCGATAAAAAACAAACAAAAAATGTGAAAAATGAAAAAAAAGGGCAAAAATAATTGTGACTTTCATTGGTAAACAACACCAAGACTTTTGAAAGAAAGAAAAAAGACAAAAATAATAGCGATTTTGATCAATAAAAAACTCTAAAATTTGTTAAAAAAAAAAAAAGGACAAAAAAAGAAATGAGACCTCCATGGTTACCATAGAGGAATTGCTTCATATCGATTGAAATCGAGGACGATACATCGCAATTTTGGAATATTGTAAAATTGAAAAGCTCAAAACTCAATATTTTTCGGTTTTGCCAATAAACATCGATACTGCGATAATAAATTGCCAATGATCGACCATTAATTTTTTTTTTTTAATAACGTATTTCAGATCCACGGATTGTAGAAATTTTCCAGAATGCACGAACAAAACGGCATTTACAAAAACCAATGCATGTACGAAAACTGTACATCAATACCATTGATATCGATTAAACGAAATTGATACATTGTGAAAACGAAATGGATACGTTGCAAAAACGAAATCAATTCATCGCAAAAACGAATTCAATTCATCGCAAAAACGAATTCAATTCATCGCAAAAACAAAATCTAAACATCGACATTATCGGTCATTCGATATATCGATCATCAAGACCTCGAAAAAAGAGTACACTGCCCGTCGTTATTAACACTAAGGATTTATTAGTGTCAATGAAAAATTAGAATATATAATTCTGAGCTAGTGCAAGGAGAAACATGGCAGTAGTCCACTTCCTTAAATAGTGTGGTTAAATCTATTTTTTCATTTTTAGGTACCAAAAAAGTGTGTACTTCATATAGTTTGAGTTATTAACTCGAATAATGATGGGAAGTATACCTATCGATTATCGGCAAAACCGATTCGATATCCAATACTGCGTATAGGACAAAAGAAAAAAAGCAAAAAAAACGAAAAGCAAAAAAAACTAACAAAAGAAAAACGAGAACTTTGTGGGTACCATATAGGACAAAAAGACGTACTTCTATTTTGTCTTTTTCTACTCCATATCGCTGCATGGCCTCCAGAGCTCCGGCAAGAAGAAGACGAGTCACGTTCTCATTGAACCGGGCCACCACCTGCACTAAAGACAGAAAAAATGAATGCACTAAGAGACAAAAATGATGAGTGCACTAAAAGACAAAAAAGTAAATGCACTAAAAGACAAAAAATGTACAAATAGATAATAATGAATGCACTAACAGACAAAATAATGAATGAACAGATGGGGTGGAAGGAAGGGAGAGATACGGGAGGGAGAGGGAAGGGAGAGAACGAAGAGAGAGAAAGAAGAGAGAGAAAGGGGAGAGAGATCGGACTACCATCTGCAATACAGGACAAAAATAATAAAGGAACAGGGGAGGTGAAAGGAGAGAGAGAAGGGAGAGAGAGAGAGGGGGAGGGAGATGGGGAGGGGGAGGGGGAGGGGGAGGGGGAGGGGGAGAGGAGGGAAGGGAGAGGAAGAGGGAGAGGGAGAGAGAGGGAGAAAGATAGAAGAAGGGAGAGACTCTGGGAGAGGGAGAACAGGAGATAAAGAGAGAAAGAGGGGAATGAACGCGGCACAGAGATAAGAAACAAGAGAGCAGAAGGGACGGAAATGGAGTGAGAGAAAAGGGGAGGAAAAAGAGAGAGGGGGGGAGAGAGGGAGAGAGAGGGAGAGAAAGGGAAAGAGAGACGAAGAGAGAGGGATAGAAAATCAGCAGAGATGGGGAGAGGGAGAGGGGAAGGGGGGAGAGAGAGGGAAAGGGGGAGGGGAGTGGTATCTCACAATTGCAAATCTGAGATTCGTCCCAAAAACGGATCCGATCGTTTCTTTGATTGCCGGAGTTCCAATATTTCTTTTTTGAGAATTTTTTTTATTAATTCTTTGAATAAAAAAGTTTTGGTTTCTTTCATTTTTCAAAATGGAATTTTCGAAAAATTCAAATTGGTCATTTTTGGGGCCCAAAAAACAATTTGACTTTTTTTCATAAAATTGAGCTTCAATTGTCAGTTTTGAAAATGGAATGTTCTGCAAAAAAAAAAAAAAACAAAAAAAAAGCCAGTGAGAACCAGACAAAGAAACAAAACAACGGTTAATTAATAGATGGGAATGTGACCACAACAATTATTAATTTGTTGTTTCATTAAGAAAGTACAAAAAATAATAATATCAATAATAATAAATGAATAATAGAAAGTAAACAGATAATAATTAGTAGTTGATTAATCCACCGAATACTTGTTTTATGATCATTTTTTATTTTTTTTTACCAGTTGATTCAAACAAATAAAAACAAAATAATCATGACGTTAAAAAAAATAAAAATAAACTTGAAATTAAAAACCTATTCAAATGGCATTGGTAAGGTATCAGCTTTGGCATTCATTTGATAATTTATTTATTTTTTAATTACTAATAATAATTTCAAGATCGCTTATCAGTGTAATTTTTAAATTATTTTTTATTTTTTTAATTTTCTAAATAATTATTATTTAAAAAAAAAAAACACTGTAAAAACTAGTGTTGGGTATCGGGTAAATTCATATTGCGATAATTTCGATATATCGAATATTGATATAGCAGAGTTCTCGATATATCGTACTGAGACCAACATAAATCATCGCGATATATAGCATTTTTTTAATTTAATATTTTACATAACATGTTATTTTAGCGAAAAAGACAAATTGTCTGATACGCCACGTACGACGTGATTTTCGTTCCGTGACATAAAGGTAGACGCCGCAAAATGTAACCGACAAAAAAGTACTAATTCTGTAATTCATATAATTACTTAGGCTGCGGCCCCATGTGGCTAAGTTCGGGTTTTTTTCTGTCGTTTTCCTTTATAACTTAGCGTCGTACTGCCTAAGTTGCGACCGTACGAAGAAATTGGAAATTTATTAAGTACAATTTGCGTCATTCTTGAACTTAGGATGTACGAAAAATTGTCGTCTTGCGTTTTTTCGACCCACTGTCACGTCATTTTCAAACTTATCATAAAACACATCGGCAATGTGTTTTAAGATAAGCAAATCCGTCTACACCAATCTGAAAATATATTCCCACGTGTGAAAAGAATTTAGAATTTTTTGACGACGAAAAAAAGTACAGGGTTTGTTTTTTTTTGTCGGCTTGCATGTTGTACGGTTTTTTTTTTTGCAGGGGTCTCGACGCTGCAGTGTCATTTCACGCAAAGTTGAAAAGTCTGCGAACGTGAAAAATCTGCGAAGTAATGGCGGCCGGACGGGAGAGGTTTACGCAAAGGCATTTTGCACAGCCACGGGTGCAAGGCTCTACGTCAACGATGTCACGCAAAGACATGCGACATACCAAATCCGCATGTCGTTTCAAAAATTACGATGTGTCTTGCGACGCTTCAAAAAGTTTCAAAAACATATGGTGCGTCATCACAAATTGTACACGGTGACAGCCGTCACTGGCGTCGTCGACGTATACAATTGTCACAAACTTAAGTAACAATTTCGAATGAACACATAGAGACACCTGAAATCCGGGTCCGCCGGATCCGCGCTAAAATACAAAGTAAGTACGCTAAGTTATAACTACATGGGGCCGCAGCCTTATTTGGGGTATGCCGTATGGTTACATCATGTGGTCTCTGTAATTGTACGGACAACAAAATTTCTGTACGGACAACAAAATTTCTGTATTCCAGAGGCCTCGGTTACATCGCGTAACGTCTGCAAACAAGTTTTTGCATACGTGTTTTGATTTGAGAGGTTCCTTGTTGTAAGTTGACGATCAAATCTCTAAAATAGTCAAAAATTTGAAAACCGACCATTTTCATATGGAAATCCGTACTTGCGTACTATGTACGTGTACTTCACAAGTGTACGGCGTCAATGTACCTCAGAGATCTCCTTCACTCTGCTGACTTTCAGGAAAAAAACCGTATTTCATTTCGGCAAAGATTTTACGGTCACCGTGTCCGAAGGCACGTGATTTGATGACCCGTGAATTATTATTATCATTTTATTATTGCTTCGATATATTGGCGATACGATATATCGGCGATATATTCATTTTCGATATATCGAAGCGATATATCGATTATCGGGTACCTGAAATTCGATATATATCGAATATCGGCAAATAGTCCTCGATACCCAACACTAGTAAAAACACACTACTTTAAATTTAAATAAATTTTTCGAAGATTGTTCCATCCATATTATTTTTGGCAAAGTTTAAGTTTAAAAAATAATAATAATAAAAATAATAATAATAATAATAATAATAAAAAGTGGTACAAATGATCAAAGACTTTGAACGCAGCTTTCATAAGGCTTTTCAAAAAAAAAAACCCCGATAAAAAAAAAAACTCAAAAAAGAAAAGCGAGCACAAAAAAGTGCAAAAATGCACAGAAAAATACAGAAAGTACAGGAAAAAAAAAAATGCCATCTAGTTCAAACTTCAATTTTTAACAAATTTAACATTTTTGGGGTTTCAATTTTTTTTTTTATTTTCCTGAAAATTTTAAGAGGTGAAAAATGTATGGTTAAGGGTTTAGGGTTTTAAGGGATTTTTTTTTTTAATTGCTATATTTGGGGAAAAAAAATTGAAGAAATGTAAGATGTCCTGTCGCCCTCCCTCCTCTTCCTTCACCACCATTCTCTCTCTCTCTCTCCCTCCCCCCCCCCCCCCCCCCTTCCTTCCCCTATCACTCCTCTCACTCCTTTTCTTTTCCTCTCCCTCCCCTTCTCCCCCCCCCCCCCCCTTTCCTTTCCCTATCACCCCTCTCTCTCCTTTTCTTTTCCTCTCCCTCCCCTTCTCCTTAAATAACTCCAAAAAAAAAAAAAAAATCACCTTGACAGCACACCACCGACCAGTCCCGGACTGACACGTGGCAGCAATTTCTTTTGGCAGAAACGACAAAAAATTTGACTTCTGAAGCTGCCAGGAAGGAGCGCATCGCAAAGCCATGAATCCGTACGGCGCAATGTACGGAATGAGAGGGACAGAGAGAGGGGGAGAGAGAGAGGGGGGGAGAGAGAGTGAGAGGGTAGAGAGAGCAAGTAGGAAGGGGGAGACGAGAGAGAGAAGAGAGATAAGGGTTTGTGTTTTGACGGAGGGGGGGAAGGGAGAGGGAAGGAGAGGTGAAGGAAGGGGGGGGAGGGAGCGGAGGCGGGGGAGTGGTGGGAGGGAGATCCCGAAGTCCCAAAACTTTCAAATTTGGAAAGAAAAAGGAAAAAGATAAAACGAGCGTTCGCACTAAAATATTTAATATGACAAGTTCAACCAGTGCGCGTTCGCTTTACAATATACGAAACGTAATATTTACTAATTAAGTAAAATTTATATCGCCGATATTAACCGATATCGCCAATATTATTCGATATTATCAATATTAGTCAATATCGCCCCAAATATCGCCGATATTACTGGTTATCAAACGGAGAAGGATTCCGACATATCCCTCCAGAACCAACAAAAAGTATCGTCGATAATTATCGGGTGGAGGGAGTGGTCCGTACGAATAGTACGGAATTTTGGTACAGAAATAAAGTACGGAATGAGTACGGAACCATGGCAACTGGTGGGGGGGCGGGGGCTTTAGGAAAAAAATTCATAATCCATATCGTACCACTGTATGGAGTTATCTTTGATAGGTCTCGGCCCGATATTTATTGGTAGTTTATCGATACATCAGAAATTTTACTATTTTTTTATCGATATATCGACCCGATAAATCGATTATCGGTACGTCAAAAATACATATCGGTTATCGGCAAATGGCTACTGATACACAACACTAGAAATATTAGTTTTACTGTAGCACTCGAGCCGTTTCGGTTCAGTTCCCTTTGGTTCGGTTCAGTTCCGTTCCAATCAGTTCAACTTGGTTTGGTTCAGTTCGAATCAGCTCAGCTTGGTTCGGTTCGGTTCGGTTTGGTTCGGTTTGAGAAGGTACAGCTTGAGAAGGTATGGTTTGATAAGGTACAGTTCGGTTCACTTCGGTTCAGTGTAAGAGGTGAGACATATTTGTTTTTGTATGTTGTTCAAGAAAACTTAGTACTAATGGTTATTCGATAAATATATTATATTGATACTGGTATTTAGAGAAATAAATTAGGAACTTAGGCTCAGTTAACCTTTAGGTAACAAAAACAAAAGAAGACAAACTATAAACTTATACCCTTCACTATCGTAGCATCTACCCTCATGAACGCTAATGACTCAGGACCGGTTCTATAATTATTTTTTTCGTATTTTGCCCATTAAAATCGTTTATTAAATTATTGCCCATTATTGTACTCTGTAGGACTTAGGCTCGAATGTCATCGCGGCGAACTTTATGGTATTTTAAATAATTCTGTGTACTTTTTAAAGTTTGAACTAATGACGACAAAAAAACAATATAAAAAAAGTCCAACCAAACAGTTCATCGGGTAAGTTTTACCGTTGTTTTTCAATTTTTCAAAAGTTAAGAATGCCATCAAGGTTTAGCAGAGAGACAAGAAACCGCATACATCCTAACTTTCTTTAGAATAAAATGAATAATGAATTACTTTTTTTACTTCATCTTTTTACAATCATAGGATAAAAAAAATAGAGCTCATAGAGCTACCAAAGTAGGAAAGGTTTCGCTTAGTTCACATTTCAACACCAAGATTTTTTCTCATCTGCCCTTGTTTTTGTTATTGTTTTTGCTTCTCACTTTCACTTTATCTCAGAAATCAAGAAAAATACAGGAATGTTATTACTGTTTCAAAGGACCATTGAAATGTTTCGTTTTTTTTTTTTTTTTTTTTTTGAACTCAATTCTCCTCTCTTTTAAAGTGCGCGACCCTCCAAAGCTTAAAGGAAAGACCTGACTCTCCCACCTCCTTGTATATTTTCGCATACGAAAATCAGTACACCTTAGAAATCCTAAAAAAAACCTAAAGAAAAACCATAAAACCCCAACTAAAAACCTGCATAAAACGTAACTAAACCATTTTGAATACAAAACCAGTTTTAGCAACAAAAGTTTTTATAACTACACTGTTTTTCTACACCGGCTATGGTGATCATCATTCTTATTAAGAATTCCCTTACGCAACATTGTAGTTAAAATGACATCCCGTGAATTGTTAAATAGACATCCCGTAAATTGTTTAAATGACATCTTGTGAATTGTTAAAACGACATCCAGTGAATTGTTAAAATGACATTGAGTTTATTTGAGCACATATTGCCTATGGTTGACTTTGAACAAAAGCATAAATGGTGAGTGTCTTAAACTTTGTTCAAAACAATTGAAAAATGTGCGAAAACAATTGGAACGCTATACCTGTACTAGACGTGTATTTCAAAATACAATACGCATATAAAATGAGGCTACAACTTATATAGTTTCTAATTGTTTCCACACATTCTAAATATGGCATTAAGGTTCAGATTTTATTTTTTTCCGAAAATGGAAGGCAAAACATGCGCATGGGACAGGAAAAGAAAAGGAGCAGAAAGAAAAGAGCGAAGAAAGAAAAGAAAACAAAAAGAAAAGAAAGAAAATAATAAAAGATACAATGACTCAAGATTCAGCGAGATACAATTTTTCAAATGGTTGGTTAAGAATCAATAGCAAACACGAAAAAAACATGATAAAATCATATTAACTTCATTACTTGATCTGTAACCGTCAAGAGAAAAAAAAACATTTCTTTTTATTTCCACGCAACTTTTGAGCACAATTAAAAGGGAAAAAAATAACCTTCGACTATTGAGCTTTTTCAACTCTTCCCTGTAAGCACATCAAACTATTTGCTGACATCCTCAACGGTTTCTAGAACATGTTTAATACAAATTCGCAATATGTTATTAATCCTATGTGCTAGAAAAAATACATTGACGTTAAACTTTTTACTATCGCAAAATTTAGGCATGGGAACTTGTACCCAACATACCGCATTGAATGTTTCCTACGTCATCTTTGTAGATCCTTTATTTTATTCTCTCTTTACTCTACTTAAAGCCCGATCATATCACATCGAGAAATAGTTTTGACTCACAAGTCGATAAAATCGTTTTGACTCACAAGTCAATAAACTGCTTCTTGAGGGAGATTGCAAAGAGATCGCATCGTATTGCTTGCCACATCCAAAAGTTGGAGATACTCGTCAGCTCTGTCCACCAGACACTGCAAGTTCCCTCCCCCCCCCAAAAAAACAAACGCTTTTTTCGTTATTAAATTACATCTCAGAAAAAGAGAAGTCAAATATACGTCTGTGGGAATTTCTATCGACTGTTGTCTCCTGTCAATCCAGGTGAGATAAACACGGGGTTGTGAGAATTCGGATTTTTTATAAGCTCAGAAAAGAGTTGGGATTTGAAACATTTGGCAGAGACAGATTATGAGCCGATAAACTAGACTGCAGGTGGACATACATTGTTTAAACGTTTTCTCATCGAAGAAAAAAAGAATTAATAAGAATTAGTAACCTCAGAATGTTCATTGGTTAAACAGAATTATCAAGTTTGACTGTAAAACATCAGTTTAAAGTTACCCACAAACAATTGTTACGAAATTACTGACACTTGTAACATTAAAAATGATTTCTAAAACAGTGAGGCAAAGATTCCTGAAACACACCTAAGGAGAGAATAGAAAATAACGTCATAAAAAGAAAAAACTTTATCACAATACAGATTGTTATTGATACAAACTCAGGCACTTCTCTCATCATATACTCTTTTTCCTTAGTCATTTCTTCAACTCTCAAACCTATTTACCTTATCAGACACAGCCATTCGTTCACAAATTCTCGACTTCTGTTCGTCTGTTATATCCTCAGCCACCACAATTAAATCATATAGCTGTAAAAAAAAAAAAGGAGGAAATAAATGGTGTATCAAAACTAACCGAACAAACATCACAAGTTGAAATATCTACGTTAGAGAGAGAAGTTTTGACCTAAAAAGCGGTTTAGTGAGAAAACCTTTCTTGTATAGAGCTTAGTCTCCTGAAACATACTGGAGACCAATTTTTTTTTCTATGTATCTTATCACAAATTGTTTTTGAAAAAAGCTTTTTAGGATTACTTTCAAATAAGCAGTAAACCCAGTGTCAATCCAAAGATTCATAAGAGAGGTATATAGACTAACTGAATATCCAAAGGAAAACTGGCTGGATCCTCTAAGTGAGTTACATAAAGGTACATGCAAGAATCGTAATTAGAGTAAAGAGATATTTAGAATTGGATTGAAGAAAAAAAAAATTGGTACTTATGTCCAGGGACCAATAATACCGAGACCAAATTAAGTGTTATCAATACTACACTGCCCATTGTTATTAGGGTTCAGGATTTATCAGTGTTAATGAGAAATTAGTTTAGTGCAAGGAGACGTGTAACAATTCCCTTAAATAGTGTTGTTAACACTATTTTATGATTTTCGGCCAAAAAAAGTCGCGATCAAATTAGTGTTATTAACTCTGATAACGGTGGGCAGTATGGTAGGGATTCCCCGTGTAGCAAATGGGAACCATATATGAGATAGATAACCGTTATGAGATAGATATGAGATATATGTTACCTGAGATAGAACCTGTGCCACAGGATAACCGTCAGCGATGACATCAGCAACAACAACCTGTGCCCTGTCAAAAGCTCCACTGTGACAAGCCTTCAAAAGACCCTCAATAACACTGTCGGGAATAACCTGTTCATAAACCCCACAAAAAAAAAAAAAAAAAGGCAAAAGAGACTTAGTCCCTCGAGATAAGATTTACTGGATGTCATTTGACTTCTAAACCGCTAAGCGTAAACATACAAAGCATAAGGATCTCTAATTGCAAATTACACTATCAGAGTTTGCCTTCGTTTTCTGGGTGATTAAGTAATTGCAAGTACGGTTTATTCATAAAATTGTACGATTACCCATAAAATGGGGGTAAATTTTAATAGTGTAATTCCCTTCTGAATGAGTTGAACAGTTGGTTACTACACCTCACACCAGAATTGGTACGGACAGGCAAAAGGTACTCTTTTTATACTCTGTAAGCAAAACTCGCCGAATTTTCTTGTTGAAAGCACATGCGTACTAATAAGAAAATTTAAAAAGTTATTCTGAACTGTAAATGCTCGTAAACTATTTTCTTTATTTTTGGTTTCTTCAATTGGCTTATCACTTCCTGGAGAATGCTTATAAGTCACATCAAAACAGGAAAACATACAAAATACGAATAATTCAATTCCTCAAGTGGACAGTCATGCGTTTGAAAAGAACAAACAACACGGAATAAACAGAAAAAAGAAGAAAGTTTCACAAAATGTAGTTAAGTAACGAGTAACAGGAAACAAAGTCCTGGGGAACAAAGAAGAAGTAATAATAATACGTACCCCTGAAACGTAGACAATGTGATCAGTTTTAATATGTGATCCGTACAATCTTGCGGCGCTCTACAACAGTCCATGAGCATCAAGGAAAAAAATGAAAAATGAGTCAGGAAAGAGAGAAAAGCAACCGGTAAAATGGGTAAATCGATAAATAGTCAACGAAATACAATACGTAAAGCTGTACAAAATGTGTAAAATATCAACATTGATCGAGAGAACAAGACCTCCAAAAATAACCGGCGGCAATAGTCTCTGCTTAAAACTCCGGACATGTACAGCTTTTACTTCGAATTTTTCAATACATTTTTACAGTTTACTACGGTCATACAGTTATACAGTTATACTATACCATTCATAACTGGTGTAGATTCTTCCCACAGAGTTAATTCAAACCAGTGTGTTTAACTTCTGAAAGTTTCAAAGAGCAGAAATCTCAAGAAGAGGTTTAATAACCACTTTTTTTAAACAAAAAATAACAACAAAACTGCTGTGTCATATAGAGAAAAACTTTTTATGGGCTCAATCTGGAAAAAGATCGATCACAATTATCTCACCTGAAGACAAGTAATTGCTCGTCTTAAATCTCCCTCGGATATTTTACTTAACATACTCATAGCCTAAATCCCATAAACACCATGAATCCCAAAATCTCAAAAGAGTAAGTCATTCAGTTTCCAGCCAATGAATCAACTCCGGAAAATACATCCTTGCAAAATTTTGAGTGAGAAACAGATATTCCTCAATGCTCTAGAAAAGCAAAAAAAAAAAATTGCAGAAAAAATGAGTAATAATAATATTGCTAATCCTACAAAAACAATACACATCCTTCTCCAGTTAACCAGGGCTCCGTATTATATGAAAAATGCCAAAACACATGAAAAAAGGTCTGAGATTTATCAGTATAGTGTCATAGACTCAGATCATAAATCTATAACATAGCGAAGGACTGAATCGTAGTATTAGAACAAAGCAAAACTTAATCCTAACCTTGAGCATAAGCCATTCCCAAGTAAAAAAAAAAGAAAGAAAGAAAAAAAAACGAGTAAAGAAATCAATTTACCTCTGAATCTAGTGTAAGTCCTTCCTCCCGACAAATGAATTCTATCCTATGTGCCATAATATCGTTCAAAAGAGGCTTAAACCTAAATTTGGCACAACGAGACGCTAAAGGTTCAATAATACTGCATCACCAAAAATAAGAAAACTGTATAAGTTCAAAATGTCTTTTCAGGCCAAGCCAAAATCATATCCTAGTCAAGCCAAAATCATATATAAATCGAGCCAAAATCATATATAAATTGAGCCAAAATCATATCCTAAGTCGAGCCAAAATCATATCCTAAGTCGAGCCAAAATCATATCCTAAGTCGAGCCAAAATCATATCCTAAGTCGAGCCAAAATTGTTCCTTGGAAACACAGTTCATAAAAACACATTCGAAGCCCTAAAGAGCGTTTGGATTTCAAGATTCTAGTATATCTCGTTTCTATGTGCTTAGTTGACTTCTATTGTTTGTTTTTTTGAAAAAAGTAAAACCAATAAACTTCCAGAAAGTTTTTAAGAGAGAAAACCAACAACATCAAAATTCATTGCTACAGGCAACAAACAAAACAAAAACAAACAAACAAAATACATCCAGATATATTCCACCAGCATCCGAACTCAACTTCAATGGGTCTCAAGTGGGAGAAGGAAGAACCAAAGAGAATAGGTAATGTGAGGATGAGAGATAAAAGAGGTAGAAGTCGAAACGTACCGGCTCACATAGTTGCAAATGAAGCAAAATCTAGTAACTTTTGAATGCGTTTCCATGGTCCGTCGTAGAGCATTCTGTGAAAACCAAAAGAGGAGACATTGCCAAGTTTCAAACTTCATGTCAGAAGGTACAAATGAAAGACTCTCTCTCTCCTCTCCCTCTCCCTCTCCCTCCCCGCCTCTCCATCTCCCTTCCCCGCTCTCCCCCTCTCCCTCCCTCCCCCTCGCCTCCCTCCCCTCCCTCCCTCCCCCCCTCCCTCCCTCTCTCCCTCTCTCTCTCCCTCCCTCCCTTTCTCCCGCCCTCTTTCCCTCCCTCTCTCCCTCCCTCTCTCCCTCCTCTCTCCCTCCCTCTCTCCCTCCCTCCCTCCTATCCCCTCTCCCTCCCTCTCTCCCTCCCTCCCTCCCTCTCTCCCTCCCTCTCTCCCTCCCCCCCCTCCCCTTCTCTATCCCTCCCTCTCTCCCTCCCTCCCCCCCCTCCCTCTCCCGCTCTCCCTCCCCCCCCTCTCCCCCTATCCCCCTATCCCCCTCTCCCTCCCCCCCTCCCTCCCTCTCCCCCTCCCCCCCCCTCCCTCCCTCTCCCCCTCCCTCCCCCTCCCTCTATCCCTCCCCCCCTCTCCCCCTATCCCCCTCTCCCCCTCCCCCCCTCTCCCTCCCCCTCCCTCCCTCTCTCCCTCCCTCCCCCTCCCTCTCTCCCCCCCTCTCTCTCCCCCCCTTCCCCCTCTCTCCCCCCCTCTCCCTCCCTCTCCCTCCCTCTCCCTCCCTCATTTCTCTCTCCATTCAACTCCCTCCCTCTCCCTCCCTCCCTCCCTCTCCCTCCCTCTCCATCCATCTCTCTCTCACTCTTTTATTTTTTTCCAAAGACAATAATCCAAAGAATAAGCAAGATAAGACGTCACAAACAGGCAAAACTCCATAACAAAAGAAAATTATTAAATATAAAAAGACCACCGAAAAGGAAGAAAACCAAATAAAACAACAAAACAAAAAACCTTTCAAGTAAGACACCACCAGTAGACAGCATATGAATGGGAGCAATGACATATTACTTTCCTTCAAACCATTATATCATAAATTACATAAATTTTAAATAAATAAACTAATTACATAAATAACATGATGCAGATTGGTTGTTTTTTGGCTACGGAGAAAAGTCCACATTCTAAACTGATGACCCAAAAAAAAAACGAAAAATATGTCAAAGTATCCATTATGTAAAAAGAAAAGAAAATAAAAGTTTACAGCAGCTTACTATTTATGCAAAACTTAATAAAGCAAAAAAAAGATGCAACATCATATTCTTTATAAAAAACAATAAAAATAGCAAATTTAGTATCATAAGAATGGGTAAGGCAAAACCTGTGCATCTTCGGTCATTGAATCGGCTTCATCCAGAATGATTATTTTGAAGGGAGGAGAAGGGTAGCCTCTGCATTTCAGCAAATTAAAGTTTATTCAATTGACGTATAGTTTTTTCTTTTTTAGATTTCGTTTAGCTTTCGTTTTGCTCTTTGTATAACTTTTGTTTGTGTAGTTTCACTTTTTTTTTTTTTTTTGCGCTTTCGTATAAGAAACAAAAAAACCCCTTCATCATTAATTCACTTCTACTGCGACCTCAATCCAGAAGACGATTTCTTTTCAGCTTCATTCGTTTGTCTAGGAAACAAAGCTTCCTTTTTAAATTTTTACTAATGTTCCTCATTTCGAAGCTCATCTCTGGAACAAACGGTATTCCTTTTCCAGCGAGAATGACTTTTTTCGTGAATGTTAAAACTGTTTGTGAATAAAATGTAAAAATACTTTAACAATATCTTTTGAAAATAGATTCTAAGCTGGTGTACATTTAAATTGTCACCAATTTTCTTTAGCAACAACCTCAAAAAACAGTAATAATGCCCCAAAAAAGCTTCATATCAGAAAGCCTATGTCAAAAAGTAATATATACATTCTGCCTAGCTGTCACGTAACAAATTAACATATAACAAATCAAATTATTCGTTATATCCTTTTCCAAAGTTTCCCCAAAGTCGAAAAGGTTTTTTAAGGCACTAATGATCTTAGGCAGCAGCGAAAAAAAAAACAAAAAAACAACAAAAAAAAAAACCATAAAAAAAAAAAACAAAAAAAAAAAAAAAAAAAAAAAAAAAAAAAACCAAAAAAAAAAAAAAAAAAAAAAAAAAAAAAAAATCCCCCAAGAAAAAACTAAAAAACAAAAAAAAGAACAAAACTCACATGGCTCCAGCTCCAACAGCCACTCCCGCAAAGTCTTTAATTTTCGTTCGAACCACATTAATTCCTCGATCATCACTAGCATTGAGCTCCAACACTCTGGTCTTATAAAGCTCCGGTCTGTGGAAGGCAAGGCCCACTACTACCAAAAAATAAGCAAATTAGATGTGTGGAAAAAGTAGGACAACTATACCGCTCATCGTTATTAGTGTTAAGGTTATTTTCGCCACTTAAAACATATTTTATCCATGCACACTTGTCGGATTGTCAATCGGAGACCGCCAATAGGAACGTGAAAATCTTGCCTTCCAATAGTAACTCTCGGATTGACAATCCGATAAGTGTGCACAAAGAAAAGATGTTTTTTATTGGGGAAAAAAACTTTCACACTAATGACGATGAGTGGTGTAGCTTTAGAAAGTCATGTTGACTGTGTATAGCATGATAAGGCTTGAGATTATATATGTAAAAGTGTATTTTATGTTTCAACTACGCCCATTCTAGGATTCTATTGAATTACAGAAGAAAAAGATGATTTGAACAATTATAGAGGAAGCTACACTACTGTGTTGTAATTTTGTGTTGTTCTTCTTTGTTGTTTCTCTGTATTAACAAATAACATAAAGATAAAGCTGATATTAGAATAGTTGAGAAGTACGATTTCAAAGATAAATGAAAAAGGGAAAAGGGAAAAAAAGGGAAGAAGGATTGTGGTTTGCTACCCAAACAGTTGACGTGCAATGGCAAGAGCTGTCGAGGTCTTTCCCGTTCCAGGTGGACCATAAAAGAGAAGATGGGGAAGCTGCATAAGAATTCTTGCAAAATGAGCAATTATGAAAATAAATAAACAGATACAAAAGAAACAAATAAATACAAAAGAAACATGCGAGTGAGAAGAGACAGTAAAGGAGATTAGGCACAGAAGTCAACTACAGGAAACAGCAGTCAGATGGTTGCTAAATCTAACAGCTTCCGCCTAACAGAAAAATTTTGGACAGAAAAGACAGTTTTGAAAAAGTGTGTCATCGGGAGTTTGCCTGGTCAAGTAGCAACGGTTAGCAAACATAACAACAGGGACGTCCTCACTGAAAAAATTTGGACAAGTTTTGGTTATCTTTTGGTCATGTTACCTGACATTTGACCAAAATATTGGCTAACATGACCAAACGATGACCAAATCATGACCACTGAAAGTGGGAATGCCCTAATGACTAGCAATTGCCAAGATGGTAAAAAGGGATATATGTCATGTGAAACAGGAAAAAGGACTGCAGTTACCTATAAATTTTTTAAATTCCCAGCATAAATTGCAGGACAAAATAAGAAAACAAATTTCTCTGTCGGGAAAAATAATTCATAAAAACTGAAAAGAAAATGGACCCACAAGTGGAAAACCATGTGAAAGAACTGGTGGAAACCTAATATTTCCTTTGGTTCTCTTAAGGAAGAGAGAGGAAGAGGGAAAAAGAAGAAAAGAGAGAGGTACAGAGGAACGAGAGTGAGGAGAGGGGAGGAGAAGGAAAGAGAGGGAAAGAGAGAGGAGAAGAGAGTTGAAGAGGGGTTCAATTACGAATGCTACAGATCAATGTATGCAAGCTATCAGTGTAAAGGAAGTATTAGTGTAAAAGAATATAAGTGTAACGGAATTATTAGCATACAGAAATTATTAGAGTAAAAAATATTAGTGTAAATGGGGAAACAGAATGCATATTACTAATTTAGTGCAAGGAGACATGGCAAATTTTAGTCCACGCCCTTTTCAACACTATTTTCTAATTTTTGGCCAAAAGAGGTTGAGACCAAATTGGTAATATCAACACTATAAGCGATGAACAGAGTAGCTCTGAGCTCTGAAACTTACAAAAGGTCAACTGAGAAACATTGCTTCAAAGTGACATAGCTTTCACCAAGCAATTGAAATGATTTACGTCTTGAGGAACTTCTAATAAACACTGATCTTGTTATTTTACGAAAATTTTAAAACCACCATTCTAATACTCAAAAGCTCTAAATTGATCTAACTTTCTATGCACCTAACATCATAACAACGTCAACCCACTCAAAATGACAGATTTAAACAAACTAATACTTGCAATTCCTTTTACCAGAAAGACATACTTAAAAAGGCATCCTTAACATGTATGTGTCATTAATGATGGAACACCAAACATCTTGCAAATCGACCAGCTGAAAGCTACACAAAAAAAAAAAAAAAAATAGAAATTCAAATGAAATATTAAGAAAATAAAGGAGGTAAGCACTCACATTGCCTGTCTCAAGCGTATTTGTAAGTGTCCGTACGACCTCCTCCTGGTAAGCCACATCAGCTACCTGCCTTGGTCGGCTGGAAGCGCAAAACAATGTCAAAAAAGAACCATGTTAAAAAATGTACGGCTCCAAAGGCTTACATTCCGTACAATAATCAGACAAACAACAAACAAACAAACAAATAATAAAAGAAATGCTACCTGCAAATAAACAGATAAAGAGACAAACAAAAGTTTAACAAAAGGAAAAGCAATTCAACAAGAAATAGTCCATCCACAAATAAAAGCAAACAAACATTTAAAAAGGCAATGGATAATCAGTTTCCAAAGTACTTCATCCAGGCAGCAATTTGATCAGCCAAATAGTGTCTAGTTTACTCAAAGTATAATTTCGCATAATTTACGAGACAACAATATGAATTAAAACATTCCTAGCAATCGTTCACTAGTAAAGTAAAAAATAGGCCAAAAAACTTTAGCCTCCTGTAAAAAGGAAAAGAACACCTTTGGCAAAAGAAAAGAAACAGAAAAGCTTCAAATTTGAAAAGAAATACAAATATCACTTGATCTGTCAATCACACATGTCATTTTACAAATTCAAAAATAGACATTTATAATAGTACGTAAAAATAACATCAAAAAAAAACTTTAAAAAAAAGTAACAATCAAAAATGAAGTCTCACTATTTCTCCACCCATGGCTGTGAAATCTTTGCAGTAGTAACTGGAGCCATATTTTTGAAAAAATGCACCAAAATTTGCACCAAAAGTTGCACCAAAATTTGAACCAAAAGTTGCACCACAATTCCGGGAGCACTTCAAGTCTTTAACAATCAAATATCATAACGTTTTGATTCAAAACCGTTGAAAGTAACTAAACAAGGAAACCTGGTACAGATTCAGTTGCATTCAAAAATCCACGCTAAACGTCACTAGTTCAGTTTAACACGCGTAAGTTACTGTGCATGTGACTCCCCTCGGGGTTTAGAATTGTTAACTGAGAGCTGAGTACTGAAGCGTACAAAGTATCAAACGAGTTTATGGTATGAAACTAATGAAATAAATAGACGTCCAAGATCGAACATTCTGAAGCGTATCAAAATCGGACCGTGAATTTATTGAGAGCTTTATCTCGTGCGAAAGACAGCTGCTATTTTATTGACAGCTGCTATTTTGTAAACGTCATAAAATATCGCGAGTTTTGTAGTCGTCGAAAATCGTCACAAATTACACACCATGTCTACATCCGTCACAATTTAAAGTAACGACTTCATAGCGTTACAATTGAACACTTTGAAAGTAGTATGTAAAATATTCGTTGATAAACAAAGTAACAAGACTAAGTTTTGGTTACATGGGAACATGCCATTCGCCCTTTGGTAATACATGGTCGGCCCGATTTTCCATGTAACAATATCGTCCGAGATCGCAGAAATTGAACATTAACTTCCAACCATATTTATGAATTTTGACAAAAATCAATGTTTCAGAGCAGTTGGAATTTTTTTTATCATTTTCGCCTTGGTTTATTTATCTTCAAATCCTGGTTTTAACACATAAATCACTAAAGTCTTCCGACTCCACCTCGAGGTAGTCAACTGAAATCCAAATCGACCATCATTTTTTGTATGTAAGGTTCTCGGCGACTAATGTACACGTGATGATTTTTTTTTAACATACTTGGGAATGTGGTCATTTGAAAATGATTAACCCTAGCCAAAAATTGTGTTTTAGCAACTGGGTAGAGTGTTGATAAGATTGCAGCCTCACTTATATGAAAGTTACCTTAAAAAGCAAATGATTTCATTGAAATGAAATCTTAGGACATTAGCTCACCTCATAACATTATACACAAAAAATAAAATTGCATAACTAAGTTTTAAATAATGTTGAAGTTTACTTTCATTTGTGTAATTAGTGAAACCTTCTTTGCTAATTTATTTTAGTGTGTATTATATTTTTAGTATAGTAATATCGTTCACGTCCCTTTACGTCGGTTTGTGTAGCTTTGTTACTGTACAAATACCCTTACCACTCTAAGGAATCACTTTGAAATCACTGTACTTATTTTGTCTTGTAGCTTAGTGGAACATTGTTTTCGTCGATTTCATCCGTCGCACCCATTCACACCTTCAGTAAAGTGTTTCTTCACAAAATTTATTGTAGATTCGTGTTTCTTTCATTGCAAATTCCATGAATGTAAAATTATATTTTGTCTTATCTATGCCGTCAACTGACTTTGTCATTGGCCCTCACTAGTTCGACCTTTTTGTTTTTTGCGGTTTCGGTTATTTTGTGGACGTTGTGTAACCGGTCCACTCTATATTTAAAGCTAGACGTAGGGTCCATAGTTTTAAAGTAGGTGAAAGTAGGCCCATACAATATGCCTATTGTACGCAAAACATACAATATGACCTTAAGACTCTATATTTAACTGGTCACAAAATGAAAAAAAGATAGTAACAGGGTTGAGTTGCACATCGATCGATAGAGAATTAAAAGTCATGTCTAAATTTTGTAAAACATTTGGACAAAAAAATATTTTTCTGTGAGTTTTGAGGTGTTTTTTTATTTAAAACGTCAAATTTTGAATGATCGGACGGACGCTGATCAAAGTAACGATCTAAGAAGATCACATGAAAAGCCCATAACACAACTTACGATAGGACTATCGTCAGATTTGGACGATCGGATGGTCGCTGATCAAAGTACCGATATAAGAAGGTCACATGGAAAGCCCATAACACAACTTACGCTAAAGGCAAACTACAAAATGCCTACGATAAAACGCCTACTTTTGAACTATGGTAGGGTCAAAGTTCCATCATACTAAATTTGGACGTTGTTTAATGTTTACATAATTTTGTATTTCATCGTACCATGCTGTACGTTTTTCCATATTTTTTATGTAAAAACAACATTACATAAGATTATAAATTATTATGCACGAGTAGGGGGGGAAACATTGACCGTTGAATTATGTTTCGGTCTTCAGCCGCGACGCAATCTTTCCATCCGTCATATTTCCATCCGTCTCTACGATAGGGTACTCTCTGAACGTATAAAATCACGACAATAGGATGATAAAGATTCGTGCGAAGATGGACTACCGCAAAAAAAATCTCACACGTCGCAAAGTCTTTTGACAAGGTGGACACGAATCCACCAGAGTCATAGTTCAAAAGTAGGTGACCGTACGCCCATACAATATGCCTATTGTACGCAAAACATACAATATGCCCTCAAGACCCATATTGTATTGGCCGCAAAATGAAATAAAATAGGAACAGGGTTGGGTTGCACATCGATCGAAAGAGAATTAAACGACATGTCTAAATTAAAAAAAAAAATCGGACAAAAAGAAATATTTATGTGAGTTTTGAGGGACTTTTTATTTAAAGCGTCAGATTTGTACGATCGGACGGTCGTTGATCAAAGTAGACGATTTAAGAAGATCACATGAAAAGCCCATAACACAACTTACGAAAGGACAATCTGTCATATTAGCGTCTGCAATTTGGAGGGCCACACTAAACAAAGCCTCAAATTCACCAACCAGGCAGTATGGGACGATAAAAAAAAAAATACCACACTGCCAAAAAAATTACCAAAACCTACGGACCAACCCCGTTGGTGTTCACACAGTCGAAATGCGGCTGTAAGACGAATATGTGTGAACGTGATTTTTTACGACATGGTGTTTTTCCCTTTTTAGAACGCACATTCTCATGCGTCCGCTGTTACTAAATCTTATTTATTGTACTTTTTAACTTAAAAAGGTACATTTATGTACGGTCTGACACTGACCGTACACCACTCTATTTAAGAGACAACGTACTTTCATTTTTTACAGTACTTGGAAAATAGCCCTAATTAGAGCAAAGAAAAATATAGAATAAACTACGCTATTTGAGAATTTTCCCGGTTTTTTTTTTTCCCGGTTTTTTTTCCCACGGAATGTCATCCTACGCCGTGTCAGTTCGCTAAAAAATTCCGTCCGGCGGCGTGCACTGTACTTTGATCTTACGTCAGATTCGGACGTTCGTACAGGAGTGTGCGCGACGCACACACATACAGTATGCCTACGTTGCGCGAGTTTTGTGCGCCTACCAAAGGCCTACCATAAAAAAACCTACTTTTGAACTATGACCAGAGTCCATAAAAAGTCTTTGCCGAGTCACGCTCCTTGTCTTCCCTTCAACTTGGTAATTTTCGCGCTTTCTATTGTACACCGGGTATCGCTATCAGTGTTAATACTTTTTTCGCCACTTAAAAAATCATTTCTCCGTACACACTTGTCCTATTTTCATAAAAAATACCACCGATGGGAAGGTAAGAATCTTGTCTTTCAATCGCAACCATTAGATCTATCATCCGACAAGCATGTACATAGAAAATATGTTTTAAGTGGCATAACAAAAATCAGCACTAATAGCGATACGCGGTGTAATTTTCATTTTGAAAAGATGATGCTGTATAAACCAGGCGCTAAAAACGATAAAGCGTTTGCGAAGAATGTAACGATCCATTCGACAAATCGAGTGGACGTGAAAATTGAATCGATTTTGCATTGGTACGATACTTTCTAGAATATTCGCAATGCCTTCAGTCCTTAGTGAAATTTAGAGTGTTCTAGTGTTTAGAATGGACACGTGGCAGACTTCTAGAGGTTTTTTGGCGGCACACGCTCACACGTGCCACGCCATGGCTGATGTAAAATTGAAGAGACACCATGGGTTTGTGTTGGAGAACCAATTGAAAGAATACATGAGGAATAGAAGAGATAAGGAGATTGTAGTAAAGAAATTGTAATTTCGTGTTTTTTTACTAATGTGAGAATTTTTCCGAAATGTCCTGTTAATGTTGATTCAATGTGATGTAAATTTCATTAATTTTGTCGCTTCCGCTGCTATAGCTGCTCAATATTGAACATGGAGGCCGATATTGATCCTTTCAAAGAAAAGGGAGTTTCAATGGTACAATGACATAGTACGCATGTTTCGTACAATGATATAATACGAAAACACATGTTTCACATTGAAATTGTTTAGTTTGTAAAATTTTTGACAATTTTCAATATCTGAACTTTAAATTACGTGGTACCACTGAAATCACGATGTTTAACTTCACAAACTTTACCCCATGGCACGAAATCCTCAATATCACAGCCAATAATGTTGCCCAAATAATTGTTGAGACTTACCGATGGAACCATGACCTTAGTACTTAGGTTGTTTTTTTTTACATAGAATTTAACAAATATACTGACTCCCTTTTGCCTCTCTTTTTAATTCCTTTTGTTGACTTTTGTCTTCTATTCTTCGCTTCCCATTTACCATTAGCCATGATTGTGTTACGATTCTTAGAAGCGAGGGATAGAGTGGAAGATCCCATTTTAGGGAATGATGAGCCGGCCAAGATATGAACTTAAAACCTTTCACTGTGGCTGTGATTGCGCCACCAGCCTTTATGTAGTGGCTGGTGAGTCCGTTTTATTAGGTGTTTTAGTGTGAGGTGCACCCCAGGTCTGGGTATTGATCGCTACATTTATGAACTTCGACATCTACTTTTCCTGCTTGATCTCCTTCTCAATTTACTCTCTTTTGCCCACCATGCCCTTTACTTCAAAAAAATATACCACAAATTTGAGTTCAAAAGATATTTACTCAAGAAAACACCGGAACAACATTTAATCTTGAAAGCACTCGCATCAAATGGCATTATGCAAGATTTTTTTTTAAAACACATTAAAACGAGTTGCATTAAGAACAACAAAATGCAAAAAAAAACCCATGAAGCACAAACAATCTCCATGAAACACTATAATGTATCAGCTTCCATTAGTTTCTCAACTTAGAATGTTATTTGAAAGGAAGAAAAAAATAAACTCAACCAAAGTTCTACCAAAAGAAAGATCAAAAAGTTTCCTCCTAACATGACTTTCTTGTGCCCAAACTTCCCTCAAAAAGCTAAATTATACCACAAATGTAAACCTATCTTCGCTCAAACCATACACCTTAAGCCTAGCAACATCCTTTTCTTTCATGCTTCCAATCGACGGCTGAGATCAATTTCCAGATTTGAGATCCAATGGACCGACGACAGGACCCTGCAACCTCTTTTTATTTTTCAATTTTAGGGCCCACATTCTCCACAGATTTTAGCCTCCTTTTATTTTCAATTCTGAACTCAAATGGTTCAAATGTGGTCAGAATTGTTGACCGATGACGTCAGCATTGTTGACTGCCTTCCATCTGAGATCAAGTTCTGACGATTGCACGATCTTCTGTCCCATTATTTTTTTTTTCCAAGTTGACTGCCCAGATTCGATCAGATAAAAGCAAACGACCACAAACGAGATTGTTGAAAACTAAAAAAAAATAGAACAAAAGGAAAAGCAGAGTAGAAAGAGAGAGAAGACTTAAAGGTACCAATATGTTCTCCCAAAATGAAAGTCTTAAACCCAAGACGAAAAAAAAAACGCCCAATTAAAAAAAACAACTTAGGCTTTATGTGAATACAAAATAACAAACATCTGAATACAAAGGACAAGTTAAAAAAAAAACAAACATCCTTACAAACCCAACTAAGCACCAGAAAGCTCTAAAGCAAAACAAAAAACAGATCAAATAAAAGGACAAAAAACAACAATAACCCCTATTCAACTCAGCTAAAGAACTGAAGGTATTAAAAAATAAAAATCATACCCAAATCCCAAAAATATAAAAGATTGCAAAAAATTAACACACACTTTCCTAATAACTAAAAGCAAGACAGAGAAAAAAAAAAAAAAGGGGACAGCGAAAGAAAAAGGAAGGAACCATCTAGGATAAACAAACAAACTTAAAAAAAAAAAAAAAGCCATTCCTCCCTCCTCCTCCTCCTCCTTCCTCCTCCTCCTCCCCAAAAACAAAAGATTCCTATAACGTACCTCAAAATATCAATCCCTGTTCTTCAATCTTTTGCTGACGTCACGTCAATTGTACAGGAGGCAAGCTCCTTCCGTACAAATTTGGCTGTTTTCGCACTTAAATCCGCACTGTCCACAATTATTCTGGTCGGACAAATAAGCCGTACAGGATCCTCCGCAACACGTGTGACCGCGCGGGCATTTATTGAAGCACCGACCACAATGTTTCCGGGAATTCAGGAGACTCCAACATGATTTACTGTGGAATTGAACCAGCAATTAATTAAATTAATGAAAAAAAAAATGAAAAATATATATATATATATATATAATCTTGAATAATAACCACAATGTTTTCTCGAATTCACCAAACTCCAACATGATTTACTGAAGAAAATAAACCATTTAAGTGAAATAATGAATTAAGAACATGCGGTCTAAATCCTCACAAAAAAAAGAAAAGAAAAAAAAAGGATAAGAGGAAGTAGGAGGATGAGAAAACAATGTATATGCACTTGCACCAGAAAACAATAAAAACAATATATATATATATATATATTCCCTTCGACCTCCCGCACGATTCACCGAAAAACTCAATCAACAAATTGATAGGACAATAAACCAAAAAAACAAATATATATATATATATATATATATATATATAGACCTCCAGCACGATTCACCGAAAAACTCAATCAACAAATTGATAGGAAAATAAACCTAAAAATAAAAAAAACAATATAGAAAAACTAACCAATAAATCACTAAACCGATAAAAAAAAATCAGTAAACAAGTGACAAACGGTCTAAATCGTCTAAAAAAAAAAAAAAAAAAAAAAACAATTAGCAGAAAATTTATACACTTTTCCCTCAAAAAACTTCCAAAAAGTCATCTAAATTCTTTCCAAACCTCCTCCCAAACCTTCCCAAAAAATAGTCCCCAAACCACCGTCACATGATTCCAAAAAAAAAAAAAAAAAAAAGCCAGCTGTCATCCGTACCTGCAGCATGTGACGGCCGTAGGATCCGAACGGAGCTTAAAATTTCTTCCGTAATCCGTACATATAGAAGCGTTTCTGTTACAGTGCTTCCCTACTCCGGGGGGGTGACGTCCCACTCCGGGGGGGTGGCGCCCCACCCCAGGGGGGTGGTTTCCAGAGGCAGAGGAGGGAGAGAGGGAGAGAGAGAGTGCTAGAGCTGTGAGGGAAAGGAGGGAGAGAGCACGGAGGGAGGCCATACTTGAGAAGGGAGGGAGAGGAGAGGGAGAAGGGAGAGGGGAGAGGGGAGAGGGGAGAGGGGAGAGGGGAGAGGGGAAAGGGGAGAAGGGAGAAGGGATAAGGGAGAGGGGAGAGGGGAGAGGGGAGAGGGGAGAGGGGAGAGGGGAGAGGGGAGACGGGAGAGGGGAGAGGGGAGAGGGGAGGGGAGAGGGGAGAGGGGAGAGGGGAGAGGGGAGAGGGGAAAGGAGAAGAGAGAGGGGAGAGGAGGAAAGGAGAAGGGTAGTGCAAGGAAGAGAGAACTGGGAGAGAGAGGAGTCGGAATAATAGATGGGTAAAGAGGGGGGGAGGAGAGGGATTTAAGGGCGAGGGAGGGAGAGGAGAGACAGGATAGGTGGGGAGACGGACGTAAAATGTCGTTTGGAACATTTGGCGCGCAGCTATTGGAAAAGAGAGCGTGACGTCATCAAGACTTTTTTCTTGAGAGCGTTTCAATTTTAAAATACGGAGGCGGTCAGTGAATCGCGACGGTGAATCTTTTACACGTGTGAGGTACTGCGACGTGACGTTCTGTGACGGGACGTACGAAGGCATGACGTACGGTGGCGTGACGTATTGTAGCGTGACGAAAGTACATTAGACAGGAGGAGACCGGAAATTGCAAAAATTAAAAAATAATTGGCGGCGGGTGACGAAGGTCGGTGGGATAGTGACAGCGTGGCGGAAATGACAAGGTGGTAATTATACAAAAGTACAAGTACGGAAAATTACATAAAACTAGATGGATGGTTCCCGAATTTGGAAGTACGAATTGTCGGTGCTTGAGGTTTGACAAGACAGGTGGGATTAGGAAAAGAGGAGTTGGATGTGTGTACGGAAGAGGGTTTAACATGTCAGCACGTGTGAGAAGAAAAGCGATAGACATGACTTGCTAAATTCTGGCCGTTGCCGGCAACGGCTCACTGTACGGATGTCTAAGACTGACTGACAGCTTTGTCGTGTAGTACACCAAAGTAAGGAAAGGCCGCTACTCCGATTTGCGTGACCTTTTGTCAGTTTCGAAGACATCATTTAAGATTGACTGACAGATTTGTCGTGACTTACACGAAGATCAGCGAGTCTTGCGACTTAGATTTGCTAAACTGTAACCACCGCGAATCGTTATTAGCGTCAAGGTTTATTTCGCCACTTAAAGCATATTTTCTCCGTACACACTTGTCCGATTTTCAAAATGAAACCGCCAATCGGAAGCTGAGAATGATACCTTCCAATCGCAACCGTCAGATATACAATCCGACAAGTGTGTACAGAGAATAAATGTTTTAAGTGGTGAGAAAATCCTTGACGCTAATAACGATTCGCGGTGGTACTATTTTCAGTTGCAAAGTCAGAGGGCAAAACAAATTCCAGCATGTCAAGGAAATGGAGAGCAGACAAAATAAATGTACGTTTGGTGCCACGACGGACAATTGGATATCATTTTTCTGTAGCAGATGTTTGTTTACTTGTGGTTACGCGTCACTATTTTATGCTAGTTACTGCTTACGCGTATGCGACGAAAGAGTTTTCAGCCTTGACTGTCTGAACCATAGTTGTCCCGTGCGCACAATACGCACGAAACGAACGCGCCAATACTACGCACGATAAGCATTTAACGATGAAAAAAATGTTATTAAATGCGTACCTGACAATGTAGCCGTACATTTTCGTACATTTGCGTACTATTTTTGTACATTTCAGTACTTTTAGGGGGTTTGGGGAAATTTAGGGTACATTCTCGTGCGTTCTCAAATAATTTTTGTTAAACAGCCAACTATTATTAGTACATATACGTACAGTGTCCGTAATTTTTCGTAATTTTGACGGTTATTATTTTGAGATTTTAAGGGTACATTTTAGTACTTTTCCGTATATTTCAGTTATACAGACTTACATTTTCGTACATATACGTACGTCGTCCGTATATTTCAGTACTTTTAGGGTTAGTGATGGGGGGATTTTAGGGTGTTTAGGGTACTTCCCATGCATTTCGTACATTCCGGTAAAATAAAGTACAGCTGCCTTACATTATCCGTACTCCTAGGTTTTCTAGGGTACACATGACGTACAATAACGTACATCTCCGTATGTTTTTCGTACGTTTTTAGGATTTTTTAAGGATTTTTTAGGGTTAAGGGGACGGTTTCCGTACGTTTTCGTACATCATACAGTGAAAACTAACGAACGGTATGAAAGTAACGAATACTACGTAGTTTTCGGAAAAAAGTCAAAATCTGTACGAATAGGACAACTATGGTTTGACCCATAGTTCAAAAGTAAGTGCAAGTACACCCATACAATATGCCTATTGTACGTAAATTTTACAATGCTACCTTAAGACCCATATTGTATTGGCCGCAAAATGAAATAAAATAGTAACAGGGTTGAGTTGCACATGGATCGATAGAGAATTAAACGTCATGTCTAAATTTGAAAAAAAAATCGGACACAAAAATCTTTTTATGTGAGTTTTGAGCGACTTTTTATTTAAGCCGTCAGATTTGGACGATCTGACGGTCGTTGATCAAAGTAGCGATCTAAGAAGATCACATGAAAAGCCCATAACACAACTTACAATAGGACTTGCGTCCGCGTTTTTTTTTTTCCCGGGATTTTTTTCCTGCACAATGTCATCCTACGCCGTGTCAGTTCGCTAAAAAATTTCGTCCGGCGGCGTGCGCTGTACTATGATGATACGCCATTTTCTTACGTTCCTACAGGAGTGTGCACAGCTCACACACATACAGTATGCCTACGCTACGCGAGTTTTGTGCCAAGTTTTGTGCTCCTACCAAAGGCCTACCAAAGGCCTACCATAAAAACACCTACTTTTGAACTATGGTTTGACCTGATCACGTGAGGGTAAGAAAAGTCATAGATGTCCCGTGCGCACATCACGCACGGTATAAAATAACGAGTACTTCGTACGGTACGAATCCAACAATTTTGAAAAGTTGATGAAATGCGTACCCCACTTCGCATCCGTACATTTACGTATAGAGTCAGTTTTAAGTATAGTTGTCCGATTCGTACAGATTTGGACTTTTTTTCTAAAAACTACGTAGTATTCGCTTGTTTCTTAAATTTTGTATCGTACGTTTCAAATTATACGGAATGTTGTACGGACATTGTTTTTAAAAAAGGACGTTGCTTCATTTGCGCATGTGTATTTTTATGTCCTCCACTCCGTCTTCATAAGGAAAACGCCGTTGGGGATGCCATAAATTCCGCCGCTCGGCGACGAGCGGCCGAATTTATGGCGTCTCCAACGGCGGTTTCTTTCTAAAGACAGAGTGGAGGGCATAAAAATACACATGAGCAAATGAAGCAACGTCCTTTTTAAAAAACAATGTCCGTAAAACATTCCATACATTTTGAAACATACGAAATTTACTAAATTTACGAAACAAGCAAGCCATTAAATTTTGCCTTAAACGCCCAAGGGGACACAGCCATGGCTGCCTTAGGCGGCCAAGGAGACAGACTAAGGGAGCAAGGGGTATAGCCCCTTGCAAAATGTAGGGGGTCAGACCAAGATTTGATCCTAGGTCTTAAAGGGTGAACGCCGTATAGAGTAGCCATCCGTCGTATCCGATAGATCTTTCATAAAGCGTTACACACATGGGGTACGCTTCGTATTTAAAGATGTACTCATGAACATACTCTATCTAACTAATTACGGATCGGGAAGTACATAGAACCAGCTCAGACGCACGAAATAAACATGGCAAACGAAATGAACGAAACAACATTTAAGTGAACAAACTAAATTAAGTGTCGGTTTCGAATCCCACGGGCCACATTAAAGTCGATATACCAGGATGAGCATTTGGCAGTTTATGGAGGCGACATCATCGGATGACACGTGGTAGGATGTTAGTAGACAACGGATGTTATAGGAAGAGGAACCATGGCTTTGGATGTGACAGGCGTGAGCGAGGCGGCCATGCAATACCATAAACGTACAAGAAGTAAAACGACATTTGTACCTTCTTGTAATGTATAGTCTTCTGATAGGAAAGGTATAGAAGTAGTAGGGGGTTCAGAGAGGGATCTAGGACTTAGCAAATTTTGAGGGCCGCCTCTCTCCCAAAGAGTTAATGTATATATTGGTCATCTTCGACCATTGATAATTAATTGACCAAGAAATCAAATTCATATATTTCTTTTGCGTCTAACTCCGAGTTTAGATGAAATTTAGGACTTAGCGAATTTTGGCGGCCGCCGCTCTCCGAGAGAGTTACTGTATATATTGGTCATCTTCGACTGTTGATAATTAATTGCTCAAGAAAGCAAATTCAAAGATTTCTTTTGCGTCTAACTCCCGGGAGTTGCGGCCTTACAAAGGTGGGAGTGGTCAAAATATTCATGTGCTTCGGTGGCACTTATTTAGTGGGAAAGTCAAAGGGGAAGATATTATCGTAGAGGCTTTAAATAGGTTGCATACTTTGTGGGCCAATGGAGGCCTCAAAGTTTCAAGCTATGGGCCCACCCTCTGGAGTGCCCATTTCCAAAAGAATCGGGTTCATATAATTGGAGATTGCGATGAAAGGTGCACTTTCTGAAAAATGTCTATGGGACATTGTGAGTGGTCGTGTGTGACGACCATCTCAAAATATGGGAATTTCACCAGTTTATGGAAAAATCAGATTTTTTAGAGGATTCCAGTAGACACAAGAGATAGATGATGACGGTGAGAGCATGTGGTGGATAAAAGCAAATAGAAGGGAAAAGAAAAGCTCACACCACTAGCTACGGGATCTATACCAGTAGTAGCGGTTCCAAAAACAAAGGCAAATGATACAATAATTTGGGATAGCATCAACATGGTGGCAACCTATTTTATTCTCCTACTTTTTGCTCAAGTAGTTGTTACTCCTCACCTCAATGTGATCAATGCAGCCGATATGTATGAGGCTTTTGTATACATTTTTAAGAGTTTTAGAATTCAACAGTAACAGCAGTTGCGACTCCTCACCTCAATCTGGTCAAGGCAACCTATATGTGGGAGGCTCTTATATACATTTACAAGAGTGGAACGATTCAGCAGCAACAACTGGCTTATCAAAAAATGCAAGCATATGCTTACAAATGGTAAAGATGCTTGATTTTTCTAATGATCTAGTCGTATTGTTTATCGAGTTGGAGAGTGTTTGAAAAAAGGAGACCGAGAAATAAAAGGTGAACACTCTACTTATGAAGTTGCTTGATGATTATGAGAACATTGTTAACAGAGTACAAGATCCGCAAGACAATCGATGGGTTTGGAATTCAATTGTAAAGATGATTCTAGTGCGGGAAAATACAATGGAGATTGGTGGAGGAGGCAAGAATGTTCAAGAATTAGCAAGAGGAGCAGATAGGTGGAATGAAGATTAAAAAAACCTTATAAAACGTTTGCAGGAGGAGGAAAGGGAAGCCAATCTGACTGATGTGGATCTAGACCTCCAAAAGGGCTTTGTCACTCATGTAAGAAGCCGGGACATTACATGGCGGAGTGTACGTGATAACCGAGCTGAGAAATAGAAAAAAGCAGATTGGCGAATATGCCAGAGGAAAGAATAATGCATTTGTGGCAACACAAGTCAAAGGGGATAAGCAAAAGGATAAGGAGGATTTCAATGAGGATGACGGAGAACTTCTAATAATCGAGTAGCTGGATATGAAGGCCGAAACGGAGATTCCAAAGAAGCAAAACTGTGCCTGCGGAGTAAAAGAAGCTCCCGAAGAAAACTAGATTATTGACTCAGGTGCCTCTATGCACATGTGCAGAGAGAAACAGATGTTAACAAAAATAAAAAATATCGGAGACGAGAATGAGGCATTTGAGGCAACACATATCAAAAGGGAATTAGAAGGGGATAAAGAGGATTGTGATGAGAATGAAAGAGGAATTCTAATCAATGAGCAGCTAGAGATGAAGGTCGAGACTGTGATTAAAAAGAAGCAGAAGTGTGCCTTCGGCGGAGTGAAAGAAGCTCCCGAAGAAGGTTAGATTGGTGTCTCAGGTGCCTCTATGCATGTGTAGAGTAGAACATAGAAAGATTCCTAAGCATGTGTAGAGTAGAACATAGAAAAATTCCTAATGTAGAGATAGAGTATTAGGCTGGGAGAGTAGTAACCACTAGCTTAGTGGGATCTGTGGACCTGAAAGTCTTAGAAAAAGGTAAGACATCAATAGTCACTTTTTCATATGTTCATTCCATTCCACAGTTGAACAAAAACAATATCTCTACTGCGGTATTAGATGATAAAGACTTTGAGACTAATGCTAGGAAATGCGTCTTTACAGCTAGCTCTTAGGATGAAGTGTACTTCACAGCTGAAAAGAGTAATTAGGGAATGTTTTGGCTGAAATTGAGTAATGAAAACAAGGGAGTTTACTATGCTAGTGCAAATGACATAATGATATGGCAAAAAAAATTATGGCATGTGCATCTATATATGCTAACCTAAAACGAAGGAGATGGGAGTAGTTGAGAGAATTCAATTTGGGGCTAATGAGACTTTAGGTGAAGTAGTGGATGTGCCCAAAAAAAGACACACATATTGCCTTTTCCAAAAAATTGCAACCTATAATGGGGGAAAAGGACTTAAATCTAGTCCAAATTGATATATCGAGACTAGTCAAAGTGCCATCTGTCAAAGGGAAGAGATACATGTTTATTATTATTGATGACTGGTCTAGGTATTCCATAGTCTTTTTTTTGAAGTCAAAATTTGAAGCACCAATTTATTTAAAGGGTACAAGGCATGGAGTGAGAAGCTTCATAAAACTCTTGAAAAGAATGTTGAAAAAAGGTATTTTATAATCTATCCTCTTAGTTAGTCTATGGGCATTCTACAGTTCTCATACTTGTCATAGTCAGTGAGAACGTGCAAGCAGCCATGGCTGCCTCAGGCAAATCAGAAGACAGAGCTCTTGCAAAAGATAGGCTACCAGAGACAGAATTTGATCCTGTGACCTCCGGATGACAGCCGTACGGAATAGCCGTCCCCCTTATCTGGTAGGTCTTGATGAATCGATATCTATATTGTATTTGATAAGAATTTACAAAGTGACGAAAGGACACATTCCTTTCAGCAGCGTACGGAACGAAATGAAACATGGAAACGCATGGTAATGCATGAAATGAACGAAACAACATTTGATTTTAGCGAGCGAAATCAAATGTCATTTGGCGATCGACGGTTCGCAAACTAAGACGGAATTGCAACGGTCAACAAGGGATGAAGGCTGTATAAATTCAACGGTCAACACGGAACGGTGACCATTGAATTTCAACGGTCAACATTATTCGGCGCGCCGTCAAATCGAACAATCGACATTGATCGCCGAATTACGAATGCAAGGCACGAGTAAGTGCCGGCATGCTGGAATGGTTTTTCTCGGAGCACTTCGCCAAAGTGGAAGAAAATGACACGTGGCACCATTATCTAAGATGCCAGAGAAGAAATGGACAGAATGGCGACGACTTGTTTGCCACGTGGCAGACCGAAAGTGGTGCCGAATATTTCAGTACATAAAGTACGGCGACTACCATACTTTGTCTATACATTATTTAGCGTACGATGATTTGATTGGTCACGAGGAGTTATGAGTTGGTTCTTAGGACTTAGATATTTTTTTGAAAGTCCTCTCTTCAGAGGCCATCTGTAAAAATATGTTGTCTTTGAACAACCATAACTTAATGTTCACGCGAGCAATTTCAGTGATTCTTTTTGCTGCGGACTCAAAAGAGTCCAAGCTACACATGGGTGTAGTCAATCAGAGTTTCTTTGCGCCAAGGTGGCACTTATTCATTGCCAAAGTCAAAAGTGCAAATATTATCCTAGAGGCTTTATATAAACTGGACATTATGTGTACCAATGGAGGTCACACAATTACGGTGAGGAGTGATAATGAGAGGGGTAATATACTTATAATCATTTTGAGGATTTTCTGAAAGAAGAGGGGGTTCAATGCTAAAATACTGTTCTAAAGAACTCATAACAAAATGGTGTAGTTGAGAGATTAAATTGGACATTAAGTGATAGTGCCTGAAGCATGCAAACATGTTAAATGCTAACATTAAAAACAGATAAGAAGATAAGAAAAAACTTATGGGCAGAGGCAATGAACTGTGCTAACTACCTTAATAATAGAGTCGTCACCTCGATGACAAATTGTCGAACACCTTATGAAAGATGGACTGGCATAAAACAAGATGTTTCACATTTAAAGGTCTTCGGAAGTTAAGTATGCAGTTTAAGCACAGAAATGTCTGACTGAACGTTTGATGTTAGAGGAAAGTATGGGTATCTATTTGGATATGATGAAGATGTCAAGAGTTATAAAGTTCATGATCTTGGGAAACAAGATATTATTATAGTTAAACACTTGGTTGTTATGGATAAAAGAAAATCAATAGATGCCTTCAAATATACCAAAACGGTCAGAATTAGAATTTAATTAGAAAATGAGTTGGATTCAGATTCTTCTCACAACACATCATCATTGTAAGAAATTGTAGATGCATGGAAAATTTTGACCGAAAAATCCTTTATTTTGGAGCCACAGTTTCTAGTCTAGCCTGAGGAAGAGGATGATGAAAGAATATAAATTGAAACAATGGAGATGAAATTATTCGGAAAAATCCGAGATTACCCTCCATTCCAACATCAGATTTTGAATGGGTGAGAAGAAGCAGCAAGAGGCTTCAAAATAGACACCTGAGTGAACCTCAAACTTACTCGGAGGCAATTGATAGTCCGGAAAAGAGTAGATGGGTAACAACAATTAATGATGAAATGGCTTCAATTATGGAAGCAAATACATGGTAGCAAGTGGATTGTCTTGACAAAAAACAGATTGGATGCAAAAGGGTACTTAAGTTGAAACTCAATCCAGACAACACCATCAAGCAATACAAGGCCAAAATAGTGGCCAAAGGGTAAATATAGAAAAAAAGAATTGATTATGATTTTCCTTTGCTCTAGTTGTCAGAATTCGTCCGATTTTTTTTCAGTTTGGCGGCAGCGAAGACATGGATGTACACCAGATGGATATTAAGACGACCTTTTACACGGAGAATTGGAAAATTAGATCTTTATGCGACAACCCGAAATTTTGTGGAGGAAAGGGAAGAAAACAAAGTGTGCAGATAAATATAGTCTCTTTATGGATTGAAACATGCTCCTCATCAATGGAACAAAAATTTGGACGAGTTCTTGACAAATTTGGGATATGTCCGAATCAGTTTGGATCACTCTATCTACCTATACAAGGATGAGGAGGGTATAATCATCATTGAAATTTAGGTTAATGATTTGTTTATTTTAAGTGAATCAATAGAGAAAATTAATAAAATGAAAAATGATATGAAAAGTAGATTCAAAATGAAATATTTAGAGGAAGAAAAATGTATTTTGGGAATTTAGATGGAACGAGATATAGAGGGAAAAAAATAATTAGACTAACTCAAAAGCAGGTAATCGCAAATATGATTGAAAATCTTCAAATGGATAAAGCAAATAGTTGTGCGACTCCAATGGATTTAAAAAAGGTAAATAAGGGGAGCTCAAAAGGAGGAATTGTAATTGTTGATGATGAGATAGGACTGGAGGAAAGAGAATATATGAGAAAAATTACTTACAGACAAGTTGTTTGTAGCTTGATTTACTTTATAAACTATACCAAGCCGGATATAACGGTAGCTGTAGGAGTATTGAGTGGGAGTTTGAACGACCATAGGAAGAGAGATCAAGAATCAACCAAGAGGGTAATGAGGTACTTGATAGGAACCAGAGATCAATGGTTGCATTTGGGAGGTGATAATACTGACATCACCACTTGGAGTAATAGTCTATGGTTGCACTTCGGAGGGGATAACACTGACATCACCATTTGGAGTGATGCTTGTTTTGGGGATGTTCCAATGAGGAGGTGCACATCTGGGTATATGTTGTATGTTAGGAATGGGGCTTGCTATTGGAACAGCAATAAACAAATGGCTATTTCTTAGTCTACCATGGAGGCTAACTATATGACCTCTTGCTTTGCGTTGAACTAATTGATGAGGGTGTAATCATTGCTTCAATAACTTGGTTATATAAAGAATGGAGTGCATAAAACAATTTGTGATAATTAGGTTGCAGTTGCAATCGCAGCAAATCCAAAACACCATCCAAAGCAAAACATATGGACATCAGGTTAATCTTTGTTAGAGAGAAAGTAGAGAATATAATTATCGGTTTCGAGTATAAACCAAATGGCGAGATGGTAACAGATATGATGACCAAGCCGGTTCCTTCTCCCAAATTAGTATTTCGTAGGGAGAAGTGTGGACTGAAGTAAAAAAAAACACAAGAAAATAAGAGGATTGTTGAAAAATGGTATTTTCTAAATTTCTACATATGTTTGTCTGTATGCTGTTTTCTTAAGTCCCCACACTTATCGTAGTCATTGAAGACTTGAGACAACCATAGCTGCCTTAGGCGGCCAAGGAGATAGACTAAGGGAGCAAGGGGTATAGCCCTTTGCAAAATATAGGCGGTCAGACCAGGATTTGATCCCATGTATTACAAGGTGACTGTTGTACAGAGTAGCCGTTTGCCGTATCCGATAAGTTTTTGATCAAGCGTTCCACAAGTGGGGTACGATTCGTATTTAAGTTCGTAATCATGAACATACTCCATTTCACAGATTACGGATCGAAAAGTACATAGAACCAGCTCAAACGCAACGAATAGACACGGACGCACGAAATGAACAAAACAACATTTAAGTAAATGAACAAAGTTAAATGTCGGTTTCAGATCGGAAGACTCACATTAAAGCCGATATACCGGAATACACATTTGGCGGTTTATGGAGGCGACATCATCGGATGACACGTGGGAGGATGTCTGTAGACAACGTATATTATAGGGAGAGGAACTGTGGCTTCGGATGTAACAGACGTCAGCGGGACGGCCATGTCGTATCATGGTCGTACAAGAAGTTATGTGGCATCTATACCTTCTTGTACTATACAGTCTTCTGATTGGATAGGTACGTAAATAGTAAAGGGTTCAGAGATGGATCTAGGACTTAGAAAGTTTTTGGGGCCGCCTCTCTCCGAGAGAGCTAATGTATATATTGGTCATCTTTGACCATTGATAATTAACTGCTCAAGAAAGCAAATTCATAGATGATTTTTGCGTTTGACTTGGGGGGGTTTGGCTCCGAAATAAATTCAGAGATTTCTTTTGAGTCTGACTCAAAGAAGTCGGGCCCTCATAGGGGTGAGGGTTGTCAAAATATTTGTGTACCTGGGTGGCACTTATTTGGTGGGAAAGTCAAAGGGGCGAATATTATCTAAGAGGCTTTACATAGGCTGCATACTCTGTGGGCCAATACATGCCACATATTTTCACTTTACGATAAAAAAAAGTGGGAGGAGAAAGATGAGAAAGACGAAAAAGAAAAGTAGATGTGATAATGGTGGTTGAAGTTAGAGTTGTTTAATCGTTGTATTTTTGAAGTTAAAAGTTGAAATTGTTATTGAAAAACATTAACATTAACAACTTTTAACATTGATGTCAAAGTGAGTTGTTGTTTGCGTTGTTAAAACCCTGTACAATTTCAAATTTTGTTTAAAAAATAGTGTTGTGTATCGGTAGCCATTTATCGATAATCGATATGCCCCTTTTTTTGGCCTACCGATTATAGATTTACTGGCACGATAGATTGGTAAGGGTGTTATTGAAATAAAAAACCAATATTATCTGTTTATTGCGAGTACATCGGTTCAATAATTATCAGCAATAATTGTACTGTTTATACCGTAAAGTTGTATGGTTTTTTCCGTTGTACTGAACTTCACTTCAGTACTTACGTTATGTAGAGTACGAAACAAATTGTCATACGTCGCATGTCAAATTTCAGATTTGCGACGCTAATCATGATGCCACGTACTTCCACGATACCAAAAGTACAAAGAACAATAATGTTGGAAAAAAAAGTACAAAATTTTCATTTTTTTTGGTTTTTTGTTTGACCGACCGTAACCGACCGTCTTTTTTTTTCCTGGTGAGTCAACCGACTGTAACCGCCCGACCCCCAAAATTTGGCAACCGAATCCGTTCCGGATCCGGCGCGGGCGGTCGGTTAACGGTCGGTCACGGTTTCGGTTGACCGTTTGCGACCTCTGCTATTGGTACCGTTTTCATTGCGATGAGTCTTTTCACCGATACACAACACTATTAAAATATAAAAAACCACCATATCGCGAAACGATATCCGGACAAATGCGTAGCGCGACGGGGTGCTGACGATAGCGAGTGTTTAGGACTTTAGGGCATGCACATGACAGATGGCAGTCCAAAAGTGTCTTCTGCCAACCGGACGACAATGATCTTTTCAACAAAATGTTGTGGGCGGATTTTTTCATTGCCACGTGGCTGACAAGTGCTCGTTCTTTAATTGCTTGTTGAGGTGTAGTGCTGACTCACAATCATCAGCGTGGCATGCACAGAAACTATTGCCACGCTTGCATTCTTCTAAATACAAATTAAAGCGCGCCAAGTCAGCTCCAGGATCAAACATCTGCTAGAATGTAACCGTACGGGAGATTGGATTCGAACCATGCTATCGTGACCGGTTACCGCACAGCAAAAGGTGAAAAAAAAAAAAAACATACAGACATACATAAATGATGACAGGCACATGTGATGTTGATAATTACTAGCCATGATGTTAGCAACGTTCGGACCGGGTTCTATGTCAAAAGTTCGAAACTAAGAAAATTGCGAGAATGATGTTTGTTTCTATGTTGAATATTGGAAAACGCTGAGAACGAGGCTACATTTTCTATGTCGAGACCGTAGAATCTTTGAAAAATCTATCGTCTCCATGTGGCCTGGTTCATGTGTACTTTTGTACTTAAGCTCTTCATATGCATCCGATGATGTATAACTCATCATAAACGTTGGACATAACGCATTTTTTGGGCAGGATAATAAATAGGGCTCTGGTTAGTACCAGTCAGCATGCGTGTTCACACTAAAGTAGGAACGAAATTATCTTTTCTTTGCAGACGTAGTGTGAACGCTCCTTTTTTTGGCAACTGTTTGCCAGATTTGGATTTCTCTATTTTAACGCTTGCTTCAATTCTGCAGGATTCAGTTTTTGTGTCGCAATTTTGATTGAATTATAATCCGGTATTCATTATTTTCCCTCCAAGATTCTCTTTCAGCTAGCAAGAAAGCAAAGAAATCATGGCTACCATCACTTGCTCGTCTACTAGCTTTCAAACTTCTCTCACTTCTTCTACCTTTGTCTCCCGTCAGGATTTCAGTACTAGAAGATGTTCTCCCTCACGGAGTCCTTTAATGAAACCTTTGCAGAAGACTGTTGCTGCAGTGAGTACTGATTCTGAAAATCCTGGCCAATCAAGAAGAGCTGTACTGAATCTTGCTGCAGCAACTGCAGCTGCTGTTGCTCTCTCTTTTGCAGCGCATCCACAGGAAGCAAAAGCAAATCTTATTGACGACCTTCTTGCCAAGAGTGCTGCAAACAAAGTAAGCATATTGCAACTGCTTGAAACATAGTAAGCATGTTGCGACTGATTGGAACGAGATTGTGGACCAGATGTATGCTATTTTGTGTATTTGATTCTATTCCAAAACTGCACGGGGTATTATTTGTTTGGTTTCGGTTTTTGAAGTCTTGTGATATTGGTTTGAGTTTCGAGGAGAATTGAGAAAATGTGCAAACAAAGAATTTGACTGGAAAACTTGGTGATTCATGAGACAAGCTGGTCACTGTTTCTCAAACAGCATGAAGATTAGAAGACATTGCTGAGCTTTCATTGTGGAATGAATTAGCTTCGACTTTTTGTCGTTCGTTTTTGCATGGCAATAATTTTGTTTAGTTTTACAATAACCTTTATGCTATAGTTTTTGAGATATTGCAAACAGATATTTATTTAATAGGCATAGAGTACCGAGGTTTGTTTTTTTTTCTGCTACATTTGGCCTACTTCATAGATATCTCTAGATTTTGTAATCTTTTCTCATCTTTTTTACTTCTTGTTTATCCTTTATTTTTTTTTAGGAGTTGAATGACGCAAAGCGATTGGCTACTAGCGGTGCGAATGCTTCTCGTGCATGGACTGTGGATCTTGGAACTTGCAAATTCCCTGATAACTTCACTGGATGCGAGAATTTGGCCAAAAGCAAGGTGAGTCCTTCATGTGCGAAAACAGTTGGAATGCTACATTTAGTGACTTCATAACATATGCTTATTATACCGTATAATACGCATGTTTAGTCTAACTTCACCAGATAAGTGTTTCCAACTGTTTCCAGACATTTGAATTTGGCCATGTCTCAAACACATCTATTGAAAGTTGCAAGTTTCCCTATTATTAAAGTGGGTTTGGCTAATAACAAGGCAAATCGTTTGATCGGTGCCTGGTACATCTTTTTTATAAATTTTCTTTTTAAATTTGTTTATATTTCTCTGGAAACAATTTTGTTTTCCTATTCAGTAGTAACAGTAGTGGTAGATAATTGTGAGATTCGTGAAGGGCAGTGTTGTTTACCTTCGCCGTTTCTGTGAGGTTTTGGCTCATGTGTTTGTAATTCTTGTCTGATCAGGGTGTGGCCTTTATCACGGACGACCTGGAGCTTGAATGTGAAGGAAAAGAACCTGGAAAGTGCGCTTCCAATAACTTATGGAACGCAAGATCTACGGGATTGGCCAAGCCCGGAGGTGGCTCACCCTCGTAAAGATACTCAAAAAGGATACTGAAAGGACAATCCTCCCTCATCTCCGTTCCTATCTTTCTAGATTTAGGAAAGGGTTAGTAAAGCATGTTATTCAAAGAGTACATGCTTTAGCAGTGAAGATCCTTAACGAGTGTGCCTAAACAATGTATAGAAATCTGAGAGTAGTCAGGGTTTGTGTATAGTCTTTGTTTGGAGCTTTGTACTTATATTTTGGCTTTCTAGGAAAAAGATTGTCTTGAGCATAAAGACAACTTAAATGTGAGATATTGTTGTTCTGATTTAGTCACATTGTTTCTTGTATTCTTGCGATTCTTTTGTGAGATATACCTCCCTGTTTTTCTCATGTTTATTGTTACTTTATTTGAGGCAGATTGCCAAAATGTTGCCGGAGTACTTTCTTTTAGCGCCAAATTCATTGCTTTTCTAGCGCATTAGCATTGTTTCCATATTAAAGGCGTGATATCATTATCACAAAATAATTAACATTTTTCATTAGGGAGCTAAAGCTGGCTTAAGACACTTTGACCACCGGTTTTTCAAAACTTCACGGTGAAGGAGGCAAGGATCGATTGTATTTTTTCAAATTGACCATGCAATAACCTTCAATAAGCACACGATTCTCTACTTTCCTAATCATAAGGTACTTGTGACATACAATGTGAAAGCACGGAAGTTAATTTATTTGTATCGTTATCTTTTAGTCACAATCACTACCAAATCACGGACACTATCGACAATATTCGTAACAGAATGAGTAAAATGAAAACATAGATTCCAAGTTAACCACCGGAATATCGTCATGATAATTCATAGTATATGTACCGTCCACAGTATATAATTCATACTATACAATATCATCAACGGAATATAATTCATAATCAACATTATATAAGCAATGTCAGAATAGAAATATAAGCAATGTCAGAAAAAGAAACAAGCGATGTCGGAACAAGAATACAAGCAATACAGAGTAGAATATAAGCAATGTGAAACAATTGTGAGAAAACATTCTTTTTCCTATCTTATCATTTTTGAATTGTTGTCACTGTTGTTTTATTATTTACTTTAGTGTTTTTTTTTGCCATAACTCTCCTCTCCCTTATCTTTGACCTTTTTCTTTTGTATCACCATACTTCAACTACACCGTGTATCGCTATTAGTGTTAAAAAAAATTTGCCACTGGACTGCCATTGAAAGCCAGGATTCTCACCTCCCGATCCGCTGTCTCTATGAGAAAATCGGACAAGGGTGCACGGAAAAAAGATGTTTTTACGTGTCGAAAAATTTATTAACACTTATACGAATACACGTGTACCATACCCTTTCCCTCAAAGAGGTTTTGGACCAATTATAACACATTTCCCATATTAACTATTTTAAATAAAACTATTCCACTTCAGTTTGGATGCTAAACTTAAATTAAGTTGTTTTGACTCGTGTGGATTCTTTTTGTATTTCATGTTTTTGTTGTCCTGTTTTTAAATCAATGTGGATTCTTTTTAGTGTAAAAATTGGAAACAATTCATATTCAATTACATATATTTAAGTCAATTAGTTTGCTTAGACAAACATTTATCGACTCTATTTCAATTTTATCACCAAATTACTTTCAACCGAGACAAACGAAAATAATCATAATAATCATTATAATAATGCGTTTACATAATCTTTCAAAATATTATAATTATTGTTATCATTATTTTCCAAATTTTAAACAAAGAAAAAGGTTCTACTTTTTTTTGACTAAAAAGTGCGAACCTACAATTTTAAAACATAACAACTCAGTGATTCACGAAAAAAATGAAAAAAAAAAAAAACACAAAATAAACATTAAAAACTAAAAATGAAAAAAAAAAAAAATAATAAATAAATTATGTGCAGCAACTTTAATGATACGACATCGCATATTGATGCCACACAATGTTAAGGTTTAAACGAAATTTTTAACTTTTTAATTTTCTTTTTTAAATCGCTTATCAAATGGAAAATCTTAACCTGACTTTTTTTTATAAATGCAATGTGCTTCAAGTTGTGCCAAAAAAAAAAAAAAAAAATGTCACAAAAACCCCGAACTAACTGTGGCAAAATTGTCAAAAGAGGAAGTACTAAAAACTGAAAAATTGCCATTGTTCTACAAACAATTCATCTCTCTCTCCCTCTCCCTTTCCCTCTCCCTCTCCAAATGTCTAAGCTTTTCATTTTCTATGTTTTGAAATTTAAAAAATGTCCCTGTAATGGTTTCTTTTTTCCCCATTTTTCTCAAAAGTTTTCCACCCTTGAGATTTGGTTATTTTCTCTAGAAAAATAATTGAATGAAACATCGAATGTGTAAGAAATGTGGATCAAGGATGCCATGAAATGTTTTTGTTTGTTTGTTTGTTTGTTAGTTTTTTTTTTTTTTACGTATACTCTTCAATAAATTCCAGGAATAACTTTATAAGGGACTTTTTTGCAATACATGTCCCAATATTTTCCATACCTGTCCGGAATCATAAAGAAAAAAAAGGGAAAAGCAAAAATATGTTAGCAAGTACCAACAAAAAGGATAGAATTGAAGTAAAAAAAAAAAAGTTTTGCACCCTTTATGAAAATTGGAAAAAATTTCAGAGTACCATTATTTTATTTGTTATATGTATATGCCTTAAGTATATATATATGTATATGTCTATGCATATATATTGATGCGTACATATAGAATACATATAGAATATGTATATCATTTTTATCTTACTTTTTTCGGCATCTTTCATCGTCGCGAATTGCTCGGTCCATCAAAAGAATTGTGAGATAGAAAACATAAAAATATTGGAGACCCTGATATACACACACAAAAAAAAGGGAGAATGTTTAGGAAAGAAAATATTAAAATTTTGAAGGTCGTGTGAAAAAAATGTGGAAAAAAAAAACAGAAACCATAAAAAAATGAAGGAATAAATGAAAGACAAAGAGATAACCCACGAAAAAAAAAATTAAAAACAACAATTGGTTTGAATCAAGCCAAATGTCCAGGCAGAATCCAAAAAAAATCACTACATACAAAGAAAGACAAACAAAATAACCCAATGAAAAAAATGAGGAGTTTTACTTGATAAAATGGGTTTATTTTTTTTTTCTTGTTTATTTATTTATTCATTTTTCGTTTTTTTCCCTTTCTTGACTTTGTTTTTGTTTTTTGATTTACTTCCTTTTTTTTGTCTCACATTTTCAAAAAGTCCGGGAAGCGTCCAAAAAGCGTAAAATTTCCGGACATAGTGGAAATGAGATAGACCCTGAAAAAATAATAATAAACTCAATAATAGATGAATAAAGAACATCCGTCAGGAAAAAAAAAAACATAAAACAGAACTCCGCGTGGAGATAAAGAAAAACGCTTTGTCGAAAAAAAAAAAAAAAAAAAAAAAAATAAAAAAAAAAAAAAAAAAAAAATAAAAAAACCTGGGTTTAATCTCGAAACATTTCGACTTCCGTCGTCATCGCCCAAAAATTCTTCTCTGTGCATTTGATTATTAATATATACATAAAAAAAGGAAGACAAAATAAAGATTTGTTTACCTATGATAAAAAAAAAAAAAAAAAAAAAAAAAAAAGAATCACGAACTAAAAAGTACAAAAATACAAAAAATGAAAAAAACTTACAAAAAAAAACGTTTATCAAAAAAGCTTACCATCCTGAAACAAGAAGGAGAGAAGATTTTTTCTCTCCCTTTTCTGTCACATATTGGGCTTCAATCTGTCACATAACACCCTCCATTGTTAACGCGACAACACAACTATAACTACACATCCAACTACCCTCTCCTATGTCTCGTCTCTCTCCTCCCTCTCGTCTCTCTTTCTACTCTCTCCTCCCTCATCTCTCTCCACTTTCTCCTATTTCTCCTACTTCCTCTCTTCCCTCTCACTCCTCTTTCTCGCCCCTCTCCTCTCTCTCTCGACTCTCGTCTCGCTCCTCTCTCTCCTCTCCTCTCTCCCCCTCTCTCCTCTCTCGCCTCTCCCTTCTCCTCACTCCTCCCCACTCTTTTATCTCTTCTCTTCCCTCCTCTCTCCTCCCTCTCCTTTCTCTCCTCTCCACTATTCTCTCGCCCCTCTCTCCTCCCTCTCTCGACTCTCTTCTCGCTCCTCCCTCCTGCCCACTATCTCCACTCTCCTCTCTCTCCTATTTCTCATCTCTCTCCACGCTTTCCTCCCTCTCCTCTCTCTCCTCTCTATCATTTCTCTCCACTCCAATCTCTCGTCTCTCCCCTCTACTCTCTCACACTCTCTCATTCTCTCCTCTGTCCTCTCTCTCATCTTTCTCCTCTCTCCCCTCTCTCTCCTATCTTCTTTCTCCTCTATTCTCTTCTCTCTCCTCTCTCTCCTCTATCTCTCATCTGTCCTCTCTTCTTTCTCCTCTCTCCTCTGCTCTCTCCTCTCTCTCGACTCTCCTCTCTCCCCTTCTCTCTTCCCTCGCCTCTCCCCTCTCTCCTCCCCACTCTCTCCCCTCCTCTCTTCTATCTCTTCTTTCTCATCTCTCATCTCCCTCCTCTCTCCTCCCTCCTCTCTCTCCACTTTCTCCTTTCCTCTCTCCTCTCGCCCCTCTCCTCTCCCTCTCTACTCTCTTATCGCTCCTCTCTTCTCTCCTCTCTCTCCCCCTCAATCCTCTCGCGCCTCTCCCTTCACCCCTCTCCTCCCCACTCTATCTCTTCTCTTCTCTCTCCCTCTATCCTTTTTCTCTCCTTTCTCTCCTCTCCACTCTCCTCCGGCCCCTCTCTACTCCCTCTCTCGACTCTCTTCTCGCTCCTCTCTCCTCCCCACTCTCCTCTATCCCCCTCTCTCCTCTCCCGCCTCCTCCTCCTCCCTCTCCCCACTCTTTCCAGTCTTCACTTTCTCCTAATTCTCATCTCCCTCCCTTTCCTCCCTCTCCTCTCTCTCCTCTCTCTCATTTCTCTCAACTCATATCTCTTGTCTCTCTCCTCTACTCTCTCTCTCTCATTCTCTCCTCTATACTCTCCCTCAACTTTCTCCCCTCTCCCCACTCTCTCCTCTCCTCTTTCTCCTCTATTCTCTTCTCCCTCTAGTCTTTCTCCTCTCTCCAATCGTCTCTCCTCCCTCTCAACTCTCCTCTCTCCTCTATCCTCTCTTCTCTCTTCTCTCTTCTCTCTTCTCTCTTCTCTCTTCTCTCTTCTCTCTTCTCTCTTCTCCCTTCTCCCTTCTCCCTTCTCCCTTCTCCCTTCTCCCTTCTCCCTTCTCCCTTCTCCCTTCTCCCTCCCTTCTCCCTCCCTCCCTTCTCCCTCCCTCCCTTCTCCCTCCCTCCCTTCTCCCTCCCTCAATTCTCTCTCCCTCCCTTACTCTCTTATCGCTCCTCTCTTCTCTCCTCTCTCTCCCCCTCATCCCTCTCGCGCCTCTCCCTTCACCCCTCTCCTCCCCACTCTATCTCTTCTCTTCTCTCTCCCTCTATCCTTTTTTCTCTCCTTTCTCTCCTCTCCACTCTCCTCCGGCCCCTCTCTACTCCCTCTCTCGACTCTCTTCTCGCTCCTCTCTCCTCCCCACTCTCCTCTATCCCCCTCTCTCCTCTCCCGCCTCCTCCTCCTCCCTCTCCCCACTCTTTCCAGTCTTCACTTTCTCCTAATTCTCATCTCCCTCCCTTTCCTCCCTCTCCTCTCTCTCCTCTCTCTCATTTCTCTCAACTCCTATCTCTTGTCTCTCTCCTCTACTCTCTCTCTCTCATTCTCTCCTCTATACTCTCCCTCAACTTTCTCCCCTCTCCCCACTCTCTCCTCTCCTCTTTCTCCTCTATTCTCTTCTCCCTCTAGTCTTTCTCCTCTATCTCTCCTCTGCCCTCTCTTCTTTCTCCTCTCTCCAATCGTCTCTCCTCCCTCTCAACTCTCCTCTCTCCTCTATCCTCTCTTCTCTCTTCTCTCTTCTCTCTTCTCTCTTCTCTCTTCTCTCTTCTCTCTTCTCTCTTCTCCCTTCTCCCTTCTCCCTTCTCCCTTCTCCCTTCTCCCTTCTCCCTTCTCCCTTCTCCCTTCTCCCTCCCTTCTCCCTCCCTCCCTTCTCCCTCCCTCCCTTCTCCCTCCCTCCCTTCTCCCTCCCTCAATTCTCTCTCCCTCCCTTCTCTCTCCCTCCCTTCTCCCTCCCTCCCTTCTCCCTCCCTCCCGTCTCCCTCCCTCCCCGTCTCCCTCCCTCCCGTCTCCCCACCCTCCCGTCTCCCTCCCTCCCGTCTCCCTCCCTCCCGTCTCCCTCCCTCCCATCTCCCTCCCTCCCGTCTCCCTCCCTCCCGTCTCCCTCCCTCCCGTCTCCCTCCCTCCCATCTCCCTCCCTCCCGTCTCCCTCCCTCCCGTCTCCCTCCCTCCCTCCCTCCCTCCCTCCCTCCCTCCCTCCCTCCCTCCCTCCCTCCCTCCCTCCCTCCCTCCCTCCCTCCCTCCCTCCCTCCAATATCTCCTCTTTCTCCTATTTCCTCCACTCTCCACCCTCTCCTCCCCACCCTCTCCACCCCAATCTCCTCTCTCTTCTCTCTTCTTTCTCCTCTTTCTCATCTCTCTCTTCTCTCTCACTCTCCTATCTCACCACACTCCTATCTCTCGTCTCTCTCCCTTACTCTACTCTCTATGTCTCTCCTCTCTCCTCTCACTCATGTTTCTACTCTCTCCCCTCTCTCTCCTCTCTGGCCCCTCTCCTCTCCTCTTTTTCCTCTCTCTCTCTTCTCTCCTCTTTCTCCTCTCTCTCGCCACTGTCCTCTCTGCTTTCTCCTCTCTCCTCTCTCATCTCTCCCCCACTCTCCTCTCTCGCCTATCCTCTCCCTCTCCTTCCCACGTTCTCCACTTCTCTCTCCCTACTCTCCTATCTCTCCACTCTCCTATCTCTTGTCTCTCTCCTCGCTCTCTCTTTCTCTCTCCTCTCTCATCTATCTCCTCTTTCTCCTATTTCCTCCCCTCTCCTATTTCTCCTCTCACTCCTCTCACCTCTCTTTTCTCTCTCTTTGCTCTCTCCCCTCTCCTCTCTCTCCCTCCCTCTCCTCCCTCTCTCTCCTCCCTCCTCCCTTTCCCTCCCCCGTCCCCCCTCCCCATCACCCTCTCTCTTTCTCCCTCTCCCCTCCTCTCTCCCTCCCTCCCTCACTACCTCAATCCCCTCTCCAATATATATAATAACAACGAAAAAGCAAATACAAAAAAAAAAAAAAACAAAGAAAAAATACCCAAAAAAAAAAATACCCCCCCAAAAAAAAGGCAAGGAAAAAAAAAAAAACCTTCACTGGGGGTCTCCCCCAAATTTGACATTTTCCTCTCCTTTCCTCCCCCCTCTCTCCCCTCCCCCTCCCCTTTCCCTCCCTCCCTCTCCAACATATATACTAATAATAACGCAAAAAAAATAAAAAATAAATAAATAAACAACAATAATAACAATAATAATAAAAAAAAAATTAAGCACCTTTACTGGAGGTCTCCCCCAAATTAAACCTTTTCTCTCCTTCCCTCACCCCGCTCTCTCCCTCTTCAACATATATACTAACAATAACGAAAATAAATAAAGAGAGAGAGAGAGAGAGAGAGAGAGAGAGGGGGGGGAGATCCTTACCTCGATCGTGCATAATATCCATGGTATTCCAGTACCCATCCTCCCACCAGAAGAATTTGGTGACGTAGACGAGCATGAGTCCCACACTCACCAGCATGGAATCAGAAACCGCTCCGTTTAATTGGTACTGCAAAACCGTTTAAACCGTTTTGAAACCCGTTAAAACCGTTTAATTGATACTGGTATATGGTTTAAACTATTTTTACTTGTGCTGTGAAACTGTTTAAAACCATTAACTGATAATGAAAATCCGTTTTCAGCCGTTTAAACGCTTTAATTGGTACTGCAAAACCATTTAAAACGGTATAATTGGTAATCAAAAACCCTGTAAAGGAAGTTTGGCATTTCTCTGTTTAATTGGTAATGCAAAAAGACAGAAAATATCGTATACAAATATCGTATATATAAACTTCGTGGTTTATATTAGTGTTATTGCTAATAATTCAGTTCCAAACGACATGAATGATTGTGAACCATTTATTTATAGCGTATGGAATTATGCGGTACACATCGATTATTGCTGGTTATTACTGTGGCAATTATCCCTACCCTGGACATCATCCCAAATCAATAATTTGTAGAAGTTCCCTTTCCTCCGTTTTTCCCCGTTTTAACCCTGGTTTTTCTACTTCTCCAACCATTTTTCCCCCCGCTCTTTTCCCTACGTTTCTCCCGTTTTTCTCTCATATTTAATCCCATTAATACCCCATATTTTACCTGTTTAAAGGCATAAATGACAGGTGGAGGACCCAGGACATCATCCCAAATCATCAAATTGTCGTAGTTCCCATTTCCCCGTTTTTTCCAACCATTTTTCCCTGTTTCCTCCCCTCCCCCCTATTTTCCTGATGTCTCCCTCGTTTTTCTCCCATTTTTAATACCATTTATACCCCATTATACCCCATATTTTACCTGTTTAATGGCATAAGTGATGGGGAGGAGGGCCCAGGACATCATCCCAAATCGACAATTTGTAAAAGTTTTGATGTCAAAATATTTTCCGATTCGAGGATACAATTCCATTCCCTGAAAACTCAAAAAAAAAATTGAAAACCCCAAAAACAAATTTGAAAACACCAAAAACAAATTTGAAAACGCCAAATTCGAATTTAAAAAAATCCAAAAATCTCAAAATATCTCAAAATTTGTAAAAATTGAAAAAGTGAGAACAACCGACCCAAAAATAAAATGAAAAAAAACTGAAAAAAAAAAAAAAACATACCCAGAAAAAGTCTTGAATAATACTCCCAGAGGAGCCCCAGTCGTCGGACGAGGGGGCAACCCATCCCTACAAAATAAATAAAAAGAAAAAAAAAAAAATGTCAATACTTTAAAATGAGAAAAAAAAAAAAAAAACTATTTCAGTAGACTCCCTGAATGCAAAAAAAAATTAAAGAAAAGAGAAAAAACAATCCAAATTTGATTTCAATGGCAAAGTCCAAAAAGTCAAAAGTTGATTTTGTGTCTACCTCTCTCCCTCTCTCCCTCTCCCTCTCTCCCTTTCCGCATTCCCTCCCTCTATCTCGTCCTCTCATGCCCTCTCTTTCCCCCTCTCTGAGAGAGAGAAGAAGAAGAGGGAGAGGAGGAGGCAAGAAAAACAAGAGAGAGAGAAGACGAACGAGAGGGAGAGAGAAGAAGGTGAGGGAGGAGAGGGGAACTCACTTTAACGTAGATAAGGCTACAGAATACAAGGGCGGCAAAAAGAAGAGCTTTCGGGAAAAGGAGAGAGAGCGAAAAGAAGGAGAGAGAGAAAAGAGGAGACATGAAGAAAGAGAGGGAGAAAGAAGACAAGGAAGAGGGAGAGAAAAGAAGGAGAGGGAGAGGGAGAGGGAGGAGAGGAAAACTCACTTTAATATAGAGAAGGATACAGAATATAAAGGCGGCAATAATAAGAGCTTGAAATATTTCTCCGAGATGATCGTAAACAAGTCCGGGATCAAACCATCCTAACCTAATCCACCACAAAAAGACAAAATAAGAAAAGGACAAAAAAAGAAAAGAAAAAATGGACAAGACAAAAGAAATAGACAGAAAAGGACAGAAAAAGACACAAGAAAAGGACAAAAAGGGAAAAAAGACAAAAAAGGAAAAAAGAGACATCAGGAAAGACAAAAAGAAAAGACAAAACAAGACACAAAATGATAAGACAAAAAAGGAAAATGACAAAATATGAAAAAGACAGTAATAAAAGACAGAAAAACAACAAAAAACAATTTAAACACATGAACCAAAAAAAAACAAAACAAGAAAAAGGAAAAAAAGAAAAAAGAGAGCGAGAGAGACAAAGAGACAAAAAAAAATACTGAGAGTTTGTAGGTTTTAGAAAGATTTTGGGGTTCAGGTCTAGGCTTATTACTAGGGGAAGGGTTTCAAAATTCTGGTTGAGAGGATTTTGTTTCTCTCTCCTCTATCTTCTCGCCTCTACTTCCTCTCTCTCTCTCTCTCTCTCTCTCTCTCTCTCTCTCTCTTCTCTCTCCTCTATCCTCTATCCTCTCTCCTCTCTCTCCTCTCCTCTCTCTCCACTCCCCTCTCCCCTCTCCCCTCTCCTCTCTCCCCTTTCCTCTCCCCTTTCCCCTCCTCCCTCCTCTCTCCTCTCCTCTCTATCTCCTCTCCTATCTCCTCTCCTCTCCTCTCTCCTCCCTCTCGCCTCTCTCATCTCTTCTCTCCTCTCTCCTCCCTCCTCTCTCCTCTTCTTGCCTCTCGCCTCTCTCCTCTCCACTCTTCTCTCTCAACTCTCATCTCTCCTCTCTTCTCTCCTCTCATCTCCTCTCTCCTCTCTCTCCTCTCTTCTTTCCATCCCTCTCCTTTCTCCTCTCCCCTCTCCCCTCTTCCTCTCCTGTCTCCTCTCTCCCCTCTATCTCTCCTCTCTCCTCTCCT